>JAXQQM020091360.1:0-385671 GCA_034641835.2 Pinus albicaulis
CCCTTTCCCCAACCCCGTCACCCTTATTTCCCTGCCCGCTCCCCCCTCCCCTCCCTTTTTATTTTGCCGCCCCCTCCCCCCTTTCCCCTCTTCTTCTCATTATTTCCTCCATTTTTTCATACCTCAATAGCGGGTGGAACATCGCAACAGATTGGCATAGCACAAAGGAAGACATGTGTTCGGCTAATAATATTAAGGTGGCTAACGTTATAATATTGTGTGTTCAGGTGGAAATTCTTTGGCATCCATTATCCAGTGTGTCACATTTAATTATGATGTCAAGGATTAGACAGGGAATTGCCTCTCTTATGAGTTCCTCCAAGGTAGAAGTAATCTCGGGCTGCAAGTTGACGATGAAAAAACCTTGGCATCCAGGTAGAGTAGTTTCAATTCTATAATTTCACATGAGCACCAGGGATTTGAATGGGAATAAACTAGTGTTCTGGGAGTTTTACAGTGCATTGGTTCCTTAGTTTTCTTCTGGCTTCAAACCGCCTTTCATTTGGAGTAGGGTTTCTCAGCTCCTCTTGGCGGTCTTCGTTCAATGGCCCGCACAATTTCACACGAGGAAACTTTGTCCAAGCAAGGGTAAGCCTCCCTATTCAACTCCAAGTCGTGAGTTTAGTGTAGTAGTTTCTATTTTCAAGCGTTGTCTTGTCTCCTTCTCTGTGGAACATTTTGAGAGTCAAAACACTCGTGACCTTATCGACTCTTGCTAGTCTTTCCTGTCCACCCGCGATTGATTTATTGGCCCAATTATGGAGTTTGTATTCAGTCTGTCGACACCAATGCTCCAGGAGAGTAGCATGAAAGCTTGGTAAGCATAGTGCCTCTATAAGTAATCTCTCCAACCCCGAAGCCATGGCTCCCACATGTGAAAAATGTTGCAAAGAACTTGCAAAATCAAGGGTTGATGTTTATGACCTCCAAGTGTTGTTTCATTAGCAAAGCCTCAGTGAAAATTCCACCTTGAACACCATAGAGAACCAGCAGAAGAATATTTCTCAACTTGAGGATGAAGTGGATTCCCTACAGAACATTATGGTGGATCTTCAGTTGCAAGTTGCCAAGGTTAACAGTCTGCTAACTAAACTTTGCAAGGACATAGACCTGAATTGGTTGACTTCACCCACAGATTAACCAGTTTAGATTTTTGGATTTCAATGTATTTTTCTTCTACATCAATTTTATCGCCTATATGGTATTAGAGGAATAAGAGTGTTGTCGAATAATATAATTTTTTAATATGTTTGGACTAGCTTTGAAAGCTCTCTCATGGCCACTATGATGCTTGAGAATCACTCTGCAATGTAAGTCACCTGGATTCTTGCCTGTTGAAGAATGTAACTAGGGTTGGTCTTCATAATTTAATTTGAGACATCATGTAATGTATTTGTCAAAAGAAAGAAAAATAAATTTTATTCTTAAAGTAATTAACTTATTAAAACATGGGTTTCATGCTTGGGTCAATTGTTTTTAGGTCAAATTCTCCATTGAAGGCTTCTAGGGTTATGTAAAGTCTCCTTATCTATATCATAATGTAAAAGGCCCTTATTGGGATCTATTTGTCAAAGAAGAAATTTATTTTTATTATAAAATAGGTCAATTAGGCCTCCTATACCAATTCGGCCTCAAATTGGACAAGTCAGCCTAAACTGAGGGGTGGAAAAACCTATATAAAGGAAACAACTCAACCTCATTTGACACATTCACTCATCAAGTCCAATTTGCAATTTTTGGGGCTGAAAAGGGAGCAGAATTCAGTAAAAGTAGAAGAAAAATATAGCGAAGAAGAAGGAGGTCTCTCTCAAGCTTAAGAAGTAGAAATGATTTCTCTTTCTCTCTCGCACATGTGTGAAGCTATGAAGTTGTTGGGGGAGATGAAAATTGCAGAGCTGAAGCTGGGCCAAAATTATGTAGCTGGGGGTTGAAATTCTATAGTTGGGAAGTGCAATTTCTTGATTGTTGTTGGGTTGAAGTTGTTGGATAAGAAGATACTACTAAATCATCCTGGAAGGATGACTTGGTGGAGGAGGAAGGTATGTTGTTCTAAGGTCTTGGTCTATCTCATTTTGAATCTGGTGAAGAAAGAGTTTATGACTGGGTTTTTCCCTATATAGGGGTTTTAGCCTTGGCTGAGTGCCTACATCTGGTGTACTTAATCTTCGTGTTTTGGTTTGGTAAGTGCTTGATGAAACTAAGATAAAAGAAGAACATAAGAAAGATAATAAGAACTCAAAGAAATAACAACTAATTATCAACATAAGAAAATATTTCTTCCTTTATGATTTTCTAACATTGTCACAACTGGTGAGCCCTGGTATTGCACCAAGAGTGCTACAACTCCCAGGGGCTGCCCTACTTTACTTTATCAACCCGAGGTTCGTGCAAACTTGGAGGTGACAGTGCTATATATACAACAGATGCATTCTACTCATGTCATCCTCTTTCGCTCTACGAAAGGGTGCTACTTCTAGGGGTTCTTAGTGAAGTCTGTCACACTTCAATGAAACTAAAATAAATTGCGGAAAGGAAATGACATAAAGGAAAATAAACTAAATTGCTGAAAAGAAATGACAGGAAAGAAAACTAATTTAACTTGCTAAAAAGAAATGGAAGAAAAGAAACTAATTTAAATCATACTTAACTTGGCCGATCGGCTAAACACACCCTACTTATCTTATGCTCTATCTGTTGAGAATGCAACAAGATGATGGAGCTTAGTGAAAAGAAGTCGCCTTCACTAAGTGGGCCCGCAGGCTATTTTTGGCGCAAAGTCTATTTTTCGACTATGCCTATTTTTAGACATATAGATCATGGTCTATGAGTTGCAGGATGCTATTTGTGGATGGTTGGTCATGTTGGTAAAAATAGATGGACCTCTATTTTTAGACATACTGGGCGAAGTCTATTTTTAGACTTCCAGTCTAAAAATAGAACAGTCGAATATTATTAGCTCTTAATAATATTAATTATAAACATTATCTATCCTCTTGCAAGACTTCAAATATTGCATGCAAGGGGCACATAAAATGACTGTAATTCACTATGCTATCTCTAGGGTTTAGTTGAGCTACTGCATGATTGACTTCAACTTTGGCTAGAACTCATGTGAGGTAGTTTGGTGGAGTTGATGAGACAGTTGATGGAGTTGTGTTCGGGTTAACTTAGTTGAACTAGTTGTATTTAGTCTAACTGATAAATACACTAGTGACGAGTGGTGTGAATTAATTAATAATTAATTCACTAATTATTAACTCATAAATCAACTAAATAACACATCAGTTAAATCAGTGCATGGACAGTTCAGTGGAGACAAGTGTTAGAGGTGGGTGAAAGGGTGAGTCTACTATCAGTTGTGACTATAGTTGTGCATGAGATTTGCACAATCATTGATTGAGATTGTCAATGAGGATTGTGCAGTAAATCTTGGTGGGATTCGAACTTGGATCTCACAATTTACCATCTTGGATTGCGTAGTAGAGGCAGGCAGACAGTGGAGGAGATATGAACCTGTGACTTGTTCAGATCTGAGCTAGTTTGTGTGTAACTATTGGAGATAGTACTGAGTACTTGTGAGGAGTATTGTACTATGATTGTTACATGTTCTCTATCATTATAATATACAGATAGTTGGGGGTTTTCAGTTGTATGCTTTCCCCATTACATACTGTGTTGATATGTGTGATTGATTAATGTTTCTATGTGCGCATGCGATTGTTTTTAATTCCGCCAATTCATGATCAATGGTAGAAGATAATCTCGGTGAATAAGTGATCTATTATTCAAATTTCTACATGGTATCAGATCGAAGTTGATCATCGGAGCAATTGCAGTGATTACATTTTATTTCTTCAGGCAGATTCTGTAGCGCGGGCCAGGTAGCCTCTGGATTCATCCTTTCTTTGAAAGGTGTAACATCCAGTAAATGCCCCTATAGTCAATCTCTGTATGAGAAATACCTTGTTCTCACATTGATTTTTGAGCTGGTGGAATTCGAATTTGTAGCAGTGTTTTCTTGGTGTTGTAGCTGAAATGTCTTTCAACGAATTGCGATTGGAGTATGCTCTTGAAGGCAGCTCGAATTATGTTGCATGGAAGGACAGGATGGAGGCGGTGTTAGATGACAATGGGCTAAAGGAGTTCATAGATGTTGAAGTCCCAAATCCTACTGATGCTGCTCAAGTTGAGGCTTAGCAAAAGAAGACAGCAAAATGTCGAAGGATTCTATTGGAGGGCGTGAAGGATCACATTGTATCCAGCCTGCATGGAAAATATTCTCCATACTTGATGTGGAAAGCGTTGACAGATTTATTCCAAATCAAGAGCGACCAGAGGAAGTTGGCGCTCAAGGATAAACTCAAAAACATAAAGATGGAGAAAGGCGACAGTATACCCAAGTACCTCACGAAGTTCACCCAATGCAGGGATGAACTGGGAAGTGTGGGGGTGACTGTAGAGGAAGAGGATTTGGTGGACTTGGCTCTCCTTGGTCTTCCGAAGATTTTTCATTCCTATCAGGACTCTGTCAATGGTCGGGAGAAATTTTCAGGATGGGAAAGACTTTGGTCTGATCTTATGCAAGAGGAGATAAGGCGAAGTACCAGGGACGGATCTTCATCAAAGGTATCTGATGAAGAAAATTGCGCTTTGGCTGCCAAAGCAAAGAAGGGGAAGAGCAAGAAAGCTTCTCATTCAGGTGCGAAAGGCAAGAAGCAAGACATGTCCAAGGTGAAGTGCTTTCACTATCACTAGCACGGACATTATGCCACAAATTGTCCGCAGAAGAAGAAAAATAAGCATGTTGTTGGATCTGCAGTGGGAGAGGCCTTAGCCTCGCAGTTTGAGCTGGATTTTTCACTGACCGCATGCTTGGTATCAAGTGTGATGGGTTCAGTTTTGTTCTTGGACAGTGGTGCGTCTTTTCACATGACAGGAGATCGAGATTTGTTTACTGATCTGGATGAAAAAGATCTTGGAGTGCACATCGAGATGGGCAATGATGGTAGATACAGTGCGACCGGTATCGGTACCATTTCTTTTGAGAGGGAGTCTGGTAAACCCTTCGTATTGAAGGATGTGATGCATGTTCCAGGATTGAAGAAGAATCTGATCTCTGTGGCGATGTTAGAAGACAAGGGATATGATGTTGTCTTCAGCGAGGGAAAGGCTTTCCTACGCAGTAAGACAACTGGAGAAACCCGGAAGATAGGGGTTCGAGTCAAGAACCTTTATCAGTTGCAGGTAGATGGTTGCGCAGCAATGGCATGCAAGGCAGAAGGAGTGGTGAGCCGGGATGATGGCGAGTTGTGGCACCGGATATTGGGCCACCTTCACCATGGCGCTTTGAAGATACTGCAGTAGATTTATACTGGGCTTCCTAAGGGTACTTGCGCAGTCAGATCAGTGCAAGGGATGTACCTTAGGAAAATTTGTGAAAGCCACCTTTCACGAGAAGGATTTTCGTGCCACGATGATCCTTGAGAGAATTCACACAAACGTGTGTGGACCTTTCTCAGTAGCTTCGACAGCAAATCACAGGTACTATGTGATCTTTGTTGATGATTTTTCTTGAAAGTGTTGGATCTTCTTCATGCAGAAGAAGAGCGACACATACTCAAAGTTCTGTGAGTTCAAAGCACTAGTCGAGAAGGAATCGAGGAAGAAGGTGAAGGCTCTTAGGAGCGACAATGGTGGTGAATTCATCTCTGGTGAATTCAAGGACTTTTGCAGCACAGAAGGGATTCGAAGAGAGCTCATATCACCTCATAACCCACAGCAGAACGAGGTTGCTGAGCGGAAGAACAGAATGATCGTGGCCAGTGCTGCATGAGCGATGTTGCATGATCAGGGCCTACCCATTCACTTGTGGGCGGAGGCATGCAATACTGCAGTATATGTGCAGAACCGTTGTCCTCACAAGATAATTGGCATGAGTACACCTGAGGAGGCATATTCTGGTAAGAGACCTGATATTTCCCATTTGAGGATTTTTGGTTCACCTGTCTACATTCATGTGGATGCCAGGAAGAAGCTGGAACTGACCGCAGAGGTTGGGATATTTGTGGGGTACACTGATATGCCCCACAACTATCGTGTGTATTTTCCAGACAGTCATAATACTATTGTGCGACGGGATATCAAATTTCAGGAGGAGAAAGCCATGAAGTGTTCGCTTGAGAGGGAGCCACACTTGCATGCAGAGGAGGAGCTATTAGTTCCTAAGGATGAGCTTCAGGATGTGGATCAGCCACAAGAGGAGGTTCAGGAGGTTGAAGAGACGACTCATGCAAACAACCATCGTAGGGTGGAAGCGCACTACGGGTTTCCAGCGACCGGCTCGCACGCAGAGGGTTGCAGGAGCACCCGCGCACAACGTAGACAAGATGTCACCGGTGACCGGGGTAACAATCGGGATACATGGCTCTTGTGAGAAAATGTGTCGTGACAGAGCCATCCTCCTTCGAGGAAGCTGTGGAGGACCCCGCATGGGTAGATGCCATGGTGGAAGAGTATGATTCGATTGTCAGAAACAGTGCATGGGAGATTGTCCCAAGGCCGGAGGGGAACTGGTAGGTTCTTTAGGATGGATCTACATGTGCGTAAGGTGCGGTCAAGGTGGGAGTGTGGAGAAGTACAAGGCAAGATTTGCTGCCCGAGGCTTCTCACAGATAGAGGGGATCGATTATGAGGAGACCTTTGCACCTGTCGCAAGGTATTCTTCCATACGGACGATCCTAGCTCTCTCAGCGCAGATGGGGTGGCACATTCATCAGATGGATGTGAAGACTGCGTTCCTCAATGGAGTCATTGAGGAGGAGGTGTACATAGAGCAGCTCGAAGGTTTCAAGAGCTTCAACAGTGAGTCGCATGTGTGCAGGCTCAAGAGAGCATTGTATGGGTTGAAACAAGCACCTCGTGCTTGGTACACACGGATAGACAGTTATTTCACCGGACTTGGATTCTCCAAGAGTGAGGCGGATCCTAACCTATACCAGATTATGGTGGAGGGTAAGTTGCTAATCATTGTACTTTATGTAGATGATTTGATTTTGACAGGTGATGAACTGTTGATACACTCATGCAAGGCTGATCTTGCAAAGGAGTTTGAGATGAAGGACTTGGGCCTCCTTCATTATTTCTTGGGATTGGAAATTTGGCAGCGCAGTGGTGGACTGTTTGTTTCTCAGGGTAAGTATGCCCGGGAGATACTGGAGAAGTTCAACATGCATGGCTGCAAGCCTGTTGATACTCCTCTTCCTGGTGATTGGAGGAAGGAGGATGCTACTTCAGCGGAGGTAGTGGATGCCACTGTCTATCGACAGTTGGTGGGGTCACTTATGTATCTGGTCAATACACAACCCGATATATGCTATGCTGTTAACCAGCTTTCGCAAGCTATGGTTAAGCCTACCAAGCTCTTTTGGAAGGCAGGCAAGCATGTATTGCGTTATATTAGAGGCACATCGGGATATGGTCTATGGTACAGACAGGAGGATGGAGCGAAGCTTTCTGGCTTCACTGATGCAGATTGGGCAGGGAGCCCAACGGACCGGAAGAGCACATCCGGAGGAGTTTTTAGCATTGGGTCGACAGCAGTTTCCTGGTACAGCAGGAAGCAGAGATCCGTGGCACTCAATTCAGCAGAGGCCGAGTACATGGCAGCTAGCTTGGCTGCATGCAAGGCTATTTGGATGAGGAAGATCCTCGTTGGATTGTTCGGGTTGCATTTGGAGCCTACAGTGATTTACTGTGATAACCAGAGTTGCATTAAACTCTCGGCTAATCCAGTGTTTCATGATAGATCCAAACACATCGACATCAGGTACCATCATATCAGAGATTGTGTGCAGCGGAGAATCATGTTACTTTCATACATTCCCACGGAGGATCAGGATGCTGATATCTTGACGAAGGCGCTCACCAGGAGAAAATTCGAATACCACAGCGGAAGGATAGGGGTTGCAGATAATCCATATCTTGTTGAGAGGGAGTGTTGAAAATGCAACAAGATGATGGAGCTTAGTGAAAATAAGTCGCCTTCACTAAGTGGGCCCGCAGGCTATTTTTGGCGCAAAGTCTATTTTTAGACTATGTCTATTTTTAGACATATGGATCATGGTCTATGAGTCGCAGGATGCTATTTATGGATGATTGGTCGAGTTGGTAAAAATATATGGACCTCTATTTTTAGACATTGGGCGGTTTCTATTTTTAGACTGCCGGGCTAAAAATAGAACAGTCAAATATTATTAACCCTTAATAATATTTAGACTATAAACATTATCTTATCCTCTTGCAGCACTTCAGTTCGAGCTACAGATGTGGCACATGCAGCTGACAGAAGGAATTACGCTATTCCTAGGAGAACTTACAAGTGTTGAGGACTTACAAGAACCCATCCCATTGAGGAGAACTGAGAACACTCTCCTGTGTTTTCCTCCCAGGTGCCCCTAATACAAAATTCATTCAACATATTCGTGTCTTTTCTATTGGATGCATGGAGTAAATCTTGTTTTTTCTACTGTTTAATGTCTTCTAATGCATAGATCTAGATTTTTGTAGCATTTATCTTGATCACCTAACTGTAGATCTGAAGATATTGAAAACCATATTTGTTGTTAGGGCTGTTGTTATGCACATCTAAAGTGGTATTTTTTCGTACGCTTGGAATTAATATTCATACTAAAAATCGCAAAGTTGGAGGAGTAGCAAAAGTGATAAGTTAAATGATGTGGCGGTAGGATCGGTGGCTGAGTTCAATGAAAATATTGCAATTGGCATTGGGAGTGGTATGTATTAACAGGAACCACATGAAAATGCGATTTGCGATTGTGGTAAGTCTTAAAAGGAAAATGGGAAAAGGTTACGAAATGCGATGGGATAAATATTGTGAAATGCGAAATGCGACGGGATAAATACTGCGAAATGCAAAATGCGATATCGCAATTTGCAATATCGTAAAGCTAGAGGGGTAGTGGAAGTGTTGTTCAGGAAAATTTTGCGAAGTGCGAAATGCGATATGAATGGAATTGCGGTTAGTCTTTTAAAGGGAAAAAAAAAAAAAAAAAAGGTTGCAAAGTGTGATATGGGAGATTCGAGGAGCAGAGGCGGAAGCCCAACTTTGATGGTTTTTCAAGCATTTTGTGAATAAAAAGGGCGACAGCTGCAATCAAAGAAGAAGGAGGGAATAGAGCATAACAGAGGTGTTTGGAAGTGTTGTACATATTTCCTCCTGCATATAAATTTTCGGTCTGCCATCTCTTTCACATCTCTGTCGTGGCCAAAGTTCTATGCTCCTATTTGCTATTACTATCTCCGCCCGAAAATCCGCTTTACAATAGTCAAAAACCCAAATTTAAACATATCGGGCCCCAGTTCTAAATTCTTAGCCCCCTGCACTTTGGCTACCACGCAACCTGAGCCCCAGAACCTCAAGCTCAAAGGAGAAGGGCTTATTATTTTATATTCTGGGCGAAATGATGGCCGTCCGATCAAAGTCCAATCGACGGAGCGGCATTTGTTTTACATGGAGGGCCCCGCGCGCAGGAAACCGGTGGTAACGCCCGCACCACTCTCATTGAAGTGGCGGTATTGATCACGGATGCAGCGATTCCATAGAAAAAATGCCGCGTGTCTTTGGTACCGGCCATGAAACCGCTTTCCCCCGGGCGTTAAAGTCTACACAATCGCCGGGTAGCGGAATTCGTCTGAACCGTCCGATCTATTGATCTCCATCCAATGGCAGATGTGGGCCAGAGTTGCCCACGCGCTATCACCTGTCCGCTATGAAATAGGGCCCGCCATCGTGTCGCTCTCACTCACCTCCAGCCGTTGATCTGTGTTTACAATCCGACGGTCCACGATACAGTCTCCCCGCCTGTTGACTCCGCCACATCATTTTTCCACCTGTTCCCCAGTACCTCCACGTGTGTTGTTCCCGTGCGTCCAACATAACTTCCCCCGTCATATATATATATATGTGAGCGTGTTTTCGCTCATATTCTCCATTTTATTCGTTTCCCGCGACTAAACAGTTTGCGTGAAAACTTCACAGTCTCTTCGTTCAATCAGAGTCTCCAATGTCCTTCTTCCGCCATCCTGTGTATTTCTCCTGGTTGACCATGTACCCATTGTCCCCGCCTCCATTTATGTCAGTTTTCTCTAATATTTTGTGGGTTTTGCAGGTCTCAATATAACAGGAGGGCGTTTTAATTCGCTGCCTCTGATGCTAAGTTTTAGAGCCCATGAAGGACGATTTTCTGTGGGTGAAATTTAATGAAGAAGCTGAGGGTAGGTGCGAGAAACGACTGCCATTAAAGAAGACTCAGATATGGATTTACAGAACCCTCCAGAGAAATTTGCCCTGAATTAAAGTTCCAGGATTCAAATCTAAAATCGAGGGCCGAGAGTACAGTACAGAAATGCAGAATATCTCAGGTCACTTACGACAGCAGATTTTCCCTCAGTTGAAGGCAACACATTGTAAATATTTTATTATTTGTGTCATGTATATAAGGAGGTTTTAATCTCCTAGCATTTATTTCTATAGACGGATTGTAAAGTACAGCCATTTATAGTTAGTCATTCATGGAGTGGACGTGGATGTTTTCCGCCATTTTATTTAAATTAGGTCATTAATTGTGCCCCATCTACCTCCTCCTCTAGATTTTTCTACCTTCTCTATAAAAGCTCAGAGAGAAGACATTGTGGAGGTTCCAGATTTCTATCAGCAAACTGTGCAGTGAAAAGGCTTTTGTATACATTCTGTAATATTTATGTATGAAGGTTTCAGAGCCCGTAGGGTCTCAGTGAGGAGGAGTTATAACTGTAATGAGGATTCTGGTCTTTGGTATCTCACAGTATGTAATTTCTCTTATGTGTTAATACAATCTCTCATTTCATGCTATTTATCTTCTTGTATCATGTTCTAGAATGCGAGTGGCTCACTAGTTTGCAGTAAGGATTCATCCTAGTTGATGCCCTTTCTGGAATTAGTCAAGCGCTTTAAATAGGCCTAGTCATGATATACTGTTCCATGTTCACTCTATCCATATTTTCTGCTATATTAGTTGCTTGAGGAGGGTGCTTTTAAAACGCCATTGTCATATAAGGATTCGTAAATTGGTGCGCCCTTATATGGTTCTATTGTGTATCTGGGTATCAGTCTCATGCCAGCTAATATCTTCTTATGTTTCCTCACTGCACTCACTTCCTGATATTTGATTTCTGTGATATATTATTTGAACCGACCCTCTTTACAGTAAGCTGTCTCTTAACTGTCTGATGCCTTTGTATTGGAATTTTTCATAATGTCCCTACACTGTTCTTATCTTTGTATCAGCTTCTGAGAGAGTTTGGTTCCATTTGAATCTATTTCCTTGTTTCAACAAGAGATAGTAGGAAGGCATTTGGACTGACAACCCAAGCTATATTACGTGTCTCCCTGCTATATAAGATGTCGTAGGCACTGGTCTATGGCAACTCTAGACTGTCTCTAGGGGGGTGACAAAATCATCCACAACATCTTTCTGGCGCCGTTGCCGGGGAACGAATTCAAGAATATTTGTTTCCCTGGGTTCGACATCTCATATTCACTCTCTAATCAGGTGAGCACAGAGAGGTGAAGAGTTGCAGATTTCTCACCTTGGCGACTCCACTGGTCTTTATTTGATAAATTTTATTGGAAGTCCTGGCTTCCCGGAAGCCCCATTTGAGGTCGGATACCTCCCAGCCGAAAACACCCGTGTCTGACCCGGAAAAGATCATTCATAAAAGAGCTTGGAAAGAGAAGAAGTCAGTTCGTCCCGAAAATCCTGAATATTCCGTTGAAGATCATCCGCCCTCTTCTTGTCAAGAAGTTAGAACAGAAAAACCCGAGTTTCACTCAGAAACTCCACGTAGAGGAATTACCTGGATTGAAGGAGAATCTCATCCTGCTTTCGAGGCTGAAGAAATTAAAGAGGTCACAGAAGTAGCTGCTGTTAACCGTGAGTTATTCCCATCTACACCTCAGGCTTCTGTGCAATATATTCCCATTGTTATTCATACTCCACTTCCTCCTACTCCTCTCCCTTCATCTGTATCTCAAATTGTTGTGCGACCCCCGCCTCCCCCAATGGCCAATGGTCCTGCTTTTCTATTAAATAAATATGCTCCTCTGGCCTTGCTCCAAGTGCTAAATGATATGCCACAGATTATTTGAAGATTCTGCCCAGATTTAATGGAGAAAATGAGATTGATGCTCAGAAAAATCTTGAGGTTTTCTGTGCCTTTGCAGAAAATTTAAATGTTGAACATTTGGACGTGGTCTTAAGATTGTTTGTTCAATCTCTAGATGGTGAAGCAAGAAAATGGTTCAATACATTCGCAAACCATTCAATCACCACCTGGGACCAGATGGAGAATGCTTTTCTCAGGAAGTGGGGAGAAAAGAAAGATTATGGAATGTGCCTTACTGAGTTTAATACTATGAAGAAGAAACAGAATGAAGGGGTATCAGAGTTTATCAAAAGATTCAACAAGTTATATCTGAGCCTGTCTCCTGAAATGAAGCCCCATGAAGCTGTTGCCAAGATAATTTTCATAGCAGCTTTTGACTCTGATTTCGGTTTCTCTCTGCGGGAAAGAATGCCTGTCACCCTGGATGATGCTCAGACAGATGCTCTAGAGTTGGAGGCAAATTTTGCTGCCACTGGTAAGTCAAAGGGAAAAGTCGAACAAGATACTAGAAGGAGAGGCAAAGAAGAGGTTTCTACCTCTAATCAAGACAAAGACTCTGACAAGATGGATGAAATAAGCAAGATGATAAAGAAGATGGTCAAGCTAGAACTGGAAGCTAAAACTGCAGCTCCCAAGAACTATTACAATGCTCCAAATAGAGGATACAATCCTCAGCATAGAAGACCTCCATTGCAGATATTGCCGAGAGAAGCAAAGGAACAACAAGACCAGATACCTCATCCTTTGTACCTGGAAGGACCAGCAGATGACTCCATTGGAGATGCAGCTTATGGATTAGAAGACTCAAATCTGGCTTTTTCAAATAATGATGAAATGGATTGCCCAGTGCAAGAAGAAGATGAAGAAGCAGAGATTGATCATTATTGTAAGCAATTTGCTGATTTCATGCAAGCACAATTCAATGTAAAATATGATCTCAGATCTTCAAGGAAGAGGACCAGAACTCAAGATCAAGAAGAGGAGCCACCTCAGAAAGAAGCATCTGCTCCAAAGGAATCAGCAACAAAGAAGAGCATAGAAAAAGGTAAGAATCCTCTAAATGCTTCCTCGCTGTCCAATGATCAGATTCCTTCTTCTTCAAAAATAGTCAGTCCTCCTGATGTTGAGCCAGTGTCAAAAGAGATTAAATCTTCAGTTGAAAATAAAGAGTCAAAGGAAGTACTGACAGAAAAGCCCCCATCTGCTTTCAATTTGCAAAAAGAACTTGAGAAAATTAAGATTCCTGTTCCCTTGACTGAGCTCTTAAAACAGCCTGCATACCAATCTTAAGTTACTTCCTTTATGCTTCCTCCTGAAATACCAATTGCACTTGATAGTTTAAATCTTCAAGAAGAAAGGCCCATGGTAGTATTTGGCCCACATGTCGAGGAGATAGACCCCTCTACTCCTCCTTTTTATGTGTCTCTAGTCATCCATGATCTGCTGTTACATAACTGTATGTTGGATTCTGGGGCTTCCCATAATCTTATGCCTTTGTCTTTCATGGAGCAACTAGGACTGCAGATTACAAGACCATACAAAGACCTATATTCATTTGATTCTAAAAGAGTTAAATGTCTGGGAATGATTAAAGATTTAGTGGTCAATTTGGCTCAAATCCCTGCAAAAAGTGTGGTCATGGACATTGTGGTGGCTGATATCCCAGCCCGCTTTGGCATGCTGTTGTCAAGGTCCTGGGGTACAAATATTGGGGGATCAATTAAGTTGGATTTAACATATGCTACTGTCCCAGTCTTTGGAGGTCAAGAAAGGAGGTTATAAAGGGAGACTAGATTTGTTAAAATGGTAACTAAGGTTGACTGCTCAGAAAATTCTCCAATTTACAACAAAGAGGGGGACTTCTCATGTTTGATGTTAGAAGAAAACCAAAATTGTGCTCATGAGCCCCTTTTTGGTCAAATCCAAGCTGAGCCGCCTAAAGAAGATCAGGAATCAGAAATTTGGACCCTGCATTTTGATGGGGCGAATTCAAGAGAAGGCAATGGAGCTGGGGTATTGTTGATCTCCCCTACAGGAAGATGGGTGCCACTGTCTTTTAAACTGGAGTATGAGGCTACAAACAACGTGGCCGAATATGAGGCACTATTATTGGGACTGCAGACAGCCAAGAATATGGGCATCCAATGTTTAAAAGTCTTGGGAGACTCTGAGCTGGTGGTAAGGCAGATCAAAAACGAATGTCAAACTAAGCATTCACGGCTCAGAGCATATAGAAACGAAGTGTGGGACATGATAGAAAATTTCTTCTCAGCATTTAACATATAGTTCATGCCCCGGGAGAAAAACAGAATAGCAGACTCTCTTGCTGTAGCTGCCAGTACTTTCCGTCCTCCTCAGAATCCGCTTCTAAGATATGAAGTGGAGGTACGGTACAGACCATCCATTCCAGATAATATAAAGCATTGGCAGGTATTCGAAGATGATGAACAGATGAAAAGATTCATGGAGACAGTGGGAGAATTCTCAAATATGGAGATTGATGATAATGAAGAGGAAGAAGTTGAAAATATTGTAGAAAACAAATGGGAAGAGAATATAGCAGGAAATAAAGTGCTGCAGCTAAAAGGTAATGTTATACCTACAGGCCCGGTACCTCTAGAAATATTATTTAATAAAGATGATGTACCAATGCAGCCAAGCAGAGTGACAGAAGAAGATCAAGTTGGAGATTTGAATCTGGGTACTCATGCTGATCCCAAAATTGTCAAATTATCTAAAAAGGTCCTAGAAGAATATAAAGAAAAATATTTGAAGTTGTTTCAATCCTACAAGGATGTATTTGCTTGGTCCTATGAGGACCTAAAAACTTTTGATGTTAATATAATGCAACACAAGATTCCATTGAGGGAAGATGCAAAGCCTTATAAGCAGAAGCTCAGACAGATAAACCCTCTGCTGCTTCCCTCTATTGAAAGAGAAGTTAAGAAGCTACTGAAGGCCAAAATAATTGTGCCTTTGAGATACTCAGAATGGGTAGAAAATCTTGTTCCTATTCGAAAGAAAAATGGAGAGATAAGGCTGTGTGTGGATTTCAGGAATTTAAATAGAGCATCGTTGAAGGATAATTATCCACTGCCTAAGATGGATCATATCCTGTAGAAAGTAGTGGGAGCATCCAAAATGTCAATGATGGATGGATTTTCTAGTTATAATCAGGTGGCTGTTTTCCCAGAAGATCAGAAGAAGACTGCATTTACTACACCATGGGGAACATTTATGTATGGTAGGATGCAATTCGGATTAATTAATGCAGGAGCTACTTTTCAAAGGCAATGGACATAGCCTTCATTGGAGAACAGGACAAGTTTTTGGTGGTATACCTTGATGATATCACAGTGTTTTCAAAGAATGATGATGAGCATATTGAACATTTGAGAAGAACTTTTGAAAAATGCAGAAGGTATGGTCTATCCCTCAATCCTCAAAAGTCTTTATTTGCATTAGATGAGGGAAAACTCTTAGGGCACATTGTAACAAGAGATGGTGTGAAAATAGACCCTAAGAGAGTTGAAGTGATAAACAGCATTCCTTTACCAAGGAATAAGAAAGAAGTACAAGTGTTTTTAGGCCGAATTAATTTCTTGAGAAGGTTTATTCTTAACTATGCCGAGATAGTTAGGCATATAACTAATATGTTGAGAAAGGAAAATGAAGTAAAATGGTCCCAGGAGTCTAGAGATGCATTCACAAGAATAAAACAGGCATTTGCTGAGGCTCCAGTGTTAGCCAGACCAGATTACAAAAGGCCATTTATAATATTCTCATTTGCTTCACCTCACACAATTGCTGGAGTGTTATTGCAGAAAAATGAAGAGGGATACGAACAGCCTATAGCTTTCTTTAGTCAAGTACTTTATGATGCTGAATTGAAATATAATATATTGGAGAAGCAGGCATATGCCCTGGTAAAGTCCCTTAAAGCCTTTAGAGTATACGTTTTGCAATCTCATATTACTGCATATGTCCCCACAGCAGCTGTCAAAGACATTCTGGTTCAGGGAGACAGCGAAGGTAGAAGAGGAAGATGGATTGCAAAAATTCAGGAGTATGATTTGGACATAAAGCCTACTAAGTTGATCAAAGGACAGGGACTTGCCAAAATGTTGTCTAAATCAAATCATCAAGCTTTGGGCATTAATTTATCTGAGGTGGCAAATGAGGAATCTGAGAAAGAAGGAGAGCAGCAAGGACTAGAGATGGCCACTCAAAAGGTACATGTGAAATATCTAACTAGTCCTTGGTACAAAGAAATTGTTGAATATCTTTTAACTCTTAGCTGTCCTCCAAGTTGTGATAAGATAAAATACAGAGCTGTAAGGATGAAATCTCATAAATATGTAATTGCCAATGGACAACTCTATTGGAGAGACCCTCTGGGTATATTACTGTTATGCCTCACAGAAAATGAAGTGCAAATTTTAATGACAGAATTTCATGAGGGGATATGTGGAGGACATTACAGCTGGAGGGCCACAACTCATAAAATCTTGAAGGCTGGTTTTTACTGGCCAAAGTTGTATTCTGATACTTTTGCTTGGGTCAGAGCATGTGACAAGTGCCAAAGATTTATAGAAAGACAGAAATTAGCAGCATTGCCCCTAATCCCTATTCATGTAAATGAACCATTCCAGAAATGGGGATTAGATTTCATAGGAGAGATACATCCCCCATCAAGTGGCCAACATAAATGGATATTGACAGCTACAGACTATTTCACGAAATGGGTGGAAGCCATACCTACCAGAAATGCCACGGATGCTGTAATTATGAGGTTTATAGAAGATAACATCATATCCAGGTTTGGCTGTCCTGCCAGAATTGTAACGGACAATGCACAGGCTTTCAAGTCTGCCAGGTTTGTAAATTTCTGCAAGAGATATAATATTGTGTTAACTCATTCCACAACCTACTATCCCCAGGGAAATGGCTTAGCAGAGTCATCTAATAAAACCCTGGTGAGGGCCCTGAAGAAAACAATCAGTGAAAATCAGAAGAACTGGGACTCTCAATTAAAGTTTGCTCTATGGGCAAATAGGATAACCAGTAAAAGAGCAATAGGGAAATCTCCATATGAGCTGGTATATGGAAGAGCAGCTGTGTTTCCTGTGCAATTGGCTTTGCCGGTGGCACGTTTTATGCAGGAAAACCAGGAAGAACCAGATGACATGATCCGAAGAATTAATCAGCTGGTAGAATTGGAAGAAACACGAAACCAGGTAGATCGGAGATTGATAGAATATCAAGAGAAAATGAAGAATGTATTTGATCAACATGCAAGGGATAGAAATTTTCAAGTTGGAGACCTGGTTCTCAGATGAGATGTTCGCAGAGCAGAGAAGGGAAAACACGCTAAGTTTGATCCATTGTGGTTTGGGCCATTCAAAATAGTGAAGCTGGGAAGAAACAACACTTTTTCTTTAGAGAATCTACAGGGTGATTTGTTGGATGTGCCTGTGAATGGCCAATTTCTCAAGCTATACTTCCAGTTCTGACCCAGGTTGGAAATGCCTGACTATATTATATTGTACATAAGTGGTTTTTAGTTTTTATTTTTATAGATGAAGGATGCTGATAGTTACCTGAGGTAGAAGCACAGAAGAAATTGAAGAACAGAGCAAAATATTCAGTGGTCTGCGTGTTCTCGACATGCTCGAGGACGAACATGTCGTCCCCAGATGGAGTCGATGTTGTACATATTTCCTCCTGCATATAAATTTTCGGTCCACCATCTCTTTCACATCTCTGTCGTGGCCAAAGTTCTATGCTCCTATTTGCTATTACTATCTCCGCCCGAAAATCCGCTTTACAATAGTCAAAAACCCAAATTTAAACATATCGTGCCCCAGTTCTAAAGTCTTAGCCCCCTGCGCTTTGGCTACCACGCGACCTGAGCCCCAGAACCTCAAGCTCAAAGGAGAAGGGCTTATCATTTTATATTCCAGGCGAAATGATGGCCGTCCGATCAAAGTCCAATCGACGGAGCGGCATTTGTTTTACATGGAGGGCCCCGCGCGCAGGAAACCGGTGGTAACGCCCGCACCACTCTCATTGAAGTGGCGGTATTGATCACGGATGCAGCGATTCCATAGAAAAAACGCTGCGTGTCTTTGGTACGGGCCATGAAACCGCTTTCCCCCGCGCGTTAAAGTCTACACAATCGTCGGGTAGCGAAATTCGTCTGAACCGTCCGATCTATTGATCTCCATCCAATGGTAGATGTGGGCCAGAGTTGCCCACGCGCTATCACCTGTCCGCTATGACATAGGGCCCGCCATCGTGTCGCTCTCACTCACCTCCAACCGTTGATCTGTGTTTACAATCCGACGGTCCACGATACAGTCTCCCCGCCTGTTGACTCCGCCACATCATTTTTCCACCTGTTCCCCCGTACCTCCACGTGTGTTGTTCCCGTGCGTCCAACATAACCTCCCCCGTCATATATATATATGTGCGCATGTCTTCGCTCATATTCTCCATTTTATTTGTTTCCCGTGACTAAACAGTTTGCGTGAAAACTTCACAGTCTCTTCGATCAATCAGAGTCTCCAATGTCCTTCTTCCGCCATCCTGTGCATTTCTCCCGGTCGACCATGTATCCATTGTCCCCGCCTCCATCTGTGTCGGTTTTCTCTAATATTTTGTGGGTTTTGCAGGTTTCAATATAACAGAAGGGCATTTTAATTCGCCGGCCGCCTCCGGCGTTAAGGTTTAGAGCCCATGAAGGAAGATTTTCCGTGGGTGAAATTCTAATGAAGAAGCTTCGAGGGTAGGTGCGAGAAATGAATGCCATTAAAGAAGACTCCGTATATGGATTTACGTAACCCTCCGTAGAAATTTTCCCCGAATTAAAGATCCGTGATTCAAATTCAAAATCGGTGTCGAGAGTATGAACACGCAATGCGTAACATCTCTGTGTCACTTACGGCAAGAAATTTTCCCTCAGTTGAAGGCAACACATTGTAAATATTTTATTATTTGTGTCATGTATATAAGGAGGTTTTAATCTCCTAGCATTTATTTCTATAGACAGATTGTAAAGTACAGCCATTTATAGTTAGTCATTCATGGAGTGGGCGTGGATGTTTTCCGCCATTTTATTTAAATTAGGTCATTAATTGTGCCCCATCTACCTCCTCCTCTAGATTTTTCTACCTTCTCTATAAAAGCTCAGAGAGAAGACATTGTGGAGGTTCCAGATTTCTATCAGCAAATTGTGCAGTGAAAAGGCTTTTGTATACATTCTGTAATATTTCTGTATGAAGGTTTCAGAGCCCGTAGGGTCTCAGTGAGGAGGAGTTATAACTGTAATGAGGATTCTGGTCTTTGGTATCTCACAATATGTAATTTCTCTTATGTGTTAATACAATCTCTCATTTCATGCTATTTATCTTCTTGTATCATGTTCTAGAATGCGAGTGGCTCACTAGTTTGCAGTAAGGATTCATCCTAGTTGATGCCCTTTCTGGAATTAGTCAAGCGCTTTAAATAGGCCTAGTCATGATATATTGTTCCATGTTCACTCTATCCATATTTTCTGCTATATTAGTTGCTTGAGGAAGGTGCTTTTAAAACGCCATTGTCATATAAGGATTCGTAAATTGGTGCGCCCTTATATGGTTCTGTTGTGTATCTGGGTATCAGTCTCATGTCAGCTAATATCTTCTCATGCTTCCTCTCTGCACTCACTCTCTGATATTTGATTTCTGTGATATATTATTTGAACTGGCCCTATTTACAGTAAGTTGTCTCTTAACTGTCTGATGCCTTTGTATTGGAGTTTTACATGATGTTCCTACACTATTCTTATCCTTGTATCAGCTTCTGAGAGAGCTTGGTTCCATTCTGATTTAATTTCCTTGTTTAAACAAGAGATAGTAGGAAGGCATTTGGACTGACAACCCAAGCTATATTACGTGTCTCCCTGCTATATTAAGATGTCCTAGGCATTGGTCTATGGCAACTCTAGACTGTCTCTAGGGGGGTGACAAAATCATCCACAACAGGAAGCATGAAAATAGAGATGGAAAATGAAGTGGGAAGGCGAGGGTGAACTTCTCCGAAACTTTAATACTGATTCCTGCAAAAAAACTTGCGGATTCATGCATGAAAAAACAGAAAAAATGCATGATAACATAGTGGAAGAAATACTGAAACTGTTATTGCAATCTACTCTAATATGAGAAGCAACGAATCATAAACATAAAGAATTTTTGGTCTATGGGAAGGTCTACCCTCCTCGAGCTCTATCGACAGAGATGAGAGGGGAAAGTTGCCTCACAGTTTTATGGAGTTCATCAACTATTCTACAACCCATATAAGAAGATTAAATCTACAGCAACAAACTATAACAACAATGAAAATATCAGAAATTAAACTAGCTAAATGACAAAAAGAAAAGAATGAAAACTACAGAGAAGATGAGGCACATGGATTGGACCCTAACCCACGAGCCTCGCTCCCTGAAACTAGATCAATAAAATAACATATAACTACTCATTTCTTTACAAAAATATAGTCTTATTACATCCTGAAGGTATTAAACAAAAAAATCCTAATAGAATGGAAAATAATGGCATGGGATGGAATGGATACAAATAGAATCGACTAGCATCGAATGGATCGAAAAATCGACTGAAATCCCCCGGAATCGACCTCAATTAGCTCTTGATCAGTGTTATTTATCCTCAAGGGCAGCTACCAAAAACTCCCTATAAAATAGAGATTGAGTCCACTTTGAATCCAAGTAAACCATAGATTAAATGCACATCGTCTTTAGTTTGCTTTGCTGCCTTTGATAGTTAAGGAGGGTGGACAAACCTCTTGAATCTCTCCAAGATTTCTCAATAATTTCCTAATATTTTCTTATTTATTATGCAACCTTGATCTTCCAGTGGTAGGGAGAAAGTCTCTAAATCATCTCCTTCTCCAAATCTGCATAATCTTCCCAATATTCTCATAATATTCTACAAAAACAACCAATATTAGGCACAAATATGAAATTACCTTTAATCCTTCCTAAGAACGCATTAAAGCATAAGAAAACATTATTAAGTGCAGAAGGAGAGATTTAATATATCTTTTCATGTGCACAAGGAAGGTAGATGGGCCTAAGAAATACTGAAACTGTTATTGCACTTGTTGTGGATGATTTTGTCACCCTCCTAGAGACAGTCTAGAGTTGCCATAGACCAGTTCCTAGGACATCTTAATATAGCAAGTGGCTCATTATATAGCTTGGGTTGTCAGTCCAAAGAGCTCACTTACTATCTCTTGCTTAAACAAGGAAATTAGATTTGAATGGGGCCAAACTCTCTCAGAAGCTGACACAAAGATAAGAATAATGTAGGACATCATGTAAAACTTCAGTACAAAGGCATCAGACAGTTAAGAGATAGCTTACTGTAAAGAGGGCCAGTTCAAATAATATATCACAGAAATCAAATATCAGGAAGCGAGTGCAGTGAGGAAACATAAAGAAAATATTAGTTAACATGAGACTGATACCCAGATACACAACAGAACCACATAAGGGCATACCAATCTATGAATCCTTATATGACAATGGCGTTTTAAAAGCACCCTCCTCATGCAACTAATATAGCAGAAAGTATGAAAGAGGTGAACATGGAACAATATACCATGACTAGGCCTATTTAAAGCGCTTGACTAATTCCAGAAAGGGCACCAACGAGGATGAATCCTTACTGCAAACTAGTGAGCCACTCGCATTCTAGAACATGATACAAGAAGATAAATAGCATGAAATGAGAGATTGTATTAACACATAACAGAAATTACATACTGTGAGATACCAAAGACCAGAATTGTAATATTCCTGTTTAAGGATATTAGTAAAACACAGCAAATGCTACAGCGATGGAATGACTCTAAAAGCAAACATTCACAGCACATAAAATAATAGGACTGCTCATGCACAGACATACATTAAACAGCGAAAATCTGAGCCATTTTATTATGCTGGGAATTATCAGAGATTACAATAGATGCCCCGATGATAGCACTCAACTAGCGCGGGCAAGATAAAAAGACTTCCTCAGAAAACAAAGGGGTACAACAGTTTTACTGTTGCGTTCAAGCGGCTGGGAATAACTGCCGAGTGCTGCCAATATGCTACGGCTGGAAAAGGGAACCATTGAGCGACTCCCGACACTGGTCAGGCCCTCAACAGGCACAGACTGTCTCTGCTTCAAACTCCAGACCCGAAACCTCCAAAATGATAACGACTCTGTGCATACACGCGATGAACTGCGGTCTTTTCACTCAGACGGCGCTGCCACTCCTGACGCAGCTCTGCAACAAGTTTGCAACAAGCTCTAGACCCAATCCTTCTGACCAAACGATGGTAGGACTGCCTCACCCGAGCAGGCACTCGAAGTCCCCCGGGGCTGAGGTTGAGATTGCCTCACCCGAGCAGGCACTCGAAGTCCCCTGGGGCTGAGGTTGAGATCTCCGCTCGGAGACACTCGGCACACTAAACATTGCTATAGACCTGCTAAACAGCCGGCGTGCTCAAGTCTTGGCGACCAATTTCAATATCATAAACATCAATAATAATCCAAAAACAGGGTGGCTCCCTTCTTTTTGTATGCGGCCTTCATCACAGATCCTTGACTCCTGCTTTCCCGCGCAGCCCCTCTCGGCCCCACGCTGCCAACTCAGCCTGCGTACTTACCTTCGCGTGCATCGGATGAGTTCATGGCCCGCTCACTGTTATTACACCTTCTCGGCCCCACACTGCCAACTCAGCCCGCGTGTTTGTCTCCGCCTGCTCAAGTGAGCCCCGATCTACTCACGGCCTCTCATAATTAATTAGTGACGGCAAAATTGATCCGAATTAATATTCCAATTAGCTATTGCTAATTTGGGAATATTACAGTCTCCCCCGGCAAAATGTTGCTTGCCCTCAAGCAACTACCTGAACATCTCTCCACCAATACTGCAAAATGTGCCTGGGTCCAAGATGCGCAACTGAATCTTTTCTGACCTCTGCATCACCCAGTTATGGAGGGATCTCTCAATGCCAGGATCCCGAACCAATCTCTCATGGTACCGGCCAGCCAACAATCCTTCCGGTTCCCATCGCCACCATGGCCAATAATTGCACCAGTCCCACGGCTCAGACTGTGCACTGCCTCTCGCTATGACCAATGCTCTAAGAGGTGAAGACCACCAACAAGCATCAATGCTCCCGGGCTCCTGCTGCGCTGTACCTGTAGCTGCATATGCTACCCCTCCAACTGCATACCAACTCATCACCTCTCTCCAATCCAAGTTGTGACTCAACCCCATGTTGATCCCGCTCTCCTTAAATCGGGATGGGTTGCTAAAGAAATGATGACCTGTGTCCCCCTGCCAGCTGGAATCTAGAACATGTGCTATGTCCATGGGCCTCTGCTCCGATGTGCTCCCTCCGAAGAATACCATAACATCAAGAGGGTACCAACTCATGATCTCCCGCCGGTCCGTCAGGGAAGAAGAATCTGATGTAGCGATAACAACTGCATATGGAACATGCCGGGAGTGTTGTCGCCAACTCGTAATCAACTCCCACT
The DNA here is from genome assembly GCA_034641835.2 of Pinus albicaulis. Taxonomy (NCBI): domain Eukaryota; kingdom Viridiplantae; phylum Streptophyta; class Pinopsida; order Pinales; family Pinaceae; genus Pinus; species Pinus albicaulis. Next base: position 23,817 of record JAXQQM020091360.1, read on the forward strand.
GCTCTGCCTTGTCTGCCAGTGAAATCTGCCTGTAGAAGGAAGCCCCTCTCTCTATAATGGGCCAAAGTGGGCAAGATATGCTGCAAGCTCCATCGATGTACTCCTGGAGAGTGCTAGACACTAAAAACACTGTAGCTCTGCTGACTGTGTGTGCACCTATCTTCATCTCATCCCTGTGTCGACCCACAGATGGATGCTCCACCACATCCAACAACTCCTCCCACTCCTGATCAGGAATGTCATGCTCCCGCTGTCTACTGGTCCCCTGCAGAACAATCCCATCGACCTCCAGAACCTCTAGAGAATATGGATATGCAGCTGTTGTCACCGTACTCGATGTCAGTGCATATGAATGTCCCACCACGATGGCTGACCCCAATGTTAGCCGCATATCCCTCATCGACTCAATGTGGGCACCCATCTAGCTCTCTCTCAAAGGAATATCATGCCTGATGTAAGTAGTGTCCTCCTCTGTCGACTCAGGCTCCATCACCTGCTGCTCTAGCTGAATTGTCACAAGTGACTCTTCACCCAGAGTATCTCCCGCAGAGTCTCGTGACTGCTCACCCTGGACACTAGAATGTAGCTCCAGTCTACTGTCACCATCTATGCATTACTGCTCTCGCTCCCCAGAAGCGTCCTCGACTGATCCTATGGACTCGTATGAAAAAGAGTCCTCACCCTGGTATACAGAAGGAATGCCCTCCTGTTCTACCTCCGCCATCTCATCTACATCGAACATGCCATCCACCCTTTCGATGAAGTGTCGATACAATGTCTGGAGTCTAGACGCATGCTGGGATGCTACCTCTGCTGAACCCAATATCCTCTGCTCATGCATGATCTCAACATGCCCTGAGGGAAAAATGATGCATGTCTCCCTCATAACCCGCTCCCCGGGTGTAGGCTCAGCGATGATCGAGGTGCCACCCCTGTAGAGGATCATCTCATCCCTCGACCTGTGGCTGTCAACTAGTAAACCAACCCAGTGCCACTGCTGAGAGGTCTCTCGCCTAGTGTGCTGAGTGCCATCCAAACATCTTGGGTGTGCCTCGCATGCCCCGCTGCTCATGCCCAAAGTGCCAAAGGACAACAATAAAATCGGCTGTGCCTGTGAGTGATGTAGAAGAGTGTCGGATGTGTGAGTCCCCACAGATACCATCGAGTATCGCTCCTCTGTCTCCTCATCGATCCTGGGTGAAATACCCCCAAAGGTAAGCCCAGTGTCCTTGTCTGTGAGTCTCCCTGGATGCAATACTCTAAGACCCTGTTGTGCCGCGCCATATGCCCTCGCATGCCACCGGTCATCCATGTACCCCTCAACATGCCACTGCACACTAAGGCATACCCCTGAATACTGCTGGATCCCCCATGCTACTGTTGTACCACCCTGTACCGTCTCGTGCCCTGACTGTGTCCAGGAATCTGTCACTCCCCGCGTGCTCTCAATGTGATGTAGGGCACTCCTACTCCACAATGCAGTCCCACACACTACGGTACACCACCATGTAGCTCCATGTCTACCAGTAGTCGACTGATCACTGCTAGAGGCTCCCACACATCCATGGATGTGATGTCCTAGAGCTGTGCCTCTGCATATCGGACTACCACCAATCGGTATCGTCATGTCCACCGTCGCATCACTATACCCGCCGACAAATGGATCATCACTGCAAATCCTCCTCGAGGGGTCCGAGAAGTGAATCTCCCTACGGGTCAGTAGTGTTACCACCACTGCTCGGCTCCGCTGCGTCCTCTGTGCCCCACACAAAGGTGAAGAATCCTTGGCCCCATACAAGGCACCATCTGGTGGCCTGCCAATGCCACTTCCTCCGACAAACTCCTGCCAAGGTATGTTGACCACCCTGTGATCCCGTATACTAGTGTCATACCAAAACAACCTAGGGAGTCTGCCCATAAACTAGTTGGCCACTGGAGCTGACCGAAACTGCACATGCTCGACTACTAGGCCAACTGTACTCTCCAAGACATAGTCAGCCGACCTGCCTGGGAAACGATAGGTGATCCCACCTGGATCCCAATGCCAATCTGGGGTTCTTGTATTCCCCATGCATAGAAAATCCTGCTGAGCTACACTCGGATCCACCACTATCTCCGTAGCCCGCTCCACTGAGTACCAACTCAAAATATCTCGCCATCCAACCTCAACATGTGGATGTTGTACCTTGTGCAACTCTGATCGTCTCATACCACTATCCAAGTCAAAATATGAGATCTGACTAGGTGGCTCTGCCTCTCTCTCTCCAACGGGAAGAGATGACCTAACAACACTGCTAGTCCCATCCATGCATGCCTAAAGGGGAATGATCTGACGCTACAATGTGCCCTCGGGTTGTACCATCAGGGAATCCAGTTGTTCCCCAATGCGGGCCAACTTGGCAGCCGACTCGGCACAAGCCACTCTCATGCCCTCCAGCTCCATGTCCTACAACAAAATGGCCTCCCGAACTGATGTGGCCTTCCCTTTCAAAACTTGAAGGTCTGCTCGAAGCCGACGATACCGCTGCCTGCGACCATCGTCCGATACCTCTGTATCTCCTAGTGCCTCATCGAATGGGGATACATCTCCTGACACTACACCCATCTGTGTGCTGCTACCACCCGAAGATTCGGACGCGACTCCGGTCATCAGCTCAATGGATGGCTCTACTGGGGTAGTCTCTACCTTCTCCACTACCACATCAACCGACCCAGCCGAGGAGGTCTCCAATGAGGGTGAATCCTATGTGTCCTCATCCTCCAGGTGCGAGGTAACCATTTTAATGGTTTCCCCCTCCGGTACTCGGTCAAGCTGGAAAGAGGTATCCAACTTCTCCACCCAAGCTTCCTCAAGAGGTGATGTGATATCTTCTTCTCGATGAGAATTGGAAGCGCATGGTACTTCCTCTCCTTTTTCTTCACCCTTCTTGTCCTCCTCAACGGTGGATGCCTTTCCTCTGGATCTGAAAAGGGATGAGAATAAACTCTCCTTCTGCTTGGGCTTATATTCATAGGGACTAGTGGACCCCTCCTTCATGGGCGAAGGTGACCTCCCCGCGGTATGCCGCAACTCTGATTTCTGCATGCTAGGAACCCTACTGTCCCTTTCACTGTACCTTCCTCCCTCATCCTTCCTGAGATGACAATAATCTTTGAAGGGCAAAGCTGCTTTGAAGTCTTCCCCCTTGGACTGCCATTCTCTGAAATAATCTCCCAAGGGTAAATGATCCTGCTGCCTCTCTTTCTCACTCGGCACTAGAGGTAAGAATGTAGGCATTGTGGTAATGTCCACGGGCTGAGCCAGAACCATGCTTTGATACCACTGTAATATTCCTGTTTAAGGATATTAGTAAAACACAGCAAATGCTACAGCGATGGAATGACTCTAAAAGCAAACATTCACAGCACATAAAATAATAGGACTGCTCATGCACAGACATACATTAAACAGCGAAAATCTGAGCCATTTTATTATGCTGGGAATTATCAGAGATTACAATAGATGCCCCGATGATAGCACTCAACTAGCGCGGGCAAGATAAAAAGACTTCCTCAGAAAACAAAGGGGTACAACAGTTTTACTGTTGCGTTCAAGCGGCTGGGAATAACTGCCGAGTGCTGCCAATATGCTACGGCTGGAAAAGGGAACCATTGAGCGACTCCCGACACTGGTCAGGCCCTCAACAGGCACGAACTGTCTCTGCTTCAAACTCCAGACCTGAAACCTCCAAAATGATAACGACTCTGTGCACACACGCAATGAACTGCGGTCTTTTCACTCAGACGGCGCTGCCACTCCTGACGCAGCTCTGCAACAAGTTTGCAACAAGCTCTAGACCCAATCCTTCTGACCAAACGATGGTAGGACTGCCTCACCCGAGCAGGCACTCGAAGTCCCTCGGGGTTGAGGTTGAGATCTCCGCTCGGAGACACTCGGCGCACTAAACAGTGCTGCAGACCTGCTAAACAGCCGGCGTGCTCAAGTCTTGGCGACCAATTTCAATATCATAAACATCAATAATAATCCAAAAACAGGGTGGCTCCCTTCTTTTTTTATGCGGCCTTCATCACAGATCCTTGACTCCTGCTTTCCCGCGCAGCCCCTCTCGGCCCCACGCTGCCAACTCAGCCCGCGTACTTACCTTCGCGTGCATCGGATGAGTTCACGGCCCGCTCACTGCTATTACACCTTCTCGGCCCCACGCTGCCAACTCAGCCCGCGTGTTTGTCTCCGCCTGCTCGAGTGAGCCCCGATCTACTCACGACCTCTCATAATTAATTAGTGACGGAAAAATTGATCCGAATTAATATTCCAAATAGCTATTGCTAATTTGGGAATATTACAAGAATCCTCATTACAGTTATAACTCCTCCTCACTGAGACCCTATGGGCTCTGAAACTTCATACAGAAATGTTACAAAATGTATACAAGAGTCCTTTCACTGCACAGTTTACTGAGAGAAATCTGGAACCCTTACAATGTCTTCTCTCTGAGCTTTTATAGAGAAGGTAGAAAAATCTAGAGGAGGAGGTAGATGAGGCACAATTAATGACCTAATTTAAATAAAATGGCGGAGAACATCCATGCCCACTCCATGAATGACTAACTATAAATGGTTTTACTTTACAATTTGTCTATAGAAATAAATGCCGGGAGATTAAAATCTCCTTATATACATGACACAAATAATAAAATATTTACAATGTGTTGCCTTCAACTGAGGGGAAAATCTGCTGCCGTAAGTGACCTGAGATATTCTGCATTTCTGTACTGTACTCTCGGCCCTCGATTTTGGATTTGAATCCTGGATCTTTAATTCAGGGCGAATTTCTCTAGAGGGTTCTGTAAATCCATATCTGTGTCTTCTTTAATGGCGGTCATTTCTCGCACCTACCCTCAGCTTCTTCATTAAATTTCACCCACAGAAAATCGTCCTTCATGGGCTCTAAACCTTGGCATCAGAGGCAGCGAATTAAAATGCCCTCCTGTTATATTGAAACCTGCAAAACCCACAAAATATTAGAGAAAACCGACACAGATGGAGGCGGGGACAATGGATACATGGTCGACCGGGAGAAATACACAGGGTGGCGGGAGAAGGACATTGGAGACTCTGATTGAACGGAGAGATTGTGAAGTTTTCACGCAAACTGTTTAGTCGCGGGAAATGAATAAAATGGAGAATATGAGCAAAAACACACGCATGTATATATATATATATATATATATATATATATATATATATATATATATATGACTGGGAAGTTATGCTGGACGCACAGGAACAAAACACGTGGAGGTACGGGGGAACAGGTGGAAAAGCGATGTGGCGGAGTCAACAGGCGGGGAGACTGTATCGTGGGCCGTCAGATTGCAAACACGGATCGACGGTTGGGGAACGATGAGAGCAGCACAGCGGTGGGCCATAGAACATGGCAGACATGGTGTTAAAGAGCAAGTAACTCTGATGGATGTCCACCGTCGGATGGAGATCGGCGGATCTGACGGTTCAACTGAATTCCGCTGCCCGGCGAGCGTATTGGCTTTAACGCGCGGGGAAAGTGGTTTTAGAGCCCGTGCCAAAAACACGTGGCGCGTTTCCTGTGGAATCGCTGGCCCGATGGATAATACCGCCAGCCTGGTGGGAGCGGTGCGGGATAATACCGTCGGTTTCCTGTGCTCAGGGCCCTCCAAATGTAATGATCACCGCTCCGTTGATCTAACTTGATTGGACGGTCATGATCCCGCCCGGAATATAAACAATAAGCCCTTCTTCCTTTGGCCTGTGGTTTCGGGCTCAGGTCATATGGTGATGACAGGAAAAGAGCTAAGGCCCTGGGGCTTTTAGTCAATAAATTTAAATTACGGGTTTTTATCATTTGGACAGTGTATTTCGGAGCGGAAAAGGTGGTGATGAGCACGACACAGAGGTTTTTCGATCACGAAAGATGCTGGCAGCAAGTTTAAAAGAGGCCAGTGGTCAAAATTTAAATGGAGGGGGGAAATATGTACAACATCGGCTCCATCTGGGGACGACATGTTCGTCCTCGGGCATGTCGAAAACACGTAGACCTCTGAATATTTCATCCTGTTTTTTCAATTTCCTGCGCTCCTGCCTCAGGTAATTACCAGCACTCTTCTCTTTATATATTAAAAAAAAAAAAAAAAAAAAAAACTTATATATAGTATATACAATCAGGCATTCCTAGCCTAGGTCAGAATTGAAAGTATGGCTTGAGAAATTGGCCATTCACAGGTGCATCCAACTAATCGCCCTGTAGATTTTCTAAAGAAAAAGTGTTGTTTCTTCCTAGCTTTACTATTTTGAATGGCCCAAACCACAGCGGATCAAACTTAGCATGCTTGCCCTTTTCTGCTCTGCGAACATCCCATCTGAGAACCAAGTCCCCAATTTGAAACTTTCTATCCTTTGCATGCTGATCAAATACATTTTTCATTTTCTCCTGATATTCTATCAATTTTTGATCCACCTGGTTCCGTGTTTCCTCCAATTCTACCAGCTGATTAATCCTTCTGATCATATCATCTGGTTCCTCCTGGTTTTCCTGCATAAAATGTGCCACTGGTAATGCCAATTGCATAGGAAACACAGCTGCTCTTCCATATACCAGCTCATAGGGTGACTTCCCTGTTGCTCTTTTGCTGGTTATCCTATTTGCCCATAGAGAAAACTTTAATTGAGAGTCCCAATTCTTCTGATTTTCACTTATTGTTTTCTTCAGGGCTCTCACCAGGGTTTTATTAGATGACTCTGCTAAGCCATTTCCCTGGGGATAGTAGGTTTTGGAATGAGTTAACACAATATTATATCTCTTGCAGAAATTTACAAACCTGGCAGACTTGAAAGCCTGTGCATTGTCCGTTATGATTCTGGCAGGACAGCCAAACCTAGATATGATGTTATCTTCTATAAACCTCATAATTACAGCATTTGTAGCATTTCTTGTAGGTATGGCTTCCACCCATTTCGTGAAATAATCTGTGGCGGTTAGTATCCATTTGTGTTGGCCACTGGATGGGGGATGTATTTCTCCTATAAAATCTAGTCCCCATTTCTGAAAGGGTTCGTTCACATGGATAGGAATCAGGGGCAATGCTGCTAATTTTTGTCTTTCTGCAAACCTTTGGCACTTGTCACATGCCCTGACCCAAGAAAAATTATTTGAATACAACTTTGGCCAGTAAAAACCAGCCCTCAAGATTTTATGCGTTGTAGCCCTCCAATTGTAATGTCCTCCACAAATCCCTCCATGGAATTCTGTCATTACATTCTGCACTTCATTTTCTGTGAGGCATAAAAGTAATATGCCTAGAGGGTCTCTCCAATAGAGTTGCCCATTGGCAATTACATATTTCTGAGATTTCATCCTTACAGCTCTGTATTTTACCTTATCACAACTCGGAGGACAACTAAGTGTCAAAAGATATTCAACAATTTCTTTGTACCAAGGACTAGTTAGATATTTTACATGTACCTTTTGAGTGGCCATCTCTAGTCCTTGCTGCTCTCCTTCTTTTTCAAATTCTTCATTTGCTATCATGGATAAGTTAATGCCCAAAGCTTGATGATTTGATTTAGACAACATTTTGGCAAGTCCTTGTCCTTTTATCAACTTAGTAGGCTTTATGTTCAAATCATACTCCTGAATTTTTGCAATCCATCTTCCTCTTCTACCTTCGCTGTCTCCCTGAACCAGAATGTCTTTGACAGCTGTTGTGGGGACATATGCAGTAATATGAGATTGCAAAACGTATACTCTAAAGGCTTTAAGGGACTTTACCAGGGCGTATGCCTGCTTCTCCAATATATTATATTTCAATTCAGCATCATAAAGTACTTGACTGAAGAAAGCTATGGGCTGTTCATATCCCTCTTCATTTTTCTGTAATAATACACCAGCAATTGTGTGAGGGGAGGCAAATGAGAAAATTATAAATGGCTTTTTGTAATCTGGTCCGGCTAACACTGGAGCCTCAGCAAATGCCTGTTTTATCCTCGTGAATGCATCTCTAGATTCCTGGGACCATTTTACTTCATTCTCCTTTTTCAACATATTGGTTATATGCCTAACTATCTCAGCATAGTTAGGAATAAACCTTCTCAAGAAATTAATTTGGCCTAAAAACACTTGTACTTCTTTCTTATTTCTTGGTAAAGGAATGATGTTTATCATTTCAACTCTCTTAGGGTCAATTTTCACGCCATATTTAGTTACAATGTGCCCTAAGAGTTTTCCCTCATCTAATGCAAATAAAGACTTTTGAGGGTTGAGGGATAGACCGTACCTTCTGCATTTTTCAAAGGTTCTTCTCAAATGTTCAATATGCTCATCATCATCTTTTGAGAATACTGTGATGTCATCGAGATATACCACCAAAAACTTGTCCTGCTCTCCAATGAAGGCTATGTCCATTGCCCTTTGAAAAGCAGCCCCTGCATTAATTAATCCGAATGGCATCCTGGCATACATAAAGGTTCCCCATGGTGTAGTAAATGCAGTCTTCTTCTGATCTTCTAGAAATACAACTACCTGATTATAACCAGAAAAACCATCCATCATCGACATTCTGGATGCTCCCACTACTTTTGCAGGATGTGGTCCATTTTATGCAGTGGATAGTTATCTTTGAGAGATGCTCTATTTAAATTCCTGAAATCCACGCACAGTCTTATTTCTCCATTCTTCTTTCGAACAGGAACAAGATTCGCTACCCATTCCGAGTACCTCAATGGCACAATTATTTTGGCCTTCAGTAGCTTCTTGACTTCTTTTTCAATAGAGGGAAGCAGCAGAGGATTTATCTGTCTGAGTTTCTGCTTATAAGGCTTTGCATCTTCCCTCAAGGGAATCTTGTGTTGCATTATATTAACATCAAAATTTTTTAGGTCCTCATAGGACCAAGCAAATACATCTTTGTAAGATTGAAATAACTTCAAATATTTTTCTTTGTATTCTTCTGGGACCTTTTTAGATAATCTAACAATTTTGGGATCAGCATAAGTACCCAGATTCAAATCTCCCACTTGATCTTCTTGTGTTACCTTGTTTGGCTGCAATGGAATATCATCTTTATTAAATAGTCTTTCTAGAGGCACCAGACCTCTAGGTATAACGTTACCTTTTAGCTGCAACACTTTATTTCCTGCTATCTTCTCTTCCCATTTGTTTTCTGCAATATTTTCAACTTCTTCCTCTTCATTATCATCAATCTCCATATTGGAGAATTCTCCCACGGTCTCCATGAATCTTTTCATCTGTTCATCATCTTCGAATACCTGCCAATGCTTTATATTATCTGGAATGGATGGTCTGTACCGTACCTTCACTTCATATCTTAGAAGCAGATTCTGAGGAGGACGGAAAGTACTGGCAGCTACAGCAAGAGAGTCTGCTATTCTGTTTTGCTCCCGGGGCATGAACTGTATGTTAAATGTTGAGAAGAAATTTTCTATCATGTCCCACACTTCGTTTCTATATGCTCTGAGCCGTGGATGCTTAGTTTGACATTCGTTTTTGATCTGCCTTACCACCAGCTCAGAGTCTCCCAAGACTTTTAAACATTGGATGCCCATATTCTTGGCTGTCTGCAGTCCCAATAATAGTGCCTCATATTCGGCCACGTTGTTTGTAGCCTCATACTCCAGTTTAAAAGACAGTGGCACCCATTTCCCTGTAGGAGAAATCAACAATACCCCAGCTCCATTACCTTCTCTTGAATTTGCCCCATCAAAATGCAAAGTCCAGATTTCTGATTCCTAATCTTCTTTAGGCTGCTCAGCTTGGATTTGACCAAAAAGGGGCTCATGAGCACAATTTTGGTTTTCTTCTAACATCAAACATGTGAAGTCCCCCTCTTTGTCATAAATTGGAGAATTCTCTGAGCAGTCAGCCTTAGTTACCATTTTAACAAATCTAGTCTCCCTGTACAACCTCCTTTCTTGACCTCCAAAGACTGGGACAGTAGCATATGTTAAATCCAATTTAATTGTTCCCCCAATCTTTGTACCCCAAGACCTTGACAGTAGCATGCCAAAGCGGGCTGGGATATCAGCAACCACTATGTCCATGACCACACTCTTTGCTGGGATTTGAGCCAGATTGACCACTAAATCTTTAATCATTCCCAAGCATTTAACTTTTTTTGAGTCAAATGAATATAAATCCTTGTATGGTCTTGTAATTTGCAGTCCTAGTTGCTCCATGATAGACAAAGGCATAAGATTATGGGAAGCCCCAGAATCTAACATACAATTATGTAACAACGGGTCATGGATGACTAGAGACACATAAAAAGGAGGAGTAGAAGGGTTTATCTCCTCGACATGTGGGCCAAAGACTACCATGGGTATCTCCTCTTGCAGGTTTAAACTATCAGGTGCAATTGGTAGTTCAGAAGGAAGAATCAAAGAAGTAACTTGAGACTGATATACAGGCTGTTTTAGTAGTTCAGTTAGAGGGACAGGGATCTTAATCTTCTCAAGTTCTTTTTGCAGATTGAAAACAGATGGGGGCTTTTCTATCACGACTTCTTTGGACTCCTTATTTTAGACTGAAGATTTAATTTCTTTTGACACTGGCTCAGCATTAGGAGGACTGACTATTTTTGAAGAAGAAGGAATCTGATCATTGGACAACGAGGAAGCATTTAGAGGATTCTTACCTTTTTCTATGCTCTTCTTTGTTGCTGGTTCCTTTGGAGCAGATGCTTCTTTCTGAGGTGGCTCCTCTTCTTGATCTTGAGTTCTGGTCCTCTTCCTTGAAGATCTGAGATCATATTTTACATTGAATTGTACTTGCATGAAATCAGAAAATTGCTTACAATAATGATCAATCTCTGCTTCTTCATCTTCTTCTTGCGTTGGGCAATCTAGATCATCAGTATTTGAAAAAGCCAGATTTGAGTCTTCTAATCTGTTGTACATATTTACCTCTGCCTGTGAATTTTGCCCTGCTGCCTCATTCAAATCCATTTTTAACCTCTGTCGTGGCCTAAAATCTCATGACCCTGCTTGATATTACTATCTCCGCCCGAAAATCTGCTTTACAATGGTTAAAAACCCAAATTTAAATAAATTGGGCCGAGTCCCTAAGAGTTTGACTCCCTCCCGCTTTGGCTTCCATATGACCCGAGTCTAAAAACCATAATTCAAAACGAAAAGGGGCCTATTGTTTTAACGATCGGGCACAATGCTGGCCATCCGATCTAGCTCAAATCAATGGCGCGACAATCAACTTATATGGAGGGCCCGCGCACAACAGACCGGCGGTATTTCATGGCCCACCGTTTTATTGCCCTCCGATGCAAGTGTAGCCGTTGATCTTGTTTTGAGATCGAACGGCCCTGAGTCAATCGCAGTCCTGCCCTCAATCGCAATCGAAACTTCAAAAATGTGCCACCCCGGTCTCCCCGCTCCACTTTCCGATTGCGATTTCCGATTTGGGTCCCACCTCCTGCAGTCGTGTCATCATAATTCACAAGTGTGCGCCGTGTTCCTCCTCCACCGTTCATATGTTCCGGTTATGTGTCATATTTTATGAACCTTTGCCCCGTTCATTCATTGTCGCTCCATTGTATTCTGCATTGTCACCCTCCATTTCTCCATTATTTTCATGCGTTTCCTGTCACCCTGCATCGTCTCAACATTTCGCCTAGTCCGTATCACCGCTTCCATGGCCGCTGTCATATCCACACTCCATGTCACCGAGTCAATTTTCTCTAATGTTTTGCGGGTTTTGCGGGTTTTAAAATGACTTAGTAGGCACTTTAACTTGTCGCCTCCATTGCAAAGATCAGGAGCATACCAAAGGACATATTCTGCTGGCGAAATTAAAAGAAGCCGAGGGTAGGTGGGAGAGGTGACCGCCATTAAAGAAGACACAGATATGAATTCTCGGAACCCTCCAGATAAATTCACCCCGCATTAAAGATCCAGGATTCAAATCCAAAGCCAAGGTCCGAGAGTACAGTACAGAAATGCAGATTATTTCAAATCTCTTACGGCAGCAAATTTTCCCTCAGCCGCGGGCAATATATTGTATATATTTTATTATTTCTATCTTGTATATAAGGAGATTTTATCTCCCAGCATTTATTTCCATAGACAGATTGCTAAGTACAGTCATTTATAGATAGTCATTCATATAGTGGGCGCGAATGTTTTCCGCCATATGATTCAAAATAAGTCATTAAATGTCTCCTATCTGCCTCCTCTAGAATTTTCTATCTTCTCTATAAAAGCTCAAAAAGAAGACATTGTAAGGGTTCCAGATTTCTATCAGTAAACGGTGCAGCGAGAAGACTTCTGTATACATTTTTGTAATATTTCTGTATGAAGCTTCAGAGCCCGTAGGGTCTCAGTGAGGAGGGGTTATAACTGTAATGAGGATTCTGGTCTCTGGTATCTCACAGTATGTAATTTCTCTTATGTGTTAATACAATATCTCTTTCATGCTATTTATCTTCTTGTATCATGTTCTAGAATGCGAGTGGCTCACTAGTTTGCATTAAGGATTCATCCTCGTTGATGCCCTTTCTGGAATTAGTCAAGCGCTTTAAATAGGCCTAGTCATGGTATACTGTTCCATGTTCACTCTTTCCATATTTTCTGCTATATTAGTTGCTTGAGGAGGGTGTTTTTAAAACGCCATTGTCATATAAGGATTCGTAAATTGGTGCGCCCTTATATGGTTCTGTTGTGTATCTGGGTATCAGTCTCATGCCAGCTAATATCTTCTTATGTTTCCTCACTGCACTCACTTCCTGATATCTGATTTCTATGATATATTATTTGAATCGGCCCTCTTTACAGTAAGCGGTCTCTTAACTGTCTGATGACTTTATATTGGAGATTTACTTAATGTTCCTACATTGTTCTTGTCTTTGTACTAGCTTTTGAGAGAGGTTGGTCCCATTCAAAAATAATTTCCTTGTTTAGAACAAAAGATAGTAAGCGAGCTCTTGGACTGACAACCCAAACTAAAAAGGCTCCTTGCTATATTAAGATGTCCTAGGCACTGGTCTATGGCAACTCTAGGCTGTCTCTAGGGGGGTGACAAAATCTTCCACAACATAATCCATAAGCTGCATCTCCAGTGGAGTCATTTGCTGGTCCTTCCAGGTACAAAGGATGAGGTATCTGGTCTTGTTGTTCCTTTGCTTCTCTCGGAAATATCTGCAATGGAGGTCTTCTATACTGAGGATTGTATCCTCTGTTTAGAGCATTGTAATAATTCTTGGGAGCTGCAGTTTTAGCTTCCAATTCCAGCTTGACCATCTTCTTTATCATCTTGCTTATTTCATCCATCTTGTCAGAGTCTTTGTCTTGATTAGAGGTAGAAACCTCTTCTTTGACTCTCCTTCTAGTATCTTGTTCGACTTTTCCCTTTGACTTACCAGTGGCAGCAAAATTTGCCTCCAACTCCAGAGCATCTGTCTGAGCATCATCGAGGGTGACAGGCATTCTTTCCCACAGAGAGAAACCGAAATCAGAGTCAAAAGCTGCTATGAAAACAACTTTGGCAGCATTTTGGTGAGGTTTCATATCAGCAGGAAGGTTCAGATATAATTTATTAAACCTTTTGATAAATTCTGCCACCCCCTTGTTATGTTTCTTCTTTAGCGTATTGAATTCAACGAGGCACTGCCCGTGATCTTTCTTTTCTCCCCATTTCCTGAGAAAAACCTCTTCCATTCTTTCCCAGGTATTTACGGAACGATCTGCTAATGTCTTGAACCATTTTCTTGCTTCACCATATAGAGATTGAACAAACAATCTTAAGACCACGTCCAAATGTTCAACATTTAAATTTTCTGCAAAGGCACATAAAACCTCAAGATTCTGAGCATCAATCTCATTTTCTCCATTAAATCTGGGCAAAATCTTCAAATAATCCTGTGGCATATCATTCAGCACTTGAGGTAAGGCCAGTGGAGCATATTTGTTCAACAGGAAGGCAGGGACATTAGCCATTGGAGGAGGTGGGGCTACAACAGTTTGATGTACAAATGGAGGAAGAGGAGAAGGAGGAAGTGGGGTATGGATAACAATGGGAGTATACTGTACAGAAGCTTGAGGTGTAGATGGAAATAATTCACGATTTACAGGGGCTACTTCTGTAACTTCTTTAACTTCGCATTCAGGGGTAGGACAAAAGTTCTCTTTGGTTGTAGCGCTTCCCCTAGGTGGGCTATCCGAGTAAAATTCAAGATTTTCCTCAGTGGAGTCGGGATTTTCTACTTGGATTTCTTGGGAAGAAGAGGATGGATAATATTCTTCAGAAAATTCAGGAATTTCAGCACGACTGATTTCTTCTCTTTCCAACTTCTTCTGTGAATGATCTTCTCCGGGTCAGACACAGGTGTTTTCGGCTGTGAGGTATCTGACCTCAAATGTGGCTTACGAGAAGCCAGGAATACCAATAGATTTATCAAATAAAGACCAACGTGGAGTCGCCAAGGTGAGAGATACGCAACTCTTCAACTCTCTGTGCTCACCTGATTAGAGAGTGAAAGCAATTTGTCGAGGCCCAGGGAAATTGATTTTCTTGAATTCGTCCCCGGCAACGGCGCCAGAAAGATGTTGTGGATGATTTTGTCACCCTCCTAGAGACAGTCTAGAGTTGCCATAGACCAGTGCCTAGGACATCTTAATATAGCAAGTGGCTCATTATATAGCTTGGGTTGTCAGTCCAAAGAGCTCACTTACTATCTCTTGCTTAAACAAGGAAATTAGATTTGAATGGGGCCAAACTCTCTCAGAAGTTGACACAAAGATAAGAATAATGTAGGAACATCATGTAAAACTTCAGTACAAAGGCATCAGACAGTTAAGAGACAGCTTACTGTAAAGAGGGCCAGTTCAAATAATATATCACAGAAATCAAATATCAGGAAGCGAGTGCAGTGAGGAAACATAAAGAAAATATTAGTTAACATGAGACTGATACCCAGATACACAACAGAACCACATAAGGGCATACCAATCTATGAATCCTTATATGAAAATGGTGTTTTAAAAGCACCCTCCTCATGCAACTAATATAGCAGAAAGTATGAAAGAGGTGAACATGGAACAATATACCATGACTAGGCCTATTTTAAGCGCTTGACTAATTCCAGAAAGGGCACCAACGAGGATGAATCCTTACTGCAAACTAGTGAGCCACTCGCATTCTAGAACATGATACAAGAAGATAAATAGCATGAAATGAGAGATTGTATTAACACATAAGAGAAATTACATACTGTGAGATACCAAAGACCAGAATCCTCATTACAGTTATAACTCCTCCTCACTGAGACCCTACGGGCTCTAAAACTTCATACATAAATGTTACAAAATGTATACAAGAGTCCTTTCGCTGCACAGTTTACTGATAGAAATCTGGAACCCTTACAATGTCTTCTCTCTGAGCTTTTATAGAGAAGGTAGAAAAATCTAGAGGAGGAGGTAGATGAGGCACAATTAATGACCTAATTTAAATAAAATGGCGGAGAACATCCACGCCCACTCCATGAATGACTAACTATAAATGGCTGTACTTTACAATCTGTCTATAGAAATAAATGTTGGGAGATTAAAATCTCCTTATATACATGACACAAATAATAAAATATTTACAATGTGTTGCCTTCAACTGAGGGGAAAATCTGCTGCCGTAAGTGACCTGAGATATTCTGCATTTTTGTACTGTACTCTCGTCCCTCGATTTTGGATTTGAATCCTGGATCTTTAATTCAGGGTGAATTTCTCTAGAGGGTTCTGTAAATCCATATCTGTGTCTTCTTTAATGGCGGTCATTTCTCGCACCTACCCTCAGCTTCTTCATTAAATTTCACCCACAGAAAATCGTCCTTCATGGGCTCTAAACCTTGGCATCAGAGGCAGCGAATTAAAATGCCCTCCTGTTATATTGAAACCTGCAAAACCCACAAAATATTAGAGAAAACCGACACAGATGGAGGCGGGGACAATGGATACATGGTCGACCGGGAGAAATACAAAGGGTGGCGGGAGAAGGACATTGGAGACTCTGATTGAACGGAGAGATTGTGAAGTTTTCACGCAAACTGTTTAGTCGCGGGAAATGAATAAAATGGAGAATATGAGAAAAAACACGCGCATGTATATATATATATATATATATATATATATATATATATATATATATATATATATATATATATATATATATATGATCGAAGTTATTCCCGTCGCACGCGGAACAAAACACGTGAGGTACGGGAACAAAGGAAAAGCGATGTGGCGGAGTCAACAGGCGGGGAGACTGTATCGTGGGCCGTCAGATTGCAAACACGGATCGACGGTTGGGGAACGATGAGAGCAGCACAGCGGTGGGCAATAGAACATGGCGGACATGGTGTTAAAGAGTGAGTAACTCTGATGGATGTCCACCGTCGGATGGAGATCGGCGGATCTGACGGTTCAACTGAATTCCGCTGCCCGGCGAGCGTACTGGCTTTAACGCACGGGGAAAGTGGTTTTAGAGCCCGTGCCAAAAACACGTGGCGCGTTTCCTGTGGAATCGCTGGCCCGATGGATAATACCGCCAGCCTGGTGGGAGCGGTGCGGGATAATACCGCCGGTTTCCTGTGCGCGGGGCCCTCCAAATGTAATGATCACCACTCCGTTGATCTAACTTGATCGGACGGTCATGATCCCGCCCGGAATATAAACGATAAGCCCTTCTTCCTTTGGCCTATGGTTTCGGGCTTGGGTCATATGGTGATGACAGGAAAAGAGCTAAGGCCCTGGGGCTTTTAGTCAATAAATTTAAATTGTAGGTTTTTATCATTTGGACAGTGTATTTCGGAGCGGAAAAGGTGGCGATGAGCACGACACAGAGGTTTTTCGATCACGAAAGATGCTGGCAGCAAGTTTAAAAGAGGCCAGTGGTCAAAATTTAAATGGAGGGGGGAAATATGTACAACAACACTCTACTCTAATATGAGAAGCAAAAAATCATAAACATAAAGAATTTTTGGTCTGCGGGAAGGTCTACCCTCCTCGAGCTCTATCGACAGAGATGAGAGGGGAAGGTTGCTTCATAGTTTTATGGAGTTCATCAACTATTCTACAACGCATATAAGAAGATTAAATCTACAGCAAAAAACTATAACAACAATGAAAATATCATAAATTAAACTAGCTAAATGACAGAAATAAAAGAATGAAAACAACAGAGAAGCTGAGGCATATGGATTGGGCCCTAACCCACGAGCCTCGCTCCCTGAAACTAGATCAATAAAATAACATATAAATACTCATTGCATTACAAAAATATAGTCTTATTACATCCTGAAGGTATTAAACAAAAAAATCCTAATAGAATGGAAAAGAATGGCATGGGATGGAATGGAATGGAAATGGAATCCACTAGCATCGAATGGATCGAAAAATCGACCGGAATCCCCCAGAATCGACCTCAATTAGCTCTTGATCAACTTTATTTATCCTCAAGGGCAGCTACCAACAACTCCCTAGAAAATAAAGATTGAGTCCACTTTGAATCCAAGTAAACCATAGATTGAGTGCACATCGTCTTTAGTTTTCTTGGTTGCCTTCGATAGTTAAGGAGGGTGGACAAACCCCTTGAATCTCTCTAAGATTTCTCAATAATTTCCTAATATTTTTCTCATTTATTCTTCAACCTTGATCTTCTAGTGGCAGGGAGAAAGTCTCTAAATCATCTCCTTCTCCAAATCTGCATAATCTTCCCAATATTCTCACAATATTCAACAAAAATAACCAATATTAGGCACAAATATGCAATTACCTTTAATCCTTCCTAAGAACATATTAAAGCATAAGAAAACATTATTAAGTGCAGGAGGAGAGATTTAATATATCTTTTCATGTGCACAAGGAAGGTAGATGGGCATAAGAAAGGTTAGATGGGCCTTATTTTATGTCTAATTTAGAGGCCCATCAACGACCGAGGACGAACTTAATCTACACAGTATTCATTCTTGTTTAAAAAATAATAATTTTGAAAAATGAGTAAATTAAGGTAAAATTTTATTTTTTTAAGGGGAATTGAATTGATTCTAAGTTGAGAGCGATGTCGAAAACCCTATATTTGAAGGTTGATAGAGGGAATGAGGTTTCAAAGCAGGGAGGACTGTATGCTTGGTGGTAGGTGGCGGGCCTCTGCATACCTTGGACTATACCTGTGAGCACTGTAGGCTACATCGGGACTGATGAATACAGGGAACATGGTAATAGGTTTGTTTTGTTTCGAGGGTCAGGTTACTGTTGCTAGTTTTTCCATTACCTTCTTCCTTCAATTGCACACGCTTTTCAAAGGAGTTTAACAATTATTTCTTACGGTGAATTTTTACCTTGCAGACAAGGACGGGAAGAATGGTCAACCAAAGGGGTTGTGCTGACTTGGATCCTGAACCAAAGGATATTCTATCGGTTTGGGGTTTAGATATTACTCAATAGAATTTAGATAAGGCCTTTCTTCTAAGTAGGCCTCCAGCAGAGAAGGGGAGAGGCTCAAAAATTGATTGGATGCAGGATAGAGGATTAGGGTTTCTAGAAGACGGAAAGGCATATGCTTCAAAGGCGGAGGTCTGGGGTCCTATTGACGGGGAAAAATTCCTTGCCAACAGTAAGAGGATCTCCCTGGTATAAAATCCCAACTATATTCTACACCGTTTGTGATAGGGATCCCATCCGGTATGTAGGCCCGACTGCCGTTAAACTGATGAGATGTATGCCCTTTCTCAAATAGAGGTGTATTTAGAGATCATGAGAATGTACGACCACTCGAACGAAACAAGACGAATGGTTGATGGATTCTCCTAAAAATGAAACACTATGAATAACAAAGCGAGATTTAAAGCATGCAGCCAAAAAAATATTGTTAGAAAAACATCGTTAGGGCCATGCTCATAAAGAGGCTCGTTTGAACATAAGAGAAACAATTCACTATGATCAAAAAACCCTTCAATTTCTTAAGCGCGTTTATGAAAGATTATGGAAATATCAATAACTAAGTCATTAAAATATCCATATGCTAAACATCCCTCATATCATTCATATATCCAAAGAGCTTAAACATATAAATAATGCATGAACAGAAACATGGACTAATCAGTTACAAATGATACCAATAACATGAGAGCATAATATTCATAATGTCAACACACATAAGTTTCCATCAGATCCAATAGTGGAGTCCAAAACATTCATTTGTATTCATTCTTGGAATCATACATTCAATGTTGTACAGTTATATCTCTCTCTCCTTTTGGAGTCTGAAAAAGGCCTTTACAGTATCTCTTGAGGGAGTACATATAGAATATAAAATGACCTTTGGGCTACCCTACCTTTTCATCTTCTTGACTGTTGGTATGGTCTACAACCTGGGAAAATTTGCAACTTGCGACTTGAGTGAGGTTGCGACATTTCCGACCTGCAACCTACCTATTCCTGCGACCTGTTAACCCAGTCTTTTCAATAATGGCCGAAGTGTCCTCAGACACGTAATTTTGTTAATCACAAAAAAACAATTACATTGGAATTATGCAAGATTTTACACCCAAACAACAAAAACATTCTTGCAATGAGCTATTTATAAGCTCAATGTCCTAACTTCCACTAATTATGGATCACTTATTAAATAACAAGTGTCCACTTACACTAAATGACCTTCTAACTATTCTACTAACTTTACTCCTAACTTAGAGCCTAGGAAACGACTCTATTCTAGAGTCCTATTTTTAATAAAAAAATTCTATTTCTAAGTATCTCAAATATTTATTAAATATTCTAGAATAATAATTATTAATTTAATATCTGAAATTAATAATTATTTTATTCAAACTTTATATCCTATGATAATATTTATTTTTGGATCATCTAACAACATTCGTCCTCCCACCACCTCCAATTACCAACTGCCACAATTCACCTTGTTTGGGGAACCTCACACCTCTGCCCCATCCACTTCATCCACCACCGTGTCCGACCCCATCACCAGTAGAGAAAGGAACAGTGGGGACCTCGGGACTGAAGTTAACTCGAGTACGACAGAAGTACCCGTGGTTAGCCAAACCCCGGCCCCCCAAGTCACATTCGCTGAACTTATCAGTCAGGCGGAGCAGGTTACAAGAGACACAACTACCCAACTTTCAGTGCAGACCCTGGCACAGCCCGCTCATACGACCCCCCCAGACACAGGGGCAGCCCCTGAATCACGGCCCGACGCCAACATGGACGATTCTGGCAACCAGGCCAAGAATTCAACCCCACCGCCGTCACCAACAAAACATTCGGCTAATTCAATAGCCAGCGGCCAACCCTTACAGGCGTGGCTACCGGAGCAGAGCACGTCAGGAGCAGCAAGCATGGAAACTTGGGGAATGCCCCAACTGTTCCACTTCATACAGCGAGCAGCACAGGTGGATGATGGGCTTCACTCCGAATTACAACAGAAATGTGAGCAACAGTAGCAGCAGATAATCGCGCTTACTGAACAGCGTGAGCAGCTCACAATGGCACACGGGCAGCTGCAGAACCAGATGGACGAAGTGGCCAGGGTTTTCACGGAAGTGTGGCTGGCAGTGGCAGCTCACTACAATCAGCTACCAGTGGATGTGCAAGAAGCGGACGTGGTGCAGCGAGCAATCCACCTTAGGGTGGCATAATCCAACCTCCACCAGGAAAATACTGACCTCAAAGAAGCTCTAGCGGCCCTCCTAGCTTTGCCGGACCCCCAGGTCACTTATGCCAATCAGGTAACAGAACGACAATAACAGGTTGAGAGAGTGCAGGAAACCCTGAGTACTGCGGCTCGAGAAGTGTACGACCTATTGAAGGGTCTACAAGAACACATGAAGGCTCTAACTCTCAAAACCCAAACATTGTCTCCACAACTTCTACAAATCAACCAGGAAATTCAGAATATAAAGGACCCAGTCGGCCTTGATCTGCTATATGCCGCAGCCGACAGCTTGGAGGTCCAGATTCAGCAAACCGAGGCTAGTTCAGCAACAACCAAGTAGGCCCTCCGGGAGCTCAGGCAGCCGGTCCTAGCAAGTGCTCAGCAGATGCAACAACTTGTCGCTCAGGCCAGTACCCAGGTTTCAACCGTCTTTGGCGAGCTCCCGATGGGAGGGGGAGAGGAAGCTGTCACTCGGATCGCTGCCACAACAGACCCAATTCTGCAAGAGTGGTAGAAGGCTATGGCTTCTTTCCAGGAACTGAAGGCTGCAGCCCTTGCAACGGTCCCTGAGTTGGGACCCTTGTTTGAGAAAAAAGAGGAACGGCAAAAGGAACGGGAGGCGGGTGTTGATCATCTTAGCCCCTTACTAATGTTTGACAAGAAAACAGGGGGGGTCAAGCTGTCTTTGAGTTTTCAAGAAATGGATTCCTTCTAGAGAGACATCATCCTTGAAGCCTTTCATGTTCCCTGCTTTTCAATCCCTTTCCCTCTGTACTTCTAGAGTCAATAAGCCTCACTGATTGCTAAAAATATGTGCTTCAAAGGCCTTTACTTGCCCCTTGTACCTCTGCAGATTTCCCCATTTCACCCCTTTTTCCCTCTTTCTAAAGTCCCCTTTCCATCCCAAAAATTCCTCCCATAGCTCTCCTAACTATTCCAAGATCCCCTTTAAATTCCACATCCACCCTTTGTCAGGCCATTTTCCCTTTTTTCTCCCTTATCGTTTCCCTTCCTAACCCTTAAAGTCCATTAAAAATGGGCTAAAAACCCACTTTTGACATTAACAAGGGCCTAGCCCCTTTGCTGGAAGCCCCTTAACCACTTCCTCCATACGCCCCAGCGCTAAGACCAAGCGCTTAAGTCTTAAGCACCAATCGCAATTGGAGTGTCGGGCGGGTGCATTTCCTTTGTTACCACCAAAAAACTTCAATGCGATTGTGTTTTGTTGTTAATTCCTCCGTTGTATTCTGCACCGTTGATCTACCACGTAGATCGGACGGCCCACGCTGATCGCGAACCATCGCAATCGCAACGTTTATGTGACATCTCCCGATTGGTCCATCACAAGTGATTGTGATGAGATTGATCGCATCGCATGTCCACCTCCGATCGCTCCGACCTCCGATCATCGCAATCACATTTCCTCCCCGATCGCAACTTCTTTCACCTTCCCTCCGATCACCTTTCCCCTCCGATCATCGCATCGCAAGTTTTGTTCCCCGCGATTGCGATTAGTCCACGCTCCCGATCTCCGGTTGCGATTGACCCCTCGGGCCCCACCACTTAACCCTTCCGCCCTTTCATAAAATAAAGGGTTTTTCCTTTGTAAAATGGAAAATAGTTATATTTTGTTTTTTACAAAGGGATTTCCCAATCACATCGGAAACTTTGTGTTGATCACTCCGCTCCGCTCCCTCTCCCGATTTCCGATTGCGATTCCATTTGGGTCCCACTTCATACGTCCATGTCATTACATTTCATGCATTCCTTCGCATTTCCACCAAAGTCTAAAGTTTCGCATTTTGCATTAATATCTAATGTTTTATATTCATTCCGCCCATTTCTCATATGTCAGTCCACGGATTGATCTCCGCCGTTGATCTACGCCTCCACACCATGATCGAACGGCCCACGATGCATTTCACCGCCAAACCCTATTATACACCATATCATTGCATTTTTCACCGTTATTTCGCATAAACCACTGTTTCACCACTGCCGCACTATCCGTTCCTCCGTATTCCATAACCAGTCTTCCCTATGCATGGATTTCATGATCTAGTCCAGTGTTTTTCAGAGTTATCAAGCGGGAAAGGCTGCCATGATTACACAGTCCTTATTACAGCGGCAAGTTTTCACCGACAGAGATATAAATAAAGCGACAGAGAGTCCAATGCACAAAAAACTAAGTCGCCAGGGCAGCTACATCAGTAGAACATTTTTCTCCATGGAAGTACAGGGTGCCCATACTGTTTTTAGTCTATGCCGTGTTCCAGAGAAGATTTTCTGTCTTGATCACTGTCCAGAGCTACCAGAGCATTTATTTCACCAATATGGCGGACTTTACCGTCATTCACTTCACTCTTTGGTTCATTCACCAGAGCACTCCACAGTAATGCAATTAGAGTACATCAGGACCATACCGGAGTAAATGGAAGCCAAAGAGGATCACTCTTTCGTCCAAAAGGTACCAGGGTTTAATGCAGAGCATTAAAACAGAATGGGTTTCAGCCCTCTCTTTCTTTTCTGGGTTTAATGTTTCATTTAGTTTTCCACCTACCACTTCTGCTCATCTTTCACCTATAAAAACCGTGAAGAAACGCATAGTAAGGGTTCCAGATTTTATCAGAAAATTATGCAGTGAAAGGCTTTTTCCATACATTTTGTAAAACTCTTGTATGAAGGCTCAGAGCCCATAGGGTCTCAGTGAGGAGGAGTTCCATCTGTTAAAGAGGATTCTGGTCCTAGGTATTTCACAGTGTATAACTTTCTCTCTTATGTGTTATTTTAATATATCATTTCCTGATTGTATCCATCTTTTCCGTATCATGTTTTGGAATGCGAGTGGCTCACCGATTTTTGGTATGGATTTATCCTAGTTGATACCCATGCTCGAATTACTCAAGCGCTTTAAATATGGCTCATGCATGATATTCCCCGTTCCAATATTCATCTAAATCGTATTTCGCTATATTATTTTTGGGAGGGTGTTTTTAAAACGCTATTATCACGTATGGATTCTTATATTGGTAGGCCCATACATGATGATATTGTGTATCTAGATATCAGCTCAATGTTAACTAATATTTTCTCAATAATTCATTCACTACGTACACCTTCTGATAACTTATTTTTGTGAGATATTTCTGAATCGGCCCTCTTTACAGTAAGCTGTCTCTGAATTGTCTGCCGCTTTTATATTGAAGTTTTGCATGTTGCCTCTGCAGTATTCCTTTCTATGTGTTAGTTTCTGAAGATTTTGGTCCCATTCAGATTAGTATTCCCTGTTTTACAAGAGATAGCATGAGATATTTTTATTGATAACTTCCCATGTTATATTACACGCTCCTTGCTATGATAAGATGTCCTAGGCACTGGTCTATCACAACTCTAGTCTGTCTCTAGGAGAAACAACAGTGAGAATCAGTGGAGCTATGGACGCAGAGACGGTGATCTGCGATTGACTGAGGACGAGTCAAGAGACTGTGGTCGGGGCCTGTTGGGGCCCTTGTTTTGAATTTTGCATGAAGATAGATTTTGGGGTTCTGTAATATTCCCAATTAGAAAAAGCTAATTGGAATATTAATCCGGACCAATTTTGCCGCCTATAATCAATTGCAAATAACAGTGAGCGGGTCGTGGTCTCACCCGAGCGCGCGGAGGCAAGCACGCGGGCTGAGTTGGCAGCGTGGGGCCGAGAAGGGCTGCGCGGGAAAGGAGGAGTCTAGGGTTTGTGAAGAAGGCCGCATACAAAAGGAAGAGAGCCTCCATGTTTTTGGGCCATTATTAATATTTATGATATTGAAACTCGTCACTAAGACTTGAGCACGCCGGTTGTTTAGCAGGTCTGCAGCACTGTTCAGTGCGCCGTGTGTCTCCGAGCGGAGATCTCAACCTCAGCCCCGGGGGACTTCGAGTGCCTGCTCGGGTGAGGCCGTTCTATCATGGTTTTGCAAGAGGATTGGGTTGGACTTATTGCAGAGCAGTGTCAGGAGTGGCGGCGCAGTCTGTGTGGGAAGACCGCGGTCCAACTCGTGTGAGCTCTCCATTGCTATCATTTGGAGGTTTCGGGTCTGGAGGTTGCAGCAGAGACAGCCCGTGCCCATTTTCCTGTCGCAGCTTATTAGCAGCACATGGCAGTGTTTTCTAGCCGTTCGCACCCACAAGGAAACTATTGTACCTTGTTTTCTTGAGGATGTCTCTTATCTTGCCCGCGCCAGTGATGCGCTATCATCTGGGCCTCTATTGTAATCGTTTATACTTCCCGGCTTAATAAAATGGCTTAGTAATTTCTCTGTTTACGTATATTTGCGCATGAGTTGTTCCTGTTATTTTATGTATATTTGAATAATGGCTCATAGAGTCATTCTATCGCTATAGCATTTGCTATGTTTATTTAATATCCTTAAATAGGAATATTACAGGTTGTGGATCGGCACGTGGCAAGCGCAACAACGGTAGGCAGCGGAGCTGCCGGGGATGCGGAGGAGCAGGAGATGAATGAAGAGGTTGGCGCAAACAAGTGCAGAAGAAGAGAAGATGTGGCAAAGAACAGATAGTGGAACTCATGTGCAACAGAAAGAAGCCGAAAGCAGCTGAGGAAGAACACAAGAGAAACTAGCAGTTGCACTGGCGGGTGAATAAACAGGCCGTCACCCAGCAGAAAAGGGAGTCATGCACAGATACAGAGAGATCGGGAAGGTTAGAGCAGAACGAGGCTGAAGAGTAGACGCCGCAGAAGAGTTCTGTTCTGAGCGCGACATCCTTGTACTTCCTGTGTTTCTATCGACCTATCATGGTTGTAGTATCTCTCTCTCTCTTTGTCCTGCGGGACTTCTGTAATAAAATTTGGAAAGCTCGTTCTGTCGAGCAATGTAACTCTGAATCCTGCTGAATGGTTACTAATATATTTGAAGGTTGTTGTCTTACCGTATGAGTCAAAGGTGTTGCATAATGTTTGTGGTACTTTAAAATTTTATTTGCTTAGTATCCGCATAATGTTCTGAGAATATCTTCTACGTATGATGTTATGTATGCAAATGATCCTATGTTAGCTTCGAGTTGCGGATCCATCCGCCAGTACCGATCTGTTCCCCTCATGCATGTGGTCGCGGTATGCCTCGAGTGAGACTCTTTGCTCTTCGGAGTAGGGTGAAAATGCCAGCGTGGTGCTAGACTACAACGGACTCCTTTGCTGGCCCCAATCCTTGAACCTGGGTCTTGCCCGCGAGACCTTTTTCCTCGCCAACATTAGCCTTAGAGGAAAGCTTTGCTATTAGTATTATGGCTAGTTGACCATTTGATTTTTGTCTCATTCTTTTTAATTTGAATGACTCTAAATCTAGACTCCAATTCTTAGTTTCTTTCAAATCCTAGTGACCATCATGACAATCATTATCCATCATTTCATTATAGATGAGGGTGCATCCACATGCATAATGTCCAAACATATTTAGAAGAAATTGGGATCCTACAAGCTCCCTTTTTTAGGTATAAAATAGATGTTCATCCCAACCCGTGGAACTACCAAAATGTCCTTATTGAACTTGCAGGAAAGATGGACTTGAAAGACTTTGAATTCACTAACACCCAATTAGATTAACATTAGGGGAATTTTGAGGTCTAAAATATACCTCCTAAGAAAAATGTACAATAAAAAAAAACTTTATAAGAATCAATAGGATTCAAGATGATGATGTCAACCATGGGGGATGATTCACCATTTTTCAAGTAAAAGTGTAAAAAGATTAAAAATAATAAAATAATAAAACTAATTTTTAAACTCATATTTTCAACTTATCTCCCAAAGTTTTTACTCAAATTTCAAGCGGGAGTACTTGTTGGATGCTAAATTTAATTCCTCATCTAAGGAGTACCCATGTTGCATACTTTCGATGGACCCTTCTACACAAAAATGAGAAATACATTAAAAAATTGTGATTACTGTTGTGGATGATTTCGTCACCCTCCTAGAGACAGCCTAGAGTTGCTATAGACCAGTGTCTAGGACATCTTAATATAGCAAGGAGCCCTTTTAGTTTGGGTTGTCAGTCCAAGAACTCGCTTACTATCTCTTGTTCTAAACAAGGAAACAGATTTGAATGGGACCAATCTCTCTCAGAATCTGACACAAGGATAAGAATAATGTAGAAACATCAAGTAAAACTTCAGCATTAAAGCATCAGACAGTTAAGAGACCGTTTACTGTAAAGAGGGCCGATTCAAATAATATATCACAGAAATCAAATATCAGAGAGTGAGTGTAGTGAGGAAACATAAGATGATATTAGCTGGCATACAAGGGCGCATCAATTTACGAATCCTTAAGCCACTAATATAGCAGAAAATATGGGAAGAGTGAACATGGAACAATATATCATGACCAGGCCTATTTAAAGCGCTTGACTAATTCCAGAAAGGGCACCACTTAAGATGAATCCTTACTGCAAACTAGTGAGCCACTCGCATTCTAGAACATGATACAAGAAGACAATTTGCATGAAAAGAGATAATGTATTAACACATAAGAAAAATTACATACTGTGAGATACCAAAGACCAGAATCCTCAATACAGTTATAACCCCTCCTCACTGAGACCCTACGGGCTCTGAAACTTCATACAGAAATATTACAAGATGAATACAGAAGTCTTCTCGCTGCACCATTTGCTGACAGAAATCTGGAACCTCTACAATGTTTTCTTTTTGGGTCTTTATAGGAGTGATGGAGAATTCTAGAGGAGGCGGCCGCTGAAACATAATTAATGACTCAGTTTGGACCAACATGGCGGAAAACATTCGCGCCTTCTCTTGTGAATGACTGACTATAAATGAATGCAACTAACAGTCTGTCTAAAGGAATAAATGCGAGGAGATAAAATCTCCTTATATACAAGACAGAAATAATAAAATATATACAATATATTGCCCGCGGGTGAAGAAAAATCTGCTGCCGTGAGAGATTTGGAATAATCTGTATTTCAGTACTGTACTCTCGGCCCTTGGCTCTGGATTTGAGTCCCGGACCTTTAATGCGGGAGAGTTGATCTGGAGAGTTCGGAGAATCCATATTAATGTTCTCTTGAATGGAGGTCACCTCTCCCACCTACCCTCGGCTTCTTTCCTTAGTTTCGCTGGTAGGATATGTCCTTTAGTATGTTCCAGATTTTTGCAATGGAGGTGGTGAGTTAAAGCGCCAACTAAACTGTTTTAAAACCTGCAAAACTCGCAAAACATTAGAGAAAAATGACTCGGTGACAGGGAATGTGGATATGACAGAGGCCCTGGAGTCGGTAATACAGACTAGGTGGGACGTTGAGATGATGCAGGGTGACAGGAGACGCACGAATATAATGGAGAAATGGAGGGTGATGGGGTAGAAAACAATGGAGCGACCACGGATGAATGGGGCAGAGGTTCATAAACTATGACACGTCACCGGAACATATGAATGGTGGAGGAAGGACACGGCGTACATTTGTGGATCATGATGACACGACCGCAGGAGGTGGGACCCGGATCGGAAATCACAATCGGAAGGTGGAGCGGGTAGACTGGGAGTGGCACATCTTTTAAGTTCCGATTGCGATTGAAAGCAGGGCTGCGATCAACCCAGGACCGTTCAATCTTGAAACAAGATCAACGGCTGTGCTTGCATCGGAGGAAAATAAAGTGGTGGAGCCATGAAAACCGCCGATCGATTGCGTGCGGACCCTCCATAGAAGTTGATTGCCGCACCGTCAATTTGGACCGGATCTGGCGATCAGCATTGTGTCCGATCGTTTAAACAAAAGGCCCCTTCTTGCTTTGAATTACGATTTTCAGACTCGAGTCATATGGAAGCTGAAGCGGGAGGGAGTCAAACTCTTAAGAATCTCGGCCCGATTATTTAAATTTGGGTTTCTAACTACTGTAAAGTAGATTTTCGGGTGGGGATATTAATATCAAGTAGGGTCAGGAGATTTTAGGCTACGGCAGAGGCTAAAAATGGATTCGAATGAGGCAGCGGAGGCAAAATTCACAGGCAGAGGAGAATATGTACAACAATTACAATGATGTTTTTCAAGTATTTCTCATTTTTCGTGTAGCAGGACCCATCGAAAGTATGCAACATGGTTACTCCTTTGATGAGGAGTTAAATTTTGCATCCAACGAGTACTCTTGCTCGAAATTTGAGTAAACACTTTGGGAGATAAGTTGAAAATATGAGTTGAAAAAGTAGTTTTTTCTTTTTTCCCTCTAAAATTTGATGATATAATCAAATCTTATTTTATTATTTCCACTATTATATATTAATTTCCTTAGGAGGCCCATTTTATAAGAAGGTACATGTATGTAATGAATATCATCACCCCCTCCATGGTTTGAACTATGATCTCCCACCATAATGGGAACATCACCATCGTCAACTAATTATCACATTACAAGCTATGACCTTTGGCCACCTGAGACAATGTTTTTCCCATGATTAGGGGTGCAACATGAAATTCCCTCATTTATAGGGATATGACCTAGAATATTTAAATACTCCTCACTCCTTAGCACTTATTTGGGAGATCCAACATTGGTACCACCCTTAAATTCTACTCAAGTTTGCACTACTATGATAATCATAGAGCCATATCAATCATGGTGAATTCCAAACCATTACCTATGGATAACTAGCAAGCGATGGTTTACACCATTCCATATCCATTTACTTGAGTCCCTTTCCTATAATCACCACCAGGAGTAACAACATACCAAGTCGTCACCATGCCAAGCCTCCAAAATCTCATCTTGGGAATACGTATGTGTTATCTAGAACCCCTATCCATGATACATGTCCCCCCACCATGACCCAAATATTATGTAGCATCCCTATCTTTACAAATAGGTTAATTAATTATAATTAATTATGCTAATGATATTGTATTTCTTGTGCCAACATAAATGTGTCACTATTATGACAAAGATGAATTCGATGAATCCATGAAAAAGTACATGTAATGAAAGTGTTTGATTAATGAATATATTGACACAACTAACTCGAAATATATAAGCACTAATATAGGCTATGTTACCACGAGTGGGAAAACAAATGAGGGAATTGTTGGGAATTGTATTAATAAATCCTTGCCACAAAATTTGAATTTAAATTTGATCAATTTCCCTCTTTTCTAAGACCCAATTGATTGTGAATGATTGGGTAGTTGGAATAGTGTCCCTAATAAATATGGAATTTGGGGTAGCAGCTGAAATGATTCTCTATAATTTAATGGAAGGAATGGGTTGAGTACATTCCTTGGATTTTGAAATTGACCCATGGATTTCTTATGAGACTAAGTGTTGAACAGCTAATCCACTAAGGGTTATGGTGTGGAATATGAACAATCATTGAAGTCCAAGGAACCACTTGGAATATCAAAACCAAGGGTCATAAGACATTGTATAAATATGTATATAATTGTGAATAAAATGCATTCAACGATTATCTAGATTCTTTCCACATTTTCATGTGTGTTTA
This sequence comes from Pinus albicaulis, assembly GCA_034641835.2. Taxonomy (NCBI): domain Eukaryota; kingdom Viridiplantae; phylum Streptophyta; class Pinopsida; order Pinales; family Pinaceae; genus Pinus; species Pinus albicaulis. The sequence continues at coordinate 54,041 of JAXQQM020091360.1, forward strand.
ACATGGTATGCGATCAGATGAATTCATGCCCTGCGCAAGTTTGAGCCACTAGTTTTTGTGGACTTTATGTGAATGTCAGTCTTGCACCTATGAATCTCTTCTAAGCTAAATTCCAATTGAATTCTCTTCCACGTTGTTAGATATCTCTTCCCTTGTAATTCTTGTCCCAACTAGGGCCTAGAAAATTATCAAAGTATTTTCATCTGCGAATGCATAGACAAGTATCGCAGTGTTTCACCTACATTACATGACTTCCTCGACAATTTCATTATGTGTTGAACTATAGTAGTACACAATGTAATCTCAACTATTACTTTAAGATGACAAGATCATTTTGGATTACACAGAAGTCATTACGCAAGGAATAGGATCTAATGAAAAATATAACAAGGAATATATTTAGTAAGGTTGGGCTCTAGAGTGATGGTTTCCAAATATATTAAGAGCATTGGGGTTTTGGGACTCATCATGCACAAGGCTTGTAGTAATTCTGGAAGATATCCTCCAATATCATTCAACCCAATGCATTATTGTCTGAAATAACCACAATCGAAATTATGTTCATTTCTTAGGCCCACACTTTCAGGAAACCATAGTTGCATCTACTCCATTGTTGTTTCACCCTCTTTTGCTTCCATTACTGAGTCTGTTTGAAATCATATCCACAACCCCTGTGAAGTTACAACATACCACAACCTCATTTCTTATCTCTTTTGTGTGTGTAATAAGATATCTATAATGTATCGTGTACCCTATAACAATGTGTGTTTACTTTTTGTTGTTATAAATGTAACATTGTATTGGGGATCCATGTAGATGCGAGAGAACAAAGTATCAGTCCTTTCTTCACCATATTAAATTTGATCATATCCTTTTCAATCCATTTAATGCATTCATTAGTAGAGCCTCCAATGCATTGAAGCCACCTTGTGGTTACCTAGATCAAAAAAATAGATTGTGACAAAGACGCTTTCCCTATTTGTTGTTCTCACGCAACAAGGAAAGCCCCTCGAAAGGTATCTCGCATTGGACATTCAAATTATGAACGTGTCATGATATACATTATATGTTGTAGTTGTATGCATTGTGTATGTAACATTCATATCATAAATTATCCACATGGATAGAAGGCATTGCTCTTCGTGTTACAACAAGCATCCCAAGAAACACGAAGCACCAAGCCCTAGTTTGCTGAGTACTTGAAAAAAGAGTATCGCCAACATGAAATCTAATCCCTATAAATTTTATTGATATTAGCATAGGAGCGATGCATCCTACATTTGACAACACATATTGCATAATGTGAACAAAAAACATCGTACGGTTTCTTATTTTTGGGAAATTTGTGCATTTACAAAAATTATTCATAAACTGCTTGGTGTTTTTCAATGTTGTGTTTGTTGAGGTAAATAAATTGTTACCAATTTACTGCTATAAATGTGAACCTTAGTGGTTTTGAATCCTATAGTGCTTGAATCTTTGCTAGCAGAAAATTACTCAACGTGAATAACCATTCTCAACAAAGCCAGAAAATTGACATCTAGAATATTGTGGACACCTTTCATTTGTTGAACTTGAGTTATTGAAAAAATGGCCATATTTAATGATTTTTAAGATTTATTAAGTGCTCTAATGTTGTCTACAGTTCATGACACAATCAAAATAAGAAAGGACACTCTATTTGACATTTGAACATGTTCTCAACATGCACAGGAAAAGATCGAGTTTCTCTAACTCGAATCACAACTACAACAAGATGAGCTACAACATCATAGCCATCATTCTAAACTAGTTTTTGTTCATAATAACTCTTTGTTTGAGACAAAATATTATCAACATCCGACACAAAATTAGATGAGTGAGGTTAATGACATTCAATTCCCATTTCAGGAGTAGTTTTGCATACATATGCAGAAGTTCAGGCTGCACTTCCCAAGCACATCATCAGACCTTGGGAAGAAGTTGTCAATAACCATAATATAATTGTTCTAACTTCTTAGATATGACAAGGATGTTTCTTTCATATCATGGTCTATTCTAAGCCCATTTAGTTTCGATGTGTTGGGTTTCTTAATGACGGTTCATCTTCACCTCTTCTAGATCCTACTCCTCTACCACAACAAACCATAGATTGTCAAATGCCAACATTGTGACAAATTTGGCCATGTGAAAGATCATTTCTTTTATCTTCACTCGTGTGAGCATAGTCATAAAAATACTCATCATTCAAACAAATGTTTCAGAAACAAGCCTCCTGCAAGAACAAAGATTCATTTGTGATGGATCACTTCTTAGCAACAAGCTTCAACAAACAAGAAGATATTTTGGTCATACCATAGAATATGTTCTTGAGTATTGACACATCTTGCAATTGATATTTTTTCATCTTCTCACCTTGTATTTGACAAGGGGGGAATTGATGGTCATCTACAAGCTTCAAAGATACATCAAGTGAGCCTAAGCCATAGCCCAAACTTAGAGCCATATTCATCCATACCTAGATTCAAAGTTGTAGCCAGAGACAGTGTCATGCCTCATGAGCATACATTTTGGTTGGTGGCCTTCCTTAAACCACCATAAGTTGAGACCTGAATGGTCTCCCTTTTCGAGGAATTAGGGAGCACTTCCTCTAGTATAATAATTCAACTTATATCCATATTTGGAGTTGTTCTAGGAACAACACTAAGCATTCCAGAGTTGGTGGTCATAAATAAACCACCACCGATTGAGACCTTGAGTTCTCCCACCTTGTACCATTATTTTAAAGAGCACATTCATCCAATTGTTTCCATGCATTTTTTTCATTTTTTGTATTACAAGTCTCTTCTTGGATTCATATATATTCCTTCGGATTAAGGGGGAGAATGTTGGACACCTAACCCACTAAGGGTTATGGTGTGAAATATGAACAATCATTGGAGTCCAAGAGACCACTTGGAATATGAAAACCAAGGGTCATAAGACATGGTATACATATGTATATCATTGTGAATAAAATGCATTCAACGATTATCTAAATTTTATCCACATTTTCGTGCGTTTAATGCTAAAGAAACTATGGGAGTTTACAATAGTAAACTACATTAATCATGTAAAATTTTAGAAGGGGGAAGAGATTCATGAAGAGAAAAACATGTGAAACAATCATTCATGCATTGAGAGAGACACCCATACACAATATAGACACACAAGTTCCTAGGGAAGCAAATTTGGGAGTAGAATGTTGCTATTCCCGAGAGAAAAGTTTATTGGGATGTTCTGAGTGATATATTGAGTTTTAGGTGACCAAATATGCCTAGAAAAGTGTAAACCAGAGATTGGTCCAATGATTTTATCATGTTTAAGGCTCCAAAAAAGATATTTTTCTTGCGAACATTTACAGAACAACTATGACTCTAACCGGGCAAAGTGGGATACAATTTGATGTGTGTTGGTTGAGCATGAAAAGTAAGAGGTGGGGCAGGGAAGTCATTAAGGAACTATATAGAAGTGAAAGGATTCCCTTATTTATCATTCTAACCAGTTGAGATGCATTTGGAGATCATGGAGGCCTAAGTTTAAATACAAAATGAGAGCCCTAGCTCTATCATGTGTGAAGGAGAGTTTCTCTCGCTTAGCCAAATTTATAGCAAGTTATTAGTTTTATCCTACTAGTATCATGGCTTGAGTAGGGGGTGACCAACTGTAGAAAGTTTATATGTATCTAAGCCTAAGGTTGGGTGGAAAAGGCTCCTTCCTAGATCAATTGTTGGCTTGACACTTTAGATAAATGTTTCCTCTATTCATTTCATCATTATGCACTTGGTTCCTACAAATGTTGGTAAATTAGAAATGAAAATAAATTTGTGCATTTTGTTGTATGGGATTTTGAATCTGGTACATAAGTTAAATTATCATATATATTTGGTTATGAGATTGGTTGTTAGTGCTTAAGAGGATTATTATATTTATGATTGTTGTCTCTATATATTGAGGTCCATTTGTATATGTATGCTAAAAGGATTTGTCATATTTACCCACATTTGGTTAACCAAATGGGAACATTCAATTGGTGAGAGTTGGTATAAATTATAGAGACTGTGAAGAGAATCTCTTGGTAGTATGTAATATTCCTTTTTAGGAATATTTTTAGAATACAACAAATGGTATAGAGATCTAGATGCAAAGGGAAGAAACAAATATTTGCAGTTAACAATAGCATATATATATATATATATATATATATATATATATGAATCATACACAGATACTCAAGAAATCAAAGGACGCTGAGCCATTTTATTAATCTTATGAATGCAGAGGAGTACAATTGGTGGATCAAGTGACAGCATCCAATTTCTGCATAAGGCAGGTCGGGATCTATTCCCAGATTTGCTGCACGGTATGACTATATGGTAGATCTGTGTGAGTGGGACTATTGGGTCTCAGATCTGCGCTCCTGCTATCAGGAGCGCCTATGTCATTGCCTAGACATAATCCCGTGCGGAACTGTGCTTTCCTCCGATCGCTCTCGCCTCCACTATCCGCGATCGACAATCATGCGATCCCCCGCCGATCCATAGATTCTCCAAAGACGCGCAGCTACTTCTGCAAGTAATCACCTATCCGCGATCCAATCGGAGCTTCCCAATTCGGCTGCGTCCTTCTGCTGATCTTCCATAGGTGCGGTGCAGATGAAAAACGCACTGCTCCTCCAGAATTTGCGATCCTCTAGAAACTAATTGATGTACCTCATCGAGAGTGGGTTCTGGTTCGGTTTTGTTGCCGCTCTTGCTGTCCTTAAATCGAGAGTGGCTTGCACCAAGAGTGGCTTGGCTTGGCTTGGCTTGCATGTCTTGAATTAGGAATGAATTAAATATATATTTGGCAGGAACCGAGGGCGACGTGAAGATTCACAAAGTGTTTCTGTGAGATCAGTAGCAAGAAGCGAAAATGGAGCAATCCGGAGCCATAGTATGCAGGCTTGCACCATTTAAATCCGGAGCCCTATTTGTTGTTCTCACGCAAATACAATATATAACCTCCATCGGCTCCGTCCTTTACAACAAACGAACCACAATAAGAAATCTCCGATTGCGATCAATCAACCGGATGCGATGGACCATTAAACTCCAGTTCATAAACCTCATCGGGTCCGAAACTTCAGTTGGTGTGCGATCGGGGCATGCAATGGAAAAGTTCCGATTGCGATCCAAAACGGATGCGATTCAAATAATAAACTGCGCCATAATGAGTCCATCGGGTCCGCCCAATCGGGCCCAACACATAAAACCTTCCGATTGCGATTGAACAATCGGATGCGATTGGCACATTCAACTGTGGTATATTATACGATCGGGTCCGGCCTTTGACGTGTACTATATTGCTTTGGAATACCTAAACAGTTCTTTTTTTCATTAGTCTGTGACTGTCGGAGCACCCTCGGCAACTACAGCAGCTTTTGCTGCACAAACGGCATCTGTTTGTGGCAATGTTTGGACATTATTTGACTGGAATTTTGTGCTTTGGGCCCAAGCCTTTTTCCGCGCAGCCTCCCTAGAATGTAACAAATCAATATACTTTTCATGAAGAGCAGGATTCTTTATTTGCTTCAGCACTTCAGGGCTCAGAAGTTTCTTTTGCAGTTGCTGATGGGAATCTGCTGAAAATCTAGAAAATGATTTTGGCCTACAACAGGATAGAGTCTGGTCAGACGTTGAATGCCCACCAACATGGTGATCACCATCTGGTGTGACAGGTGTAGTAGTTGGAAGCAAGAAAGATTGCACTGATGGATCGACATTTTCTATTGCAGAAAATAAGTCTGCTTCATACCCTTTATCAGCCTTCTTATTTTGCCTTAGTATCTGCCTCACAGTCTTTCGTGCATGCAAAATTTTCTGTCTACTGCTGCCAGACCTTCCACCACTTGACCCAGCTGATTTCAGCAATGTATTGAAGTCATTTGCAAATGACCTGATAGGAGACTCGCAATTTTTCCTATTCATTCTTGAACGTGTTTGAGTAACAGGTGGGGTAGGATAGGCTGAATAAAATCTGTTGAAGCATTCCTTGGATGATTTTCCTGGAACCTGCAGAACAAATAATGTTAAATAAAAATAATCATATATCTTATAAATCAACTAGTGGTATTAAAAAGACATTGGAATGAGAAAGTTCACAATGAATTTGACACAGTTGAAATTGAGGAAGTGGCATCAGTATAACAAGGACCCCACCAAGTGTCCAACTACTTTGAAGTTTGAGCCTTAACATGGAAGCTTGTCCCTGAAGACATAGGTAAACAAATGCAGAGTCATAGTGACTGATTCTTTAGCCCACAGGCACCATCTTGTATTTTCTATTGTTCATGAGTTCATCTTATCTTCCCTCTATCATGTGCTTATGATTCATGATGATTTAGGGTTTCTTGGTGGTTCCATTTGATCCTTTCCACTTTCTTGTGATCCCAACAAAGAATGCTACAAGTCACTGTGAGGAACAATAATGAATCCGATTCTAGTAGTACAACTGGAAATCTCATTCCAAGAGCTTCAGTCTTATACAATTAAAGTAAAAAAAAATTCTAGAAATGAGCAAGATATGGTCGCTTGAAGATAATGCTGAGGGCTAGACTTGCACTTTCAACATTTTATTTCCATCCATTTTTGTGCCCAAATATGGAAAAATCCAGTCCTGAAAGTAGTGCTATTGAGAGGCTCATTCCAAGAGCTTCAGTTTCACATATTGGAAGTCAATTCATCAATCCCAAAATCAATTAATCTAAAGACATTTGGACTTTGCAGACTAATCGTTTGGGCACAATCGCTTGGGGTGTGCACACAATGTGTTTGTGAATGTATAAAGAAGACGTCCTCATGAATGAATGTATATCAAAGTAAACATTGCACTGTGCAATTTGTGAGCAATGGGTATTGAGGTGGTTTACTGGGTCCTGACAAGATTATGGTGGAAATGGCATAATGACTCTTCAATGCGCAATTAAATTGGCATAATAGGCAGTGGATAAGACTGGTCTGTTCAGTTAATGTAAAAAATCAGACAGTGAGCAGATTTTGCAGTCTAGCATCTAACCTAAAACCTAGATAGTTAAAACTGAAGAACAGTAACACAAATCAAAATCTCTGCTATAGAATACTTTAGCCTACAAATACATACTGCTGATAATTAAGCAGCAAACATGGAAATCCCGATTCCCTACACTGAAAACAACATCACTGAATTTCTCTTAAATCTGAAAAACAGAAAGCTAAATGCTGCATCTCAAAACTCAAACTCTCAATCCATAAAGTGGGGCACCCCACTTTTCCTTTATAGACTAGGAAGAAGGGTAGGTACAATAAATCTGCACAGATGCACAACAGCACCTCAACTGACAATATTAACTCCTAACCATAGTCAACTTCCTTGCATGGATAAATAAGCCAAATAAGGTATGCCTCTAAAATCTGCACACATGCACAACAGCACCTCAACTGACAATATTAACTCCTAACCATAGTCAACTTCCTTGCATGGATAAATAAGCCAAATAAGGTATGCCTCTACTGGAGATGATCTGAGGCATGCAAGCATGCATACTCCTAGACATCTACGCCCTTAACTGAAGCAGGGAGTCAACATGCATAGGCACCTAGTATAACTAAGGAACATCGCCGTCTAATAGCACATGCAAAAACTAAATAAAGCAAACGCCAGAATTAGAACTAAACTACTAAAAAAAGAAAAGCATGTAAAACTGGAAATCAATTGAGGATGGTAGATGCATGCATGTCCCTCCCATCTCTCTCTCCAAAAATGCTACTTGACCCTCATTAATGTTGTAAAGAACTGCTTAAGAGGGGCATGATGTTGTAAGGAACTGTTGTGTGGAACTCTGCTGGAAGAGAAAGGGTGCCGTAACTGGGACATGGTCCAAGCCACACACGAGTAAACTAACAGTTAACACCCAGCTGAATAGTGTATAGTTGGATGCCCTGTTGAGTTATACTGTAATTAACTGTGGGTGGATAGATAGCAATGGAAAATGTAGCTATCAACTCTTCGATGGTCTTGTCATTCAGTAGAGCAGCGAGACTGCAGTTACTGCCAGCCCATGCCCTGCAACATTGGGAATCTCACTCCGTCCCCTGTTTCACAGTTAGCAAAGGTGCATTTTGAATTCATTATTGCCCACCAATTCTCTGTATCTACTATATATGCAGCTAATCCCTTTATGTTTTTCAGGGATTCTCTTCTCTTGTGTATTGACTTACTATTAAAGCAAGATTTATGCAACCAGAGCCTTAACAATTGGGTCTGCACATTTGTAATCTGTGGTATTTTGAGTGATAAAATCAGACAAGCAGTAGGAGCTCTTTCCAATGCTCCAAATGCCCTGTCCAAGAGCAGTGAGTGAGGTTGAGCCAAAGAAAGGGTTCATAACAACTGACTTTTCAGTTAAAATACATAATAAAGCACTAAAATGAAAGAGGAGCAGATAACTAACCTGGTGGTGACAGAATGCCAAATGGTGGCTAGATGCTCCCAAGATCTGGAAAGAAGAGGATTCCTCCAAGTGGTTCTCCTTTAAAATGTTCATTTTTCCCTTTTTCAAAATTATCTTGTTTCACATTGGCCATACAATCTCTTGCTAGCTATTTCATTTTTGGGAGTATTTTTTATGTTCTTTTTATTTATTTTTCTTCCAAGGGACTTTTTAATGGATTTTGAACAGGAAATTGATGATTCGTGTGAAATCCACTAGATCCAAGGTATAAATTCAAAACTGGCATATAAGGATAGGATTTAAACCAATCTTGCTGATGCATTATTGACCTTCTCTATATCATTTAACTATGCCTTCGGTATAAATTCATCAGTAGACATGGGACACCTAATTTTTATTGTGTTGTAAATGTTTCTTAACCAGTAGACATGGGACACCTAATGTATTTTAAAGCAATTGAAATGGTTAGCTCGGTGCAATGATATAAACACAATGACATCAAGCATGACTCTAATTTCTGTCAAACGGCTACAGCTATTTTCCTTTTTTTCTGAGTTGGAATGCTTCCATTGGAAAGATCCTGAAAGGTTCCCTTTCCACTTTTTCCTCTTTTAAAAAATACATTTCTTGAGCTGCTTGTACAGGGTTATTTCAGTGTTATCTGACATGAAAGCAATAATGTAACTTTGTTTATGTTCTGCACAGAAGGACGGTGAAATCAATAAAATTTTTAAAGATGCATGCTTTCTATTTGATCAAGAAAAAACTGTGCAAAAGAATAAATTTTTATCTAATCAATAGTTTTCGATCTATGGCGTTTCTGACCTGGATATGCAAAATCGTTAGATTGTCATACAACTCCCAGAAGATCTAACTATGCTGTGACGGGGAAAGTTGTAAACCGTAATTATTTATGTCGAAGATAGCGTTTTACCACCTATTCTCTTGTGTGCTGCAGGCCTTGTTTACTCCCAGTTGTCTGATATTATATATGGGTTTTTGAATTTTGAAAATGTATTTTCCCCACAATTTTTGGTGGATGGAGACTATTTATAACTTGCCCCTCACATTGTTTGCCCAACTATGATCACCCTTTTCTACCAGTATTGATTTGTCTCAAGAATCACAGAACATTCAAGGGTCTCAAAACAGCTATATTGTGCAATGCCCACTGTCATTGCATTTCACGTACAGGGTAGCTGTAATCGCCGTGGTTTTCAATAGGGACGATAGCTAAGGGAAAATGAAATATGAAGTATTTACCTTGTAGATTCATTCAAGGGTTTCATGATCTCTTTGCTGCAGGCTTGCACCATACCTGTGTAAAATAATGTCTCTCATCACTTAGCAGCAGCCAAGAATGGAGTTGCCATTTTTAAGGAGACAGGAAAATTATTTCAACAGCAGCCAAGAATGGATTTGCCATTTTTAAGGAGACAGGAAAATTATTTCAAACAGAAAATTATCTGTGACATGTCCTAGAGAAAATAAACATCGTTCTGCATGAGTGTAACTTACTGAACTACCTACATTAATATGAAATTCTGAATTTTAAAGTAATTGACATAGAAATGACTAGGGTCTTATCTTTTGGATAAATCACTTTGTTAATAGATGTGACATTGATCACTATTAAGGTTGCGTTTTGAAACACAGAGTCATGCAGTGCAATGAGAGAAATCGGGAATCTGGAGAGATGATCAACTTCGCCAATTTTGCTGCAATACTACTGACAGGATACTTATCTCATTATTCAGTACATACCATATAAAAATATTTTTCCAGTGGGCCTTGGACAAAGCTTTACTGTATGAATTCCCAAGCCTCATCGTTGTCTTTATCTCTGCAATGCTATTGACAGAATAACCATCTCACAGTTCAGTTCTACCATAAAAGAGTTTTTGCTTTTCCAGTAGGCCATGGACAGTTTTTCTGGATGAATTAACAGGTCTCATCATTATATGCAAATGTATCATTCTAGTCAACCAGTTTTTGCTTTTCCAGTAGGCCATGGACAGTTTTTCTGGATGAATTAACAGGTCTCATCATTATATGCAAATGTATCCTTCTAGTCAACCAAGTGCTGCAATGCTACTGACAAAATACTCATCTCATTGCTTAGTGCATACCATATATGAGTTCTTCCAGTATTCCCTGGTAAAGCTAATTGGATCAACTCGCAAACCACTACCATTATATCGAAATGCTCTTCTTTGTATGGATGAATTGCCAAGCCTCTTAATTTCCCATAGATTGAACGTTTGTATCCCAACAATACATACCATATAAGAGTTATTTTGAATAGATTGAATGTATGTAGCTCTACAGTGCATGGACCTACCAGATGAATTCCCACGCCTTATCATTATGTGCTAATGCCCATCCAACACTCATCATTATGTGCAAATGTTCTTGGACTTCTGTATTCAGATCTGGCAGTTCTGGTATCCTCCGACCTAATGAGGATGTTAAGCTTCGCTAATTTGTCAGAAATTAGTATGCAAATAATGAATATGCAATATCCATTGCTAGAGGCGTTTCTTGGTAGATGTATTCTTTTAGGTACGTTTCAGTAGATTTTTATAATCTTTTAATTATAAATGGAAGAATTGCTGATGGAATTGAAGATACACTTGAGAGTATTTGGGTTTAGGGTTTAGACAATCAAGTATAAGCTCTTCAGGAAAATCTTCGCTGTGAAACTGCCGATGTAATATTCCCAAATTAGCAATAGCTAATTGGAATATTAATCGGGACCAATTTTTCCGCCAATAGTCAATTTTAAATAACAATGGGTGGGTCGTGGTATCACCCGAGCGCGTGGAGGAAGCAAGCGGGCTGCGTTGGCAGCGTGGGGCCGAGAAGGGCTGCGCGGGAAAGGAGGAGTCGAAGGTTCGAGAGGAAGGCCACATACAAAAGGGAGAGAGCTTCCTTCTTTCTGATTATTGATGAATTTTATGATATTGAAACTGGTCGCTAAGACTTGAGCACGCCGGCTGTTTAGCAGGTCTGCAGCACTGTTCAGTGCGCCGAGTGTCTCCGAGCGGAGATCTCAACCTCAGCCCCAGGCGACTTTGAGTGCCTGCTCGGGTGAGGCAGTTTTATCATTATCTTGCAGGAGGATCGGGTTGGACTTATTGCAGAGCAGTATCAGGAGTGACAGCGCTATTTGTGTGGAAAGACCGCGTCCAACTCGTGTGATCTCTACAGTGCTATCATTTGGAGGTTCCGGGTCTGGTGAAGGAGCGGGGACAGTCCGTGCCCAACGAGTACGTGAGGCAGAATTGGGAGTCTCGTAGCGGGCCTTTCTTTCAGCCGCAGCATATTAGCAGCACGCAACAGCACTCCCGCCGCTTGAACGCAGAACGGTGCACCGCCGCACCCCTGTTATTTCTTGAATACCTTTGATTTGCCGTGGGCAAGTTTCGGGCGCTAACACCTGCGCATGTATTGTATTTCTTTATAACTTCCCGATATAATAAAATGGCTCAGCGATTTCTCTGTTAATGTCTATCTGTTGCGTAGGCCATTTCTGTTAGTTTATGTGCTGTCGAATATTTTCTTGAAGGTGGCATTCCATTGCTGTACCATTTGCTGTGTTTATTTAATTTCCTTAAAAAGGAACATCGCAGTGGTATCAGAGCATGGTTCTGGCTCAGCCTGTGGACATTACCACAATGCCTACATTCTTACCCCCAGTGCCGAGTGAGAAAGAGAGGCAGCAGGATCATTTACCCTTGGGAGATTATTTCAGAGAATGGCAGTCCAAGGGGGAAGACTTCAAAGCAGCGTTGCCTTTCAAAGATTACTGTCAGCTCAGGCAGGATGAAAGAAAATGGAACAACGAAGGATCTAGAACGCAAAGCTCAGAGTTGCAGCATAATACTGGAAGGTCACCTCTTCCCATGAATGAGAAATCCACTGATCCCGGTGAGTCTCAGCCCAAGAAGAAGATGAGTTTATTCTCATCTCTTTTCAGAACCAGAAGAGATACATCCGCCGTTGAGGAGGCCAAGAAGATTGAAGAAAAAGAAGAAGAAGCCCCATGCACTTCCTATTCGCATCAAGAAGAGATCACATCAACTCTTGAAGAGGTGGGTGAAAACGCTGTCACACTCATGGAGGAGCAGCCACATGCATCGACAGTTAGGGCAGCCAACACTTTTGAGGATGGGACTTGTTGTGGATGATTTTGTCACCCCCCTAGAGACAGTCTAGAGTTGCCATAGACCAGTGCCTAGGACATCTTAATATAGCAAGGAGCCCTTTTAGTTTGGGTTGTCAGTCCAAGAACTCGCTTACTATCTCTTGTTCTAAACAAGGAAATTAGTTTTGAATGGGACCAATCTCTCTCAGAAGCTGACACAAGGATAAGAACAATGTAGGAACATGATGTAAAACTTCAGCATGAAAGCATCAGACAGTTAAGAGACCGCTTACTGTAAAGAGGGCCGATTCAAATAATATATCACAGAAATCAGATATCAGGAAGTGAGTGCAGTGAGGAAACATAAGAAGATATTAGCTGACATGAGACTGATACCCAGATACACAACAGAACCATATAAGGTCGCACCAATTTACGAATCCTTATATGACAATGGCGTTTTAAAAGCACCCTCCTCAAGCAACTAATATAGTAGAAAATATGGAAAGAGTGAACATGGAACATTATATCATGACTAGGCCTATTTAAAGCGCTTGACTAATCCCAGAAAGGGCACCACTTAAGATGAATCCTTACTGCAAACTAGTGAGCCACTCGCATTCTAGAACATGATACAAGAAGACAAATAGCATGAAATGAGATAATGTATTAACACATAAGAGAAATTACATACTGTGAGATACCATAGATCAGAATCCTCAATACAGTTATAACCCCTCCTCACTGAGACCCTACGGGCTCTGAAAATTCATACAGAAATGTCACAGAATGTATACAGAAGCCTTCTCGCTGCACAGTTTGCTGATAGAAATCTGGAACCCTTACAATGTCTTCTTTTTGAGCCTTTATAGGGAAGATAGAGAATTCTAGAGGAGGCGGAGGTAGATGAAGCACATTTAATGACTTATTTTCAATCAGATGGCGGAAAACATTCGCGCCCATCTCTGAATGACTAACTATAAATGAATGTACTTTACAAAATGTCTATAGAAATAAATGCTGGGAGATAAAAATCTCCTTATATACAAGACACAAATAATAAAATATATACAGCGTGTTGCCTTCTGCTGAGGGAAAATCTATTGCCGTAAGAGACCTGTAATATTCTGCAATTTTGTATTGTACTCTCGGCCCTTGATTTTGGATTCGAATCCTGGATCTTTAATGCGGTGCGAATTTCTCTGGAGGGTTCTATTGATCCATATCTCTGTCTTCTTTAATGGTGGTCGTCTCTCCCACCTACCCTCAGCTTCCTCTTTAAATTTCGCCAGCAGAATATGTCCTTTGGTATGCTCTTTGATCTCTGCAATGGAGGCGGTAAACTAAAACGCCTTCTTAAAACGTGCAAAACCGCAAAACATTAGGGAAGACAGCCTCTGAGACAGGGAGTATGGAGGGGGAGACGATAATGACGTCGTGAAAACAGACAAATAACAAGAATACGCATGGAGGTGGAAGAAAATCTATAGAGGTTCGACAGATAGACGAAATGTGGGTTTTATTTGTGACACAGTGGGGTCGTGAGGAAGAAATAACGACAAATATGAATAAAAACATATGAACAAACACTCACACACACACACATATATATATATATAGCGCGCGGAGGGATATTATGGATGCACGGGACGGAGACACGTGGATGTACGGGGGGACAAGTGGAATGATGACATGGCAGCGGAGTTAACAGGTGGGGAACTAAACTCTGGGCTGTTGGATCACAAATACAGATCAACGGTCGGATGGCGTTAAGAGCAGCACGGCGGTGGGCCATAGACCACGGCGAACAGTTGTTAACAAGCGAGCAGCTCCGGCACATATCTGCTGTCGGATGAAGATAGGCAGATCGGATGGTTCAGACGAGTTCCGCTGCCCGGCCCTGGTACAGCCTTTAACGCGCGGGGAGAGCGGTTTCATAGCCCGTACCAACGACACGCGACGCTTTCTGTATGGGATCGCTGGTCTATGCCGAATACCGCCGGCCCGGTGGAAGCGGTGCGGGGCAATACCGCCGGTTTCTGGCGTGCGCGGGGCCCTCCATATGAAACGGTCACCGCTCTGTTGATTTTGCTTGATCAGATGGTTAATACTGCCCCCGAAAACTTTATGACTGAGCCCCTTTCCCAATGGCCTGTGGTTTTTGGGCTCGGGTCATATGGGAGTCAAAGCAGGAGGGGCTAAACTCTTAGGGGCTCGGCTCGATATTTAAATTATGTGTTTTAAACTTTGGCCAAGTGTATTTTTTGAACGGGGGTGGCGCTGTTAAGCGGGAGACTCGGGGCTTTAGGCCACGGTGAAGGTTTAAAATGGACTTGAATAGGGCAACAGGCCAAAATTCATGGGTAGGGGGAAATATGTACAACATCGGCTCCATCTGGGGATGGCATGTTCGTCCTCGAGCATGTCGAGAACACGCAGACCATTAAATATTTCGTCTTATTTTTCAATTCCCCTGCGCTCTTACTTCAAGTGATTGCCGACATCCTTTTCTTCATGACTCGTCGGCTTACTTACATTATTCAAAGAATGATGAAACAAAAAGAAAACTAGTGTACAATATAATACACCAGGCTGTCTTGGCCTCCCGGGTCCCATACTCTGCTTTGCTGGTGTCCATTAGTTGCATTATTTTTTAGTTGTACCCCTCCATGTTTCCCTATTTTATTCTGCAATTTGCCTCTAGCTATGCTTTCACTTTCTGTTCTGGTTCTTTCATTGCCAAATTTTCTCGGCTTTCTTGCTGCTATCTGCTGTTTCTGAGACTCCTTCATCATCAGTCTTCTAATGCTGTCAATTTCCATGTCCGGCTTTTCTTTTGTCGGGAAGTTACCTTGCCCACTGCTGTCTCCAATATGACTCTTGTAAACCTGATCGCCTCCTTCTTGTATTTTGAAAGGGAGTGGGGTCTCTACTTTTTGTTTCACAATAGCAGTTCTAAGAAATTTTCTCCCTGCTGGAGTCATGCTGCTAGAAAGGACCCTTGATTCTTCTTCAAATGTTTGCAATAGATGCACATAAGGATCATAAAATGATACCTGGTCAAAAGTGTTTGGCAAGCAGGCTTCAACCAGGATTTTATCTCCTTTCACTGGATCAAGAAGAAGACTCTTTTGAGGGAGAGAATCTCCTTCGTTCTCTAAACTGGAGGACTTATTGCATACTGGAGCTGAGTCCTTTTGGAGCTCTGGTATATTCTGCTCTGCTGTGCTGAGCTCTATGAAAAAATTTATGAATTCTTGAGCAGGGGCTTGCTCCATTATTTCCTCTTTTTCAAGAGAAAGCTTGTTGTTTTCATCTTGCTCAAGAATCTCTTCTTGGCTCTCCTCCCCTCCTTCCTGTATTGAATCATATTTTTTCAACATAATCTCCAGCAACCTGATTTCTTCATTCCATGAGTTAAAATCTTCCACCGAATTTCCTTTTTCCTTTCTTTGACTATCAAATGGTGTCGAATTTCTTTCATCAACATCGATCTCTATTTTGGAGAATTCACCTTCTATTGCTAGGAATCCCGTCATCTGTTCTTCATCATCAAGGGCCTGCCAGTGCTTGATATTATCTGGGGTGAGTGCTGCTTCTGGAGGAGGTATGAAAGAGGCAACTTGAGATTGATATGCCGATTGTTTCAACAGTTCAGTCAAGGGGACTGGGATTTTGATCTTCTCAAGTTCTTTTTGTAAATTGAAAGCAAAAGAGGATTTTTCTCCGTCACTATTTGAAAAGGAAAGATTCGCGTCTTCTAGTCCATAGGCAGCGCCTTCGGTGGAGTCATCTACTAGACCTTCCAGGTGCAAGGGATGTGGTACCTGATCATGCTGCTCCTCTACTTCCCTTGGCAATATTTGTAATGGTGGTCTTCTATACTGAGGGTTATAACCTCTGTTCGGAACATTCTGAAAATTTTTGGGGACTGGATTCAGGGCTTCCCATTCAAGCTTAACTATCCTTTCGATCATTTTTCTTATTTCTTCCATTCGGTCCAAATCTTTATCCTGGTTGGAAATACATACCTCCTCTTCACCTCTTCTTTTGGCATCCTGCTCGACTTTTCCTTTTGATTTTCCGGTGGCTGAAAAATTTGCTTCTAATTCTAGAGCGTATGTCTGAGCATCATCCAAAGTGACAGGCATTCTTTCCCGCAGACAGAAACCAAATTCTGAGTCAAAGGCTGTTACGAAAACAACCTTAGCAGCAATTTGATGAGGCTTCATATCAGCAGGAAGGCTCAAATACAATTTATTAAACCTTTTAATAAATTCTCCCACCCCCTCATTTGGTCTCTTCTTCAGAGTATTGAATTCAATAAGACACTGACCATAATCTTTCTTTTCTCCCCATTTCCTGAGAAAAGTATTCTCCATGTCATCCCAGGTGGTTACTGAACGGTTTCCCAATGTCTTGAACCATTTTCTGGCTTCACCATCCAAATATTGCACAAACAATATCAATACCACATCTAAATGTTCAACATTTAAGTTTTCTGCAAAAGAGCAGAAAGTCTCAAGATGTTTCTGAGCATCAATCTCATTTTCTCCGTTAAATCTAGGCAAAATCTTCAAATAATCTTGAGGCATATTATTCAGCACTTGGGGTAAGGCCAGTGGAGCATATTGTTTAATAGAAAAGCAAGAACATTAGCCATTGGAGGGGGAGGGGGTTGTACAACAATTTGAGACACAGATGAAGGGAGAGGAGTAGGAGGAAGTGGAGTATGAATAACAATGGGAATATATTGCACAAAAGCTTGAGGTGTAGATGGGAATAACTCACGGTTAACAGCAGCTACTTTTGTGACCTCTTTAATTTCTTCAGCCTCGGAAGCAGGATGAGAGTCTTCTTCAATCCAGGCACTTCCTCTACGTGGAGTTTCTGAGTGAAACTCGGGATTTTCTGTTCTAACTTCTTGAGAAGAAGAGGGCGGATAATCTTCAACAGAATATTCAGGGTTTTCAGCGCGAACCGACTTCCTCTCTTTCGAAACCTTTTTATGAATGATTTTCTCTGGGTCAGACACGTAAGGTGTCTTCAGTTGAGCTGTATCTGACCTTAAATATGGCCTACGAGGGGCCAGGACTTCCAATAAAATTTATCAAATAAGGACTAGTGGAGTCGCCAAGGTGAGAAATCTGCAACTCTTCACCTCTCTGTGCTCACCTGATTAGAGAGTGAATATGAGATGTCGAACCCAGGGAAACAGGTATTCTTGAATTCGTTCCCCGGCAACGGCGCCAGAAAGATGTTGTGGATGATTTTGTCACCCCCCTAGAGACAGTCTAGAGTTGCCATAGACCAGTGCCTAGGACATCTTAATATAGCAAGGAGTCCTTTATAGTTTGGGTTGTCAGTCCAAGGACTCACTCACTATCTCTTGTTTTGAACAAGGAAATTAGATTTGAATGGGACCAATCTCTCTCAGAAGCTGACACAAGGATAAGAATAATGTAGGAACATGATGTAAAACTTCGGCATGAAAGCATCAGACAGTTAAGAGACCGCTTACTGTAAAGAGGGCCGATTCAAATAATATATCACAGAAATCAGATATCAGGAAGTAAGTGCAGTGAGGAAGCATAAGAAGATATTAGCTGGCATGAGACTGATACCCAGATACACAACAGAACCATATAAGGGCGCACCAATTTACGAATCCTTATATGACAATGGCGTTTTAAAAGCACCCTCCTCAAGCAACTAATATAGTAGAAAATATGGAAAGAGTGAACATGGAACAATATATCATGACTAGGCCTATTTAAAGCGCTTGACTAATCCCAGAAAGGGCACCACTTAAGATGAATCCTTACTGCAAACTAGTGAGCCACTCGCATTCTAGAACATGATACAAGAAGACAAATAGCATGAAATGAGATAATGTATTAACACACAAGAGAAATTACATAATGTGAGATACCATAGATCAGAATCCTCAATACAGTTATAACCCCTCCTCACTGAGACCCTACGGGCTCTGAAACTTCATACAGAAATGTCACAGAATGTATACAGAAGCCTTCTCGCTGCACAGTTTGCTGATAGAAATCCGGAAACCTTACAATGTCTTCTTTTTGAGCCTTTATAGGGAAGATAGAGAATTCTAGAGGAGGCGAAGGTAGATGAAGCACATTTAATGACTTATTTTCAATCAGATGGCGGAAAACATTCGTGCCCATCTCTGAATGACTAACTATAAATGAATGTACTTTACAAACTGTCTATAGAAATAAATGCTGGGAGATAAAAATCTCCTTATATACAAGACACAAATAATAAAATATATACAACGTGTTGCCTTCTGCTGAGGGAAAATCTGTTACCGTAAGAGACCTGTAATATTCTGCAATTTTGTATTGTACTCTCGGCCCTTGATTTTGGATTCGAATCCTGGATCTTTAATGCAAAGGCGAATTTTTCTCGGGAGGGTTCTATTGATCCATATCTCTCGTCTTCTTTACCGAGGGTCGTCTCTCCCACCTACCCCCGCCTTCCTCTTTAAATTTCGCCAGTTGTGAACATGTCCTTTGGTATGCTCTTTGATCTCCGCAATGAGGCTAAACTAAAACGCCTTCTTTGTCATTTTAAAACCTGCAAAACCCGCAAAACATTAGGGAACACAGCCTCGGAGACAGGGAGTATGGAGGGGGAGATGATAATGACGTCGTGAAAACAGACAAATAACAGGAATACGCATGGAGGTGGAAGAAAATCGATAGAGGTTCGACAGATAGACGAAATGTGGGTTTTATTTGTGACACAGTGGGGTCGTGAGGAAGAAATAACGACAAATATGAATAAAAACATATGAACAAACACTCACACACACACACACATATATATATATATATATATATATATATATATAGCGCGCGGAGGGATATTATGGATGCACGGTGTTGTGGATGATTTTGTCACCCTCCTAGAGACAGCCTAGAGTTGCTATAGACCAGTGCCTAGGACATCTTAATATAGCAAGGAGCCCTTTTAGTTTGGGTTGCCAATCCAAGAACTCGATTACTATCTCTTGTTCTAAACAAGGAAATCAGATTTGAATGGGACCGATCTCTCTCAGAATCTGACACAAGGATAAGAATAATGTAGAAACATCAAGTAAAACTTCAGCATGAAAGCATCAGACAGTTAAGAGACCGTTTACTGTAAAGAGGGCCGATTCAAATAATATATCACAGAAATCAAATATCAGAGAGTGAGTGCAATGAGGAAACATAAGATGATATTAGCTGGCATACAAGGGCGCATCAATTTACGAATCCTTAAGCCACTAATATAGCAGAAAATATGGAAAGAGTGAACATGGAACAGTATATCATGACCAGGCCTATTTAAAGCGCTTGAATAATTCCAGAAAGGGCACCACTTAAGATGAATCCTCACTGCAAACTAGTGAGCCACTCGCATTCTAGAACATGATACAAGAAGACAATTTGCATGAAAAGAGATAATGTATTAACACATAAGAAAAGTTACATACTGTGAGATACCAAAGACCAGAATCCTCAATACAGTTATAACCCCTCCTCACTGAGACCCTACGGGCTCTGAAACTTCATAAAGAAATATTACAAGATGAATACAGAAGTCTTCTCGCTGCACCATTTGCTGACAGAAATCTGGAACCCTAACAATGTCTTATTTCTGAATATTTATAGAACAGATGGAAAATTCTAGAGGAGGAGGTAGGTATCCTACATTTATTGATCTAAATTGAATAAGAATGGCGGAAAACATTCGCGCCCTCTCTATGAATGGCTAAGCATAAATGACTGTACTATACAGGTTGTCTATAGAAATAAAAGCTGGGAGATAAAAATCTCCTTATGTACATAATATAAATGATAAAATATATACAATGTGTTACTTTCAGCCGAGGGAAAATATACTACCGTGAGAGGCCTGAGATATTCTGCATTTATGTACTGTACTCTCGGCCCTCAGTTTTGGATTTGAATTCAAGATCTTTAATGCAGGGCGAATTTCTCTAGAGAGTTCTGTAGGCCCATATCTCTGTCTTATTTAATGGCAGTCATTTCTTTCATCTACCCTCGGCTTTCCCTTTAAATTCTGCCCACAGGAAGTCGTCTTTTATGGGCCCCAAACCTTTGCAACAGATGCAACAAATTAAATGCCCTCCTGTTATATTTAAAACCTGCAAAAACCACAAAATATTAGAAAAGCTGACACAGATGGATGCGGGGATGATGGAGGTGATGGTGAAGACGATGTCATGAACATGAACAGAGGACAGGGATGCGCGGGGTGGCGGAAGGAAAACAGTGGAGTGTTTTGACAAACGGACGAAACGCGGGTTCTCTACATAACACAAACTGGACGTAGAGAAAGACGACAAACACGAATATATGAATACACACGTATATATATACAAAGGGGAGGGAATATGGTGAACACACGAGAGAGGACACGTGGGAATATGGGGGAACAAGTAGGAGGATGATGTGGCGGAGTCAACGGGTGGAAGCGGGTGATAGTGACACAGTGGCGGACCATAGTACATGGCGGACATGAAATAACAGGTGAGCAGGTCCGGAGAATATCCATCGTCGGATTAACATTGCCAGATCTGACGGTCCAAACAAATTCCGCTGCCCGGCGATTGTTTGAGCTTTAACGCGCGGGGAAAGGTGGTTTCATAACCCGTACCATAGACACGTGGCGCGTATTGGGTGGAATCGCCGCCCCATGGTAAATACCGCCGGCTCGGTGAAAGTGGTGCGGGACTTACTGCTGGTTTTCTGTGCGCGGGGACCATCATATTAAACAAACGCCGCTCCGTTGATTTAACTTGATCGGACGGTTGCCATTGCGCCTGAAACATGAAACAATAAGCTCCGCTTCTTTTGGCTTGTGGTTTTCGAGCTTGGGTCATGTGATAGCCAAAGCACGGGGGGCTAAGGTCTTAGGACTGGGGCCCGATATAATTTAAAAAAGCGGATTTTGAACCTTTGGTTAATGCATTTTAGGCAGAGATGGTTGAATCAAACGGGAGCATCAGGATTTTAAGCTAAGGCAGAGGTCCGAAAGATATTCAAAAAGGTGGCAGACCAAAAATTTACGTGCAGGGGGTAAATACGTACAACATCAGCTCCATCTGGGGACAACATGTTCATCCTCGGGCATGTCGAGAACACGCAGACCATTAAATATTTCATCTTATTTTTCAATTCCCCTGCGCTCTTATTTCAAGCAATTATCAGCATTCTTCTCCTTTATCAAAATAAAAGCCAAAACAAACTATATACAATATATATAATCAGGCATTCCCAGCCTGGGTCAGAATTGAAAATACGGTTTGAGGAATTGGCCATTCACGGGAGCATCGAGCAAATCACCCTGTAGATTTTCTAAAGAAAAAGTATTGTTTCTTCCAAGCTTTACTATCTTGAATGGCCCAAACCATAACGGATCAAACTTAGTGTGCTTGCCCTTTTCTGCTCTGCGAACATCCCATCTGAGAACCAGGTCCCCAATTTGAAAATTTCTATCCTTTGCATGCTGATCAAATACATTTTTCATTTTCTCCTGATATTCTATCAATTTTTGATCCACCTGGTTCCGTGTTTCCTCCAATTCCACCAGCTGATTAATTCTTCTGATCATATCATCTGGTTCTTCTTGATTTTCCTGCATAAAACGTGCTACTGGCAAAGCCAATTGTAAAGGGAACACAGCTGCTCTGCCATACACCAGCTCATAAGGGGGTTTCCCTGTTGCTCTTACTTCAAGTGATTTCCGACATCCTTTTCTTCATGACTCGTCGACTTATTTACATTATTCAAAGAATGATGAAACAAAAAGAAAACTAGTGTACAATATAATACACCAGGCTGTCTTGGCCTCCCGGGTCCCATACTCTGCTTTGCTGGTGTCCATTAGTTGCATTACTATTCAACTATACCCTTCTATGTTTCCATCTTTTATTCTGCAATTTGCCTCCAGCTATGCTTTCACATTTTGTTCTTGTTTTTCCATTGCCAAATTTTCTTTGCTTTCTTGCTATCATCTGCTTTTTCCGAGGCATCTTCGTCATTAGTCTTCTGATGCTGTCAATCTCTGTGTCCAACCTTTCCTTTGTCTGGAAGTTACTTTGCCCACTGCTGTCTTCGATTTTTGTTGCTGCTACTGTCTTGAACATTACTATCGATGTTGCCTCTTTTGCTAAAAATGTGGCTGCTTCACAAACTTCCTGAATATCTCTCAGGATACCTCCATTTGCAACATTCTTTTGTTCATCACCTGCAAATTTACCTTTAAAAGGTAAATTACCTTTTAATTCTTTAACTGTAGTAGCATAATTATTCATTTCTCCTTGTGTACTAGTAGGCATATTCAAATTCTGCAAACTAGTATCTACTCCTACTTCTTTCACAACTTCAGGCACTTCCACTTTAGTGTCTGCAATTTGATTCTCTTCTCTAAATGTTTTCAGCAAACAAATCAACCATTTGTCTACAAGCATTTCATCAATATGCTGCACATTTGTTTCAGCATACTCTTCTTCTTCTTCTTCCTTGACAATCTTCAGTAATTTTCCTTTACCCGCTTGATTGCTTCTGGCAATGAAATCAAGTTCTTCAGATTTTGGACTCCTATCTTCTATCAGAATGGAATTCTGATTTCCCATCACTGTAGTAGCTCCAAAATTCTGTCCTCTAGTCCTCTCTTTGTCTATCAGGTACGTCAGCTTCTTCCTGTCATTGTCAGTAATAACAAGTTCCTTCACATGAGACAGGGTTGCCTCACCTTCCTTCTTCTGTGATAGTTCATCTGTATCCAAAACAACTCCAGAGGGTGAATTGTCTTCTGTAATACCTGTCAACACAGCCGTATTGTCAGTTCTGAAATCATGAGACCCAAAAATCTTACTCGATGATTCAGTCACCAATTCTTTTCTCAGGAATCTTAAGTCTCTCCCAGGACCCAGGAAGTCTTCATTGTCTTCATTTCCTTGTATCTTTACATCTTGCAATTCCCAATTTAGAAATTGAGGTTCTCCTTCCTGTATCGAATCATGTTTATTCAACATACTCTCCAGCAGTCTGATTTCTTCATTCCATGGATTAAAGTCCTTCACCGAATTTCCTTCCTCCTTTCTTTGACTATCAAGTGGTGTCAAATTTCTTTCATTAGCATCAATCTCCATGTTGGAGAATTCACCTTCTATTGCTAGGAATCCCGTCATCTGTTCTTCGTCATCAAAGACCTGCCAGTGCTTGATATTATCTGGGGTGAGTGCTGCTTCTGGAGGAAGTATGAAAGAGGCAACTTGAGATTGATATACAGGCTATTTCAATAACTCAGTCAGGGGGACATGAATCTTAATCTTCTCAAGCTCTTTTTGCAGATTAAAAGCAGATGGGGGCTTTTCTGTCACTACTTCTTTTGACTCCTTATTTTCAGATGAGGACCTAATTTCTTTTGACCCTTTTTCCATGCATCTCTTTGTTGCTGATTCCTTCTGAGCAGATGCTTCTTTCTGAGGTGGTTCTTCTTCTTGCTCTTGGGCTCTGGTCCTCTTCCTTGAGGATCTGAGATCATATTTGATGTTGAATTGGGCTTCCATGAAATCAACAAATTGCTTGCAGTAATGGTCAATCTCTACCTCTTCATATCCTTCTTGCAGGGGGCACTCCATGTCATCATTGTGTGAAAAAGCCAGATTTGAGTCTTCTAATCCATAGGCTGCATCTCCATTTGAGTCATCTGCTGGGCTTTCCAGGTACAGGGGATGAGGTACCTGATCTTGTTGTTCCTTTGTCTCTCTCGGCAATATCTGGAGAGGTGGTCTCTTATACTGGGGATTATATCCTCTGTTTGGAGCATTATAATAGTTCTTGAGGGCTACATTTTTAGCTTCCAGCTCAAGCTTGACCATCTTCTTTATCATTTTACTTATTTCATCCAATTTTTCTGAATCTCTTTCCTGATTAGAAGCAGAAATTTCTTCTTTGCCTTTTCTTCTGATTTCCTGTTCATTTTTTCCTTTTAACTTCCCAGTGGCAGCAAAATTTGTCTCCAACTCTAGAGCATCTGTCTGAGCATCATCCAGGGTAACAGGCATTCTTTCCCGCAGAGAGAAACCAAAATCAGAATCAAAAGCTGCTATAAAAACAATTTTGGCAGCAGCTTGTTGAGGTTTCATATCTGCAGGAAGGCTCAGATATAATTTATTAAATCTTTTGATAAATTCAGCCACCCCCTCGTTATGCTTCTTCTTTAGTGTATTGAACTCAACGAGGCTCTGCCCGTGATCTTTCTTTTCTCCCCACTTCCTGAGAAAAGCGTTCTCCATCTGGTCCCAGGTGGTGATTGAATGGTTTGCCAATGTCTTGAACCATTTTCTGGCTTCACCTTCCAGGGATTGCACAAACAACCTCAGGACCACATCCAGATGCTCAACATTTAAGTTCTCTGCAAAGGAGCAGAAGGTCTCGAGGTGCTTCTGAGCATCAACTTCATTCTCACCATTAAATATTGGCAAAATCTTCAGGTAATCCTGCGGCATATCATTCAGCACTTGGGGTAAGGCCAGAGGCGCATATTTGTTCAAGAGAAATGCAGGAACATTGGCCATTGGGGGAGGCGGGGTTTGCACAATAGTTTGAGATACAGATGAAGGGAGAGGAGTAGGAGGAAGCAGAGTATGAATAACAATGGGAATATATTGCACAGAAGCCTGAGGTGTAGATGGGAATAACTCACGGTTAACGGCAGCTACTTCTGTGACCTCTTTAATTTCCTCAGCCTCGAAAGCAGGATGAGATCCTCCTTTAATCCAGGTATTTCCTCTTCGTGGAGTTTCTGAGTAAAACTCGGGTTTTTCTGTTCTAACTTCTTGAGAAGAAGAGGGCGGATGATCTTCAACGGAATATTCAGAGTTTTCGGAACGAACTGACTTCTTCTCTTTCCAACCTCTTTTATGAATGATCTTCTCCGGGTCAGACACGGGTGTTTTCGGCTGCGAGGTATCCGACCTCAAATGGGGCTTCCGGGAAGCCAGGACTTCCAATAAAATTTATCAAATAAAGACCAGTGGAGTCGCCAAGGTGAGAAATCTGCAACTCTTCACCTCTCTGTGCTCACCTAATTAGAGAGTGAATATGAGATGTCGAACCCAGGGAAACAGATATTCTTGAATTCGTTCCCCGGCAACGGCGCCAGAAAGATGTTGTGGATGATTTTGTCACCCTCCTAGAGACAGCCTAGAGTTGCTATAGACCAGTGCCTAGGACATCTTAATATAGCAAGGATCCCTTTTAGTTTGGGTTGTCAGTCCAAGAACTCGCTTACTATCTCTTGTTCTAAACAAGGAAATCAGATTTGAATGGGACCAATCTCTATCAGAATATGACACAAGGATAAGAATAATGTAGAAACATCAAGTAAAACTTCAGCATGAAAGCATCAGACAGTTAAGAGACCGCTTACTGTAAAGAGGGCCGATTCAAATAATATATCACAGAAATCAAATATCAGAGAGTGAGTGCAGTGAGGAAACATAGGATGATATTAGCTGGCATGCAAGGGCACATCAATTTATGAATCCTTAAGCCACTAATATAGCAGAAAATATGGAAAGAGTGAACATGGAACAGTATATCATGACTAGGCCTATTTAAAGCGCTTGACTAATTCCAGAAAGGGCACCACTTAAGATGAATCCTCACTGCAAACTAGTGAGCCACTCGCATTCTAGAACATGATACAAGAAGACAATTTGCATGAAAAGAGATAATGTATTAACAAATAAGAAAAGTTACATACTGTGAGATACCAAAGACCAGAATCCTCAATACAGTTATAACCCCTCCTCACTGAGACCCTACGGGCTCTGGAACTTCATACAGAAATATTACAAGATGAATACAGAAGTCTTCTCGCTGCACCATTTGCTGACAGAAATCTGGAACCCTAACAATGTCTTATTTCTGAATATTTATAGAACAGATGGAAAATTCTAGAGGAGGAGGTAGGTATCCTACATTTATTGATCTAAATTGAATAAGAATGGCGGAAAACATTCGCGCCCTCTCTATGAATGACTAAGCATAAATGACTGTACTATACAGGCTGTCTATAGAAATAAAAGCTGGGAGATAAAAATCTCCTTATGTACAGAATATAAATGATAAAATATATACAATGTGTTACTTTCAGCCGAGGGAAAATCTACTGCCGTGAGAGGCCTGAGATATTTTGCATTTCTGTACTATACTCTCGGCCCTCGGTTTTGGATTTGAATTCAAGATCTTTAATGCAGGGCGAATTTCTCTGGAGAGTTCTGTAGGCCCATATCTCTGTCTTATTTAATGGCAGTCATTTCTTTCATCTACCCTCGGCTTTCCCTTTAAATTCTGCCCACAGGAAGTCGTCTTTTATGGGCCCCAAACCTTTGCAACAGATGCAGCGAATTAAACGCCCTCCTGTTATATTTAAAACCTGCAAAAACCACAAAATATTAGAAAAGCCGACACAGATGGAGGCGGGGATGATGGAGGTGATGGTGAAGACGATGTCATGAACATGAACAGAGGACAGGGATGCGCGGGGTGGCGGAAGGAAAACAGTGGAGTGTTTTGACAAACGGACGAAACGCGGGTTCTCTACATAACACAGACTGGACGTAGAGAAAGATGACAAACACGAATATATGAATACACACGTATATATATACAAAGGGGAGGGAATATGGTGAACACACGAGAGAGGACACGTAGGAATACAGGAGAACAAGTAGGAGGATGATGTGGCGGAGTCAACGGGTGGAAGTGGGTGATAGTGACACAGTGGCGGACCATAGTACATGGCGGACATGAAATAACAGGTGAGCAGGTCCGGAGAATATCCATCGTTGGATTAACATTGCCAGATCTGACAGTCCAAACAAATTCCGCTGCCCGGCGATTGTTTGAGCTTTAACGCGCGGGGAAAGGTGGTTTCATAACCCGTACCATAGACACGTGGCGCGTATTGGGTGGAATCGCTGCCCCATGGTAAATACCGCCGGCTCGGTGAAAGTGGTGCGGGACTTACTGCTGGTTTTCTGTGCGCGGGGACCATCATATTAAACAAACGCCGCTCCGTTGATTTAACTTGATTGGACGGTTGCCATTGTGCCTGAAACATGAAACAATAAGCTCCGCTTCTTTTGGCTTGTGGTTTTCGGGCTTGGGTCATGTGATAGCCAAAGCACGGGGGGCTAAGGTCTTAGGACTGGGGCCCGATATAATTTAAAAAAGCAGATTTTGAACCTTTGGTTAATGCATTTTAGGCAGAGATGGTTGAATCAAACGGGAGCATCAGGATTTTAAGCTAAGGCAGAGGTCCGAAAGATATTCAAAAAGGTGGCAGACCAAAAATTTACGTGCAGGAGGTAAATATGTACAACACACGGGACGGAGACACGTGGATGTACGGGGGGACAAGTGGAATGATGACATGGCAGCGGAGTTAACAGGTGGGGAACTAAACTCTAGGCTGTTGGATCACAAATACAGATCAACGGTCGAATGGCGTTAAGAGCAGCACGGCGGTGGGCCATAGACCACGGCGAACAGTTGTTAACAAGCGAGCAGCTCCGACACATATCCGCCGTCGAATGAAGATAGGCAAATCGGATGGTTCAGACGAGTTCCGCTGCCCGGCCCTGGTACAACCTTTAACAGGCGGGGAGAGCGGTTTCATAGCCCGTAGCAACGACACGCGGCGCTTTCTGTATGGGATCGCTGGTCTATGCCGAATACCGCCGGCCCGGTGGAAGCGGTGCGGGGCAATACCGCGGGTTTCTGGCGTGCGCGGGGCCCTCCATATGAAACGGTCACCGCTCTGTTGATTTTGCTTGATCAGATGGTTAATACCGCCCCCGAAAACTTTATGACTGAGCCCCTTTCCCAATGGCCTGTGGTTTTTGGGCTCGGGTCATATGGGAGTGAAAGCAGGAGGGGCTAAACTCTTAGGGGCTCGGCTCGATATTTAAATTATGTGTTTTAAACTTTGGCCAAGTGTATTTTTTGAACGGGGGTGGCGCTGTTAAGCAGGAGACTCGGGGCTTTAGGCCACGGTGAAGGTTTAAAATGGACTTGAATAGGGTAACAGGCCAAAATTCATGGGCAGGGGGAAATATGTACAACAGGACTCTTGCAGCTCTACAAGAAGTTCCAAATGCACATCAAGAGCAGCTTGGTTGCACTATGCTGTGCAACATGGAAACGATCAAGAAGGAATCAAACTGTCATTCTCATGAGCCATTGTTGGATTGCACATCACATTGGAGGTTGGGGTTTAAAGATTTGAAGATTGATGGTAGACATCTTGCAGTGAGAAACCTTTCCTCCCTTCAATATGACACCTTCTCAATGAGCTCCTCTCAGCTCATAGAGGAACTTCTACTTTCAGATCCAAGACCTCATTGGTTTTGGAAGACTATGGATGAAAGGGAGGTCTCCAGGGGAGATCTCGTTGGAGATGCACTTCGGCACACTTTTCTTCCCTTCTCACAAGAGCAGATAGAAGATGGAGGACATCTTAGGATGGATAATGTTGTGGATGATTTTGTCACCCTCCTAGAGACAGCCTAGAGTTGCCATAGACCAGTGCCTAGGACATCTTAATATAGCAAGGAGCCCTTTATAGTTTGGGTTGTCAGTCCAAGAGCTCACTTACTATCTCTTGTTTGAAACAAGGAAACTAAAATTTGAATGGGACCAATCTCTTTCAGAAGCTGACACAAGGATAAGAATAATGTAAGAACATTATGTAAAACTTTAGCATGAAAGTATCAGACAGTTAAGAGACCGCTTACTGTAAAGAGGGCCGATTCAACTAATATATCACAGAAGTCAGATATCAAGAAGTGAGTGCAGTGAGGAATCATAAGAAGATATTAGCAGACATAAGGGCGCACCAATTTACGAATCCTTAAGTCACTAATATAGCAGAAAATATGGAAGTAGTGAACAT
Source organism: Pinus albicaulis (assembly GCA_034641835.2). Classification (NCBI taxonomy): domain Eukaryota; kingdom Viridiplantae; phylum Streptophyta; class Pinopsida; order Pinales; family Pinaceae; genus Pinus; species Pinus albicaulis. The sequence continues at coordinate 83,686 of JAXQQM020091360.1, forward strand.
GGAACAACATATCATGACTAGGCCTATTTAAAGCGCTTGACTAATTCGAGGAAGGGCACCATTTAAGATGAATCCTTACTGCAAACTAGTGAGCCACTCGCATTCTAGAACATGATACAAGAAGAAAAATTGCATGAAAAGAGGTAATGTATTAACACGTAAGAAAAGTTACATACTGTGAGATATCAAAGACCAGAATCCTCAATACAGTTATAACCCCTCCTCACTGAGACCCTACGGGCTCTAAAACTACATACAGAAAAATTACAAGATGAATACAGTAATCTTCTTGCTGCACAGTTTGCTGACAGAAATCTGGAACCTATACAATGTCTTATTTTTGAGTATTTATAGAGAAGACAGAAACTTCCCGAGGAGGAGGAAAACGAGGCACAATTAATGACTCAGTTTGAATCCCAATGGCGAAAAACATTCGCGCCTTTTCTGATGAATGACTGGCTATAAATGATGGTACTGAACAACCTGTTCATGAAATAAATGCTGGGAGATAAAATCTCCTTATATACAAGATGGGAGTAATAAAATATATACAATTTGTTGCCCGCGGCTGAAAGAAAATCTGCTGCCATAAGAGATTTGGAACAATCTGCGTTTCAGTACTGTACTCTCGGCCTTCGGCTATGGATTTGAATCTTGGATCTTTAATGCGGGGCGGACGCATCTGGAGAGTTCTGAGAGTCCATATCTATGTCTTCTTTAATGGTGGTCATCTCTCCCACCTACCCTCGGCTCCTTCCTTTAATTTCGCCAGTATGATATGTCCTTTGTTATGCTCTAGATCTTTTCAACGGAGGCGGAAATTTAGGGCGCCAACAAAGCCAAATTAAAACCTGCAAAACCCGCAAATCATTAGAGAAAAATGACTCGGTGATATGGAGTGTGGATACAACAACGGCTATGGAATCGGTAATATAGATTAGGCGAGACATTGAGAGGATGCAGGGTGACAGGAAACACATAAACATAATGAAGAAATGGAGGGTGAAAAGGCAGAAAACAATGGAGCGACAATGAATGAACGGGCTAAGGGTTCATAAACCGTGACACGTCATCGGAACATATGGACGGTGGAGGAAGAACGCAGCGTACACTTGTGAAATATGATGACACGACCACAGGAGGTGGGACCCGAAACGACGATCGGAATCGGAAAGCGGAGTGGGTAGAGCGGGAGTGGCACATCTTTTACGTTCTGATTACGATTGAAAGCAGGGCTGCGATCAACCCAGGACCGTTCGATCTTGAAACAAGATCAACGACTGTGCTTGCATCGGAGGGAAATAAAGTAGTGGAGCCATGAAAACCGCCGATCGATTGCGCGCGGACCCTCCATAGAAGTCGATTGCCGCACCGTCGATTTGAGCTAGATCAGATGGCCAGCATTGCGTCCGATCGTTAAAGCAATAGGCCCCTTCTTGCTTTGAATTGTGGTTCTCTGACCCGGGTCATATGGAGGCCGAAGTGGGAGGGAGCCAAAATCTTAAAGGATCGGCCCGATTGTTTAATTTTGAGTTTTGAACTACTGCAATGCAGGTTTTCGGGCGGAGATAGTAATGTCAAGCAGGGTCATGGGGTTTTAGGCTACGGCAGGGGTGAATATGTACAACATCGGCTCCATCTGGGGACGGCATGTTCGTCCTCGGACATGTCGAGAACATGCAGACCATCAATTATTTCATATTATTTTGAATTCCCCTGCATTTTTACTTCAAGCGATTATCAACGTTGCATATTAGGCACAAATATGCAATTACCTTTAATCCTTCCTAAGAACATATTAAAGCATAAGAAAACATTATTAAGTGCAGAAGGAGAGATTTAATATATCTTTTCATGTGCACAAGGAAGGTAGATGGGCCTAAGAAAGGTTAGATGGGCCTTATTTTATGTCTAATTTAGAGGCCCATCAACGACTGAGGACGAACTTAATCTACACAGTATTCATTCTTGTTTAAAAAATAATAATTTTGAAAAATGAGTAAATTAAGGTAAAATTTTATTTTTTTAAGGGGAATTGAATTGATTCTAAGCCGAGAGCGATGTCGAAAACCCTATATCTGAAGGTTGATAGAGGGAATGAGGTTTCAAAGAAGGGAGGACTGTATGCTTGGTGGTAGGTGGTGGGCCTCTGCATACCTTGGACTATACCTGTGAGCACTGTAGGCTACATCGGGACTGATGAATACAGGGAACATGGTAATAGTTTTGTTTTGTTTCGAGGGTCAGGTTACTGTTGTTGGTTTTTCCATTACCTTCTTCCTTCAATTGCACACGCTTTTCAAAGGAGTTTAACAATTATTTCTTACGGTGAATTTTTACCTTGCAGACAAGGACGGGAAGAATGGTCAACCAAAGGGGTTGTGCTGACTTGGATCCTGAACCAAAGGATATTCTATCGGTTTGGGGTTTAGATATTACTCAATAGAATTTAGAGAAGGCCTTTCTTCTAAGTAGGCCTCCAGCAGAGAAGGGGAGAGGCTCAGAAATTGATTGGATGCAGGATAGAGGATTAGGGTTTCTGGAAGACGGAAAGGCATATGCTTCAAAGGCGGAGGTCTGGGGTCCTATTGACGAGGAAAAATTCCTTGCCAACAGTAAGGGGATCTCCCTGGTATAAAATCCCAACTATATTCTACACCATTTGTGATAGGGATCCCATCCGGTATGTAGGCCCGACTGCCGTTAAACTGATGAGATGTATGCCCTTTCTCAAATAGAGGTGTATTTAGAGATCATGAGAATGTACGACCACTCGAACGAAACAAGACGAATGGTTGATGGATTCTCCTAAAAATGAAACACTATGAATAACAAAGCGAGATTTAAAGCATGCAGCCAAAAAAATATTAATAGAAAAACATCGTTAGGGCCATGCTCATAAAGAGGCTCGTTTGAACATAAGAGAAACAATTCACTATGATCAAAAAACCCTTCAATTTCTTAAGCGCGTTTCTGAAAGATTATGGAAATATCAATAACTAAGTCATTAAAATATCCATATGCTAAACATCCCTCATATCATTCATATATCCAAAGAGCTTAAACATATAAATAATGCATGAACAGAAACATGGACTAATCAGTTACAAATGATACCAAGAACATGAGAGCATAATATTCATAATGTCAACACACATAAGTTTCCATCAGATCCAATAGTGGAGTCCAAAGCATTCATTTGTATTCATTCTTGGAATCATACATTCAATGTTGTACAGTTATATCTCTCTCTCCTTTTGGTGTCCGAAAAAGGCCTTTACAGTATCTCCTGAGGGAGTACATATAGAATATAAAATGACCTTTGGGCTACCCTACCTTTTCGTCTTCTTGACTGTTGGTATGGTCTACAACCTGGGAAAATTTGCAACTTGCGACTTGAGTGAGGTTGCGACATTTCCGACCTGCAACCTACCTATTCCTGCGATCTGTTAACCCAGTCTTTTCAATAATGGCCGAAGTGTCCTCAGACACGTAATTTTGTTAATCACAAAAAAAACAATTACATTGGAATTATGCAAGATTTTACACCCAAACAACAAAAACATTCTTGCAATGAGCTATTTATCAGCTCAATGTCCTAACTTGCACTAATTATGGATCACTTATTAAATAACAAGTGTCCACTTACATTAAATGACCTCCTATCTATTCTACTAACTTTATTCCTAACTTAGAGCCTATGAAACGACTCTTTTCTAGAGTCCTATTTTTAATGACAAATTTCTATTTCTAAGTATCTCAAAAACTTATTAAATATTCTAGAAAAATAATTATTAATTTAATATCTGAAATTAATAATTATTTTATTCAAACTTTATATCCTATGATAATATTTATTTTTGGATCATCTAACAACATTCGTCCTCCCACCACCTCCAATTACCAACTGCCACAATTCACCTTGTTTGGGGAACCTCACACCTCTGCCCCATCCACTTCATCCACCACCGTGTCCGACCCCATCACCAGTAGAGAAAGGAACAGTGGGGACCTCGGGACTGAAGTTAACTCTAGTACGACAGAAGTACCCGTGGTTAAGCCAAACCTCGGCCCCCCAAGTCACATTCGCTGAACTTATCAGTCAGGGGGAGCAGGTTACAAGAGACACAGCTACCCAACTTTCAGTGCAGACCCTGGCACAGCCCGCTCATACGACCCCCCCAGACACAGGGGCGGCCCCTGAATCACGGCCCGACGCCAACATGGATGATTCTGGCAACCAGGCCAAGAATTCAACCCCACCGCTGTCACCAACAAAACATTCGGCTAATTCAATAGCCAGCAGCCAACCCTTACAGGCGCGGCTACCGGAGCAGAGCACGTCAGGAGCAGCAAGCATGGAAACATGGGGAATGCCCCAACTGTTCCACTTCATATAGCAAGCAGCACAGGTGGATGATGGGCTTCACTCCGAATTACAACAGAAATGTGAGCAACAGTAGCAGCAGATAATCACGCTTACTGAACAGCGTGAGCATCTCACAATGGCACACGGGCAGCTGCAGAACCAGATGGACGAAGTGGCCAGGGTTTTCACGGAAGTGTGGTCGGCAGTGGCGGCTCACTACAATCAGCTACCAGTGGATGTGCAAGAAGCGGACATGGTGCAGCGAGCAATCCACCTTAGGGTGGCATAATCCAACCTCCACCAGGAAAATACTGACCTCAAAGAAGCTCTAGCGGCCCTCACAGCTTTGCCGGACCCCCAGGTCACTTATGCCAATCAGGTAACAGAACGACAAGAACAGGTTGAGAGAGTGCAAGAAACCCTGAGTACTGCGGCTCGGGAAGCGTACGACCTACTGAAGGGTCTACAAGAACACATGACGGCTCTGACTCTCAAAACCCAAACGTTGTCTCCACAACTTCTACAAATCAACCAGGAAATTCAGAATATAAAGGACCCAGTCGGCCTTGATCTGCTATATGCCGCAGCCGACAGCTTGGAGGTCCAGATTCAGCAAACCGAGGCTAGTTCAGCAACAGCCAAGTAGGCCCTCCGGGAGCTCAGGCAGCCGGTCCTAGCAAGTGCTCAGCAGATGCAACAACTGGTCGCTCAGGCCAGTACCCAGGTTTCAACCGTCTTTGGCGAGCTCCCGATGGGAGGGGGAGAGGAAGCTGTCACTCGGATCGCTGCCACAACAGACCCAATTCTGCAAGAGTGGTAGAAGGCTATGGCTTCTTTCCAGGAACTGAAGGCTGCAGCCCTTGCAATGGTCCTAGAGTTGGGACCCTTGTTTGAGAAAAAAGAGGAACGGCAGAAGAAACGGGAGGCGGGTGTTGATCATCTTAGCCCCTTACTAATGTTTGACAAGAAAACAGGGGGGGTCAAGCTGTCTTTGAGTTTTCAAGAAATGGATTCCTTCTGGAGAGACATCATCCTTGAAGCCTTTCATGTTCCTTGCTTTTCAATCCCTTTCCCTCTGTTGTTCTGGAGTCAATAAGCCTCACTGATTGCTAAAAATATGTGCTTCAAAGGCCTTTACTTGCCCCTTGTACCTCTGCAGATTTCCCCATTTCACCCCTTTTTCCCTCTTTCTAAAGTCTCCTTTCCATCCCAAAAATTCCTCCCATAGCTCTCCTAACTATTCCAAGATCCCCTTTAAATTCCACATCCACCCTTTGTCAGGCCATTTTCCCCTTTTTCTCCCTTATCGTTTCCCTTCCTAACCCTTAAAGTCCATTAAAAATGGGCTAAAAACCCACTTTTTGACATTAACAAGGGCCTAGCCCCTTTGCTGGAAGCCCCTTAACCACTTCCTCCATACGCCCCAGCGCTAAGACCAAGCGCTTAAGTCTTAAGCACCAATCGCAATCGGAGTGTCGGGCGGGTGCATTTCCTTTGTTACCACCGAAAAACTTCGATGCGATTGTGTTTTGTTGTTAATTCCTCCATTTTATTCTGCACCGTTGATCTACCACGTAGATCGGACGGCCCACGCTGATCGCGAACCATCACAATCGCAACGTTTATGTGACATCTCCCGATTGGTCCATCACAAGTGATTGCGATGCAATTGATCGCATCGCATGTCCACCTCCGATCGCTCCGACCTCCGATCATCACAATCACATTTCCTCCCCGATCGCAACTTCTTTCACCTTCCCTCCGATCACCTTTCCCCTCCGATCATTGCATCGCAAGTTCTGTTCCCCGCGATTGCGATTAGTCCCCGCTCCCGATCTCCGATTGCGATTGACCCCTCGGGCCCCACCACTTAACCCTTCCGCCCTTTCATAAAATAAAGGGTTTTTCCTTTGTAAAATGGAAAATCGTTATATTTTGTTTTTTACAAAGGGATTTCCCAATCGCATCGGAAACTTTGTGTTGATCACTCCGCTCCGCTCCCTCTCCCGATTTCCGATTGCGATTCCATTTGGGTCCCACTTCATACGTCCATGTCGTTGCATTTCATGCATTCCTTCGCATTTCCACCAAAGTCAAAAATTTTGCATTTTGCATTAATATCTAATGTTTTATATTCATTCAGCCCATTTCTCATATGTCAGTCCACGGATTGATCTCCGCCGTTGATCTACGCCTCCACACCATGATCGAACGGCCCACGATGCATTTCACCGCCAAACCCTATTATACACCATATCATTGCATTTTTCACCGTTATTTCGCATAAACCACTGTTTCACCACTGCCGCACTATCCGTTCCTCCGTATTCCATAACCAGTCTTCCCTATGCATGGATTTCATGATTCAGTCCAGTGTTTTGCAGAGTTATCAAGCGGGAAAGGCTGCCATGATTACACAGTCCTTATTACAGCGGCAGGTTTTCACCGACAGAGATATAAATAAAGCGGCAGAGAGTCCAATGCACAAAACCTAAGTCGCCAGGGCAGCTACATCAGTAGAACGTTTTTCTCCATGGAAGGATGGGGTGCCCATACTGTTTTTAGTCTATGTCGTGTTCCAGAGAAGATTTTCTATCTTGATCACTGTCCGGAGCTACCAGAGCATTTGTTTCACCAATATGGCAGACTTTACCGTCATTCACTTCACTCTTTGGTTCATTCACCAGAGCACTCCACAGTAATGCAATTAGAGTACATCAGGACCATACCGGAGTAAATGGAAGCCGAAGAGGATCACTCTTTAATCCAAAAGGTACCAGGGTTTAATGCAGAGCATTAAAACAGAATGGGTTTCGTCCCTCTCTTTCTTTTTTGGGTTTAATGTTTCATTTAGTTTTCCACCTACCACTTCTGCTCCTCTTTCACCTATAAAAACCGTGAAGAAACGCATAGTAAGGGTTCCAGATTTTATCAGAAAATTATGCAGTGAAAGGATTTTTCCATACATTTTATAAAACTCTTGTATGAAGGCTCAGAGCCCATAGGGTCTCAGTGAGGAGGAGTTCCATCTGTTAAAGAGGATTCTGGTCCTAGGTATTTCACAGTGTATAACTTTCTCTCTTATGTGTTATTTTAATATATCATTTCGTTTCATCCATCTTTCCTGTATCATGTTTTGGAATGCGAGTGGCTCACTGATTTTTGGTATGGATTTACCCTAGTTGATACCCATGCTCGAATTATTCAAGCGCTTTAAATATGGCTCATGCATGATATTATGTTCCACTATTCATCTAAACCATATTTCTGCTATATTAGTTTCTTTGGGAGGGTGTTTTTAAAACGCTATTATCACGTATGGATTCTTATATTGGTAGGCCCATACATGATGATATTGTGTATCTAGATATCAGCTCAATGTTAACTAATATTTTCTCAATAATTCATTCACTACGTACACCTTCTGATAACTTATTTTTGTGAGATATTTCTGAATCGGCCCTCTTTACAGTAAGCTGTCTCTGAATTGTCTGCCGCTTTTATATTGAAGTTTTCCATGTTGCCTCTGCAGTATTCCTTTCTATGTGTTAGTTTCTAAAGATTTTGGTCCCATTCAGATTAGTATTCCTTGTTTTACAAGAGATAGCATGAGATCTTTTTATTGATAACTTCCTATGTTATATTACACGCTCCTTGCTATGATAAGATGTCCTAGGCACTGGTCTATCACAACTCTAGGCTGTCTCTAGGAGCAACAACAACGAGAACCAGTGGAGCTATGGACGTAGAGACGGTGATCTGCGATTGACTGAGGACGAGTCAAGAGACTGTGGTCGGGGCCTGTTGGGGCCCTTGTTTTGAATTTTGCATGAAGACAGATTTTGGGGTTATGTAATATTCCCAATTAGCAAAAGCTAATTGGAATATTAATCCGGACCAATTTTTCCGCCTATAATCAATTGCAAATAACAGTGAGCGGGTCGTGGTCTCACCCGAGCACGCGGAGGCAAGCACGCAGGCTGAGTTGGCAACGTGGGGCCGAGAAGGGCTGCGCGGGAAAGGAGGAGTCTAGGGTTTGTGAAGAAGGCCGCATACAAAAGGAAGAGAGCCTCCATGTTTTTGGGCCATTATTAATATTTATGATATTGAAACTCGTCACTAAGACTTGAGCACGCCGGCTGTTTAGCAGGTTTGCAGCACTGTTCAGTGCGCCGAGTGTCTCCGAGCGGAGATCTCAACCTCAACCCCGGGGGACTTCGAGTGCCTGCTCGGGTGAGGCCATTCTATCATGGTTTTGCAAGAGGATTGGGTTGGACTTATTGCAAAGCAGTGTCAGGAGTGGCGGCGCAGTCTGTGTGGGAAGACCGCGGTCCAACTCGTGTGAGCTCTCCATTGCTATCATTTGGAGGTTTCGGGTCTGGAGGTTGCAGCAGAGACAACCCTTGCCCATTTTCCCACCGCAGCTTATTAGCAGCACACGGCAGTGTTTTCCAGCCATTCGCACCCACAAGGAAACTGTTGTACCTTGTTTTCTTGAGGATGTCTCTTATCTTGCCCACGCCAGTGATGCGCTATCATCTGGGCCTCTATTGTAATCGTTTATACTTCCCGGCTTAATAAAATGGCTTAGTAATTTCTCTGTTTACGTATATTTGCGCATGAGTTGTTCCTGTTATTTTATGTATATTTGAATAATGGCTCATAGAGTCATTCTATCGCTATAGCATTTGCTGTGTTTATTTAATATCCTTAAATAGGAATATTACAGGTTGTGGATCGGCACGTGGCAAGCGCAACAACGGTAGGCAGCGGAGCTACCGGGGTTGCGGAGGAGCAGGAGATGAATGAAGAGGTTGGCGCAAACAAGTGCAGACGAAGAGAAGATGTGGAAAAGAACAGATAGTGGAACTCATGTGCACCAGAAAGAAGCCGAAAGCAGCTGAGGAAGAACACAAGAGAAACTAGCAGTTGCACTGGCGGGTGAATAAACAGGCCGTCACCCAGCAGAAAAGGGAGTCATGCACAGATACAGAGAGATCGGGAAGGTTAGAGCAGAACGAGGCTGAAGAGTAGACGCCGCAGAAGAGTTCTGTTCTGAGCGCGACATCCTTGTACTTCCTGTGTTTCTATTGACCTATCATGGCTCTAGTATCTCTCTCTCTCTTTGTCCTGCGGGACTTCTGTAATAAAATTTGGAAAGCTCGTTCTGTTGAGCAATGTAACTCTGAATCCTGCTGAATGGTTACTAATATATTTGAAGGTTGTTGTCTTACCGTAGAGTCAAAGGTGTTGTATAATGTTTGTACTTTAAAATTTATTTGCTTAAGATCCCGTGATAATGTTCGAGAATATCTTCTACGTATGATGTTATGTATGCAAATTATCCTATGTTAGGATCCTATGTTAGTTTTGAGTTGCGGATCCATCCGCCACTATCAATCTGTTCCCCTTCTGCATGTGGTCGCGGCACGCCTCGGGTGAGACTCTCTGCTCTCCAGAGTAGGGTGAAAATTCTAGCATGGTTCTAGACTACAGCAGAATCCCTTGTTGGCCCCAATCTCTGAACCTGGGTCTTGGTAAGACCTTTTTCTCTCCAACATTAGCAGTTTTAGAGGAAAGCTTTTCTATTAGTATTATGGCTAGCTGACCATTTGATTTTGTCTCATTCTTTTAATTTGAATGACTTAAATCTAGACTCCAATTCTTAGTCTTTTCAAATCCTAGTGTCCATCATTATAGATGAGGGTGCATCCACATGCATAATGTCCAAACATATTTAGAAGAATTTGGGATCCTACAAGCTCCCTTTTTTAGGTATAAAATAGATGTTCATCCCAACCCGTGGAACTACCAAAATGTCCTTATTGAACTTGCAAGAAAGATGGACTTGAAAGACTTTGAATTCACTAACACCCAATTAGATTAACATTAGGGGAATTTTGAGGTCTAAAATAGGCCTCCTAAGAAAAATGTACAATAAAAAAAAACTTTATAAGAATCAATAGGATTCAAGATGATGATGTCAACCATGGGGGATGATTCACCATTTTTCAAGTTGTTGTACATATTCTCCTCTGCCTGTGAATTTTGTCCCCTCTGCCTCATTCGAATCCATTTTTAGCCTATGTCGTAGCCTAAAATCTCCTGACCCTGCTTGATATTAATATCCCCGCCCGAAAATCTACTTTACAGTAGTTAGAAACCCAAATTTAAATAATCGGGCCAAGATTCTTAAGAGTTTGACTCCCTCCCGCTTCAACTTCCATATGACTCGAGTCTGAAAATCGTAATTCAAAGCAAGAAGGGGCCGATTGTCTCAATGATCGGACGCAAGGCTGGCCGCCCGATCTGGTTCAAATCGATGGTGCGGCAATCAACTTCTATGGAGGGTCCGCATGCAACAGACCGACGGTTTTCATGGACACACCGCTTTATCATCCTCCGATGCAAATGTAGCCGTCGATCTTGTTTTGAGATCAAACGGCCCTGAGTCAATCGCAGTCCCGCCCCCAATCGCAGTCGGAACTTAAAGGATGTATCACCCCGGTCTCCCCGCTCCATCTTCCGATTGCGATCCCCGATTCAGGTCCCACCTCCTGTGGTCGTGTCATCGTAATTCACAAGTGTACGTCGTGTTCTTCCTCCACCATCCATATGTTTCGATGACGTGTCCTGAACCTTTGCTCTGTTCGTCCATTATCACTTCATTCTATTCTGCATTTTCACCCCCCTGTTTCTCCGTTATATTCGTGTGTTTCCTGTCACCCTGCATCTTCTCAATATCTCACCTAGTCTGCATTTCCGACTCCATGGCCGCTGTTGTATCCACACTCCTTGTCACCGAGTCATTTTTCTCTAACGTTTTGCGGGTTTTGCAGGTTTTAAAACGACTTAGTTGGCGCTTTAACTTGCCGCCTCTATTGCAAAGATCTGGAACATACTAAAGGACATATCCTACTGGCAAAATTAAGGAAAGAAGCCGAGGGTAGGTGGGAGAGGTGATTGACATTAAAGAAAGCATATATGTGGATTCTCAAAACTCTCCAGATGCGTCCGCCCCGCATTAAAGATCCAGGACTCAAATCTAAAGCCAAGGGCCGAGAGTACAGTACAGCAATGCAGATTGTTTTAAATCTCTTACGGCAGCAGATTTTCCTCAGCCGCGGGCAGCATATTGTGTATATTTTATTATTTCTGTCTTGTATCAAAAGAGATTTTTATCTCCCAGCATTTATTTCTTTAGACGGACTGTTAGTGGTATTCATTTATAGTTAGTCATTCATAAGAGAAGGCGTGAATGTTTTCCGCCATTTTGGTTCAAACTGAGTCATTAATTGCGTCTCGTTTCCCTCCTCCTCCAGAAGTTTATGTCTTCTCTATAAATACTGAGAAATAAGATTTTTGAGGGGTTCCAGATTTCTGTCAGCAAATGGTGCAGCGAGAAGACTTCTGTATTCATCTTGTAATATTTCTGTATGAAGTTTCAGAGCCCGTAGGGTCTCAGTGAGGAGGGGTTATAACTGTAATGAGGATTCTGGTCTTTGGTATCTCACAGTATGTAATTTCTCTCATGTGTTAATACATTATCTCATTTCATGCAAATTGTCTTCTTGTATCATGTTCTAGAATGCGAGTGGCTCACTAGTTTGCAGTAAGGATTCATCTTAAGTGGTGCCCTTTCTAGAATTAGTCAAGCGCTTTAAATAGGCCTAGTCATGATATACTGTTCCATGTTCACCCTTTCCATATTTTCTGCTATATTAGTGGCTTAAGGATTCGTAAATTGGTGCGCCCTTGTATGCCAGCTAATATCTTCTTATGTTTCCTCACTGCACTCACTTCCTGATATCTGATTTCTGATATCTTTACAGTAAGCGGTCTCTTAACTGTCTGATGCTTTCATGCTAAAATTCTACATTGATGTTCATACATTATTCTTATCTTTGTATCAGCTTCTGAGAGAGATTGGTCCCATTCAAATCTGATTTCCTTGTTTAGAACAAGAGATAGTAAGCGAGTTCTTGGACTGACAACCCAAACTAAAAGGGCTCCTTGCTATATTAAGATTTCCTAGGCACTGGTCTATAGCAACTCTAGGCTGTCTCTAGGAGGGTGACGAAATCATCCACAACATCTTTCTGGCGCCGTTGCCGGGGATTGAATTCAAGAATATCTGTTTCCCTGGGTTTGACATCTTACATTCACTCTCTAATCAGGTGAGCACGGAGAGGTGAAGAGTTGCAGATTTCTCACCTTGGCGACTCCACTAGTCTTGATTGATAAATTTTATTGGAAGTCCTGGCTTCCCGGAAGCCCCATTTGAGGTCGGATACCTCCTAGCCGAAAACACCTGTGTCTGACCCTGAGAAGATCATTCATAAAAGAGCTTGGAAAGAGAAGAAGTCAGTTCGTTTCGAAAACTCTGAACATTCCGCTGAAGATCATCCGCCCTCTTCTTCTCAAGAAGTTAGAACAGAAAAATCCGAGTCTTACTCAGAAACTCCACGTAGGGGAGATACCTGGATTGAAGGAGAATCTCATCCTGCTTTCGAGGCTGAAGAAATTAAATAGGTCACAGAAGTAGCTGTTGTTAACCGTGAGTTATTCCCATCTACACCTCAGGCCTCTGTGCAATATATCCCCATTGTTATTCATACTCCGCTTCCTCCCACTCCTCTCCCTTCATCTGTACCTCAAATTGTTGTGCAACCCCCACCTCCCCCAATGGCCGATGTTCCTGCTTTTCTATTAAATAAATATGCTCCTCTGGCCTTGCCCCAAGTGTTAAATGATATGCCGCAGGATTACCTGAAGATTCTGCCAAGATTTAATGGTGAGAATGAAGTTGATGCTCAGAAGCACCTCGAGATCTTCTGCTCTTTTGCAGAGAACTTAAATGTTGACTAACCATTCAATCACCACCTGGGACCAAATGGAGAACGCTTTTCTCAGTGTTGTGGATGATTTTGTCACCCCCCTAGAGACAGCCTAGAGTTGCCATAGACCAGTGCCTAGGACATCTTAATATAGCAAGAAGCCCTTTATAGTTTGGGTTGTCAGTCCAAGGGGCTCACCTACTATCTCTTGTTTGAAACAAGGAAGCTAAATTTGAATGGGACCAATCTCTTTCAGAAGCTGACACACAGATAAGAATAATGTAGGAACATCATGTAAAACTTCAGCATGAAAGCGTCAGACAGTTAAGAGACCGCTTACTGTAAAGAGGGCCGATTCAAATAATATATCATAGAAATCAAATATCAGGAAGTGAGTGCAATGAGGAAACATAAGAAGATATCACTGGCAGAAGGGCGCACCAACTTACGAATCCTTAAGCCACTAATATAGCAGAAAATATGAAAGAGTGAACATGGAACAACATATCACTTCTAGGCCTATTTAAAGCGCTTGACTAATTCCAGAAAGGGCACCACTTAAGATGAATCCTTGCTGCAAACTAGTGAGCCATTCGCATTCTAGAACATGATACAAGAAGATAATTTGCATGCAAAGAGATAATGTATTAACACATAAGAAAAGTTACATACTGTGAGATACCAAAGACCAGAATCCTCAATACAGTTATAACCCCTCCTCACTGAGACCCTACGGGCTATGAAACTTCATACAGAAATATTACAAGATGAATACAGTAGTCTTTTCGCTGCACAGTTTGCTGACAGAAATCTGGAACCTCTACAATGTCTTATTTTTGAGTATTTATAGAGAAGACAGAAACTTCTAGAGGAGGAGGGAGAAGAGGCGCAATTAATGACTTAATTTGAATACATGGCAGAAAACACTCGCGCCTACATCATGAATGACTAACTATAAATGAATACAACTAACAGTCCGTCTAAAGAAATAAATGCTGGGAGATAAAATCTCCTTATATACAAGACAGAAATAATAAAATATATACAATGTGCTGCCCGCGGCTGAGGAAAATCTGCTGCCGTAAGAGATTTGAAACAATCTATATTTCAGTACTATACTCTCGGCCCTTGGCTTTGGATTTGAGTCCTGGATCTTTAATGCGGGGCGGACGCATCTGGAGAGTTCTGAGGATCCATATCTACGTTTTCTTTAATGACGGTCATTTCACGCACCTGCTCTCAGCCTCTTTCATTAAATTTCACCCACAGGAAATCGTCTTTTACGGGCCCCAAACCTTTCTAACAGCGGCAGCGGATCAAAACGTCCTCCTGTTACATTGAATCCTGCAAAACCCACAAAATATTAGATAAACCGACACAGATGGAGGCGGGGATGATGGAGGTGGAGATGAAGACGATACTGCGGACATGGATAGGAGACGGAAACAGGCAGGGTGGCGGGAGGAAAATCATGGAGGTGTTGATAAATAGACGCGTTGTGGGTTTTATACATAACACGGTCTGGACGAGATGAATAACAACAAACACGAATAAAAACACATAGACGAACACAAATATATATACAACAGGGGAAAATATCTCAGACGTACGGGGGTGAACACGCGGACGTATGGAGGACAAGTAAGAGAACGACGTGGCGGAGTCAAAGGGTGGAAGTGGGTGAGAGCGACACGGTGGCGGGCCACAGGAAAATGCAGAGACATGTTAATGAGCGAGCATTTCTGGTACACTTCCGACGTTGGATGGAGATCGAGAGATCCAACGGTTCACATGAATTCCGCTGCCCGGTGAGCGTATACGCTTTAACGCGCGGGGAAAGTGGTTTTATGGCCCGTACCAGGGGACACGCGGCATATTTTCAATGGAATCGCTGGCCCGACAGATGATACCGCCAACCTGGGGTAAGTGGTGCGGGGTAATACCGCCGATCTGCTGTGCGCGGAGCCCTCCATATAAGTTAATTGCCGCGCCGTTGATTTGAGCCAGATCGGACGGCCAACATTGCGCCCGAAACACAAACGATAAGCTCCCCTCTTTCTTTTGGCCTGTGGTCCTGGGGCTCAGGTCGTATGGCAATATCAAGGGGCTGGGCTTAGGACTTGGGGGCTTCGGCCCGATATATTTAAAATGTGGGTTTTAAACATTTAAACAATATATTTTTGGAGCGGAGAGGGTGGCGATGAGTGTGATATGGGGGGTTTTTGACCACAAAGACATTGGAAACGGATTTTAAAGGAGCTGGAGGCCAAAATTTAAATGGAGAAGGGAATATGTACAACACTCAGGAAGTGGGGAGAAAAGAAAGACCAAGGGCAGTGCCTCGTTGAATTTAATACGCTAAAGAAGAAACACAACGAGGGAGTGGCAGAATTTATCAAAATGTTTAATAAATTATATCTGAACCTTCCTGCTGATATGAAACCTCAACAAGCTGTAGCCAAAGTGGTTTTCATAGCAGCTTTTGACTCCGATTTCGGTTTCTCTCTGCGGGAAAGAATGCCTGTCACCCTGGATGATGCTCAGACAGATGCTCTAGAGCTGGAGGCAAATTTTTCTGCCACTGGCAAGTTAAAAGGAAAAACAGAACAGGAAACAAGAAGAAAAGGCAAAGAAGAGGTTTCTACCTCTAATCAAGAAAAGGATTCAGATAAAATGGGTGAGATAAGCAAGATGATAAAGAAGATGGTCAAGTTAGAGCTGGAAGCTAAGAATGCAGCTCCCAAAAACTATTACAATGCTCCAAACAGAGGATATAATCCTCAGTATAGAAAGCCTCCATTGCAGATATTGCCAAGGGAAGCGAAAGAACAGCAAGATCAGGTACCTCATCCCTTGTACCTGGAAGGACCAGCAGATGACTTCGCTGGA
This sequence comes from Pinus albicaulis, assembly GCA_034641835.2. NCBI lineage: Eukaryota > Viridiplantae > Streptophyta > Pinopsida > Pinales > Pinaceae > Pinus > Pinus albicaulis. Next base: position 99,781 of record JAXQQM020091360.1, read on the forward strand.
GATGCAGCTTATAGATTAGAAGATTCAAATCTGGCTTTTTCAAATAATGATGACATGGAGTGCCCCCTGCAAGAAGAAGACGAAGAAGCAGAGATTGACCATTACTGCAAGCAATTTGCTGATTTCATGGAAGCACAATTCAACGTCAAATATGATCTCAGATCCTCAAGGAAGAGGACCAGAACTTAGGAGCAAGAAGAAGAACCATCTCAGAAAGAAGCATCTGCTCAGAAGGAATCAGCAGCAAAGAAGGATGCGGGAAGAGGTAAGAACCTTCTGAACACCCCCTTGCAGTCTAATGATCAGATTCCCTCCTCTTCTAAAACGGCCAGTCCTCCTAATGTTGAGCCAGTGTCAAAAGAAGTCAAATCTTCAGTCGAAAATAAGGAGTCGAAAGGAGTAGTGATAGAAAAGCCCACATCTGCATTCAATTTGCAAAAAGAACTTGAGAAGATCAAGATTCCTGTCCCTCTGACTGAATTATTAAAACAGCCTGCATATCAGTCTCAAGTTACCTCTTTCATTCTTTCTCCTGAACTACCAATTGCACTTGATAGTTTAAATCTTCAAGAAGAAAGACCCATGGTAGTCTTTGGCCCACATGTCGAGGAGATAGACCCTTCTACTCCTCCTTTTTATGTATCCCTAGTCATTCATGACCTGCTATTACATAACTGCATGTTAGATTTTGGAGCTTCACATAATCTCATGCCTCTCTCTGTCATGGAGCAACTAGGGCTGCAAATTACAAGGCCATACAAAGATTTATATTCATTTGATTCTAAAAGAGTAAAATGCTTGGGAATGATTAAAGATTTAGTTGTCAATTTGGCTCAAATCCCAGCAAAAAGTGTGGTCATGGACATTGTGGTTGCTGATATCCCGGCTCGCTTTGGCATGCTGCTGTCAAGGTCCTGGGGTACCAAGATCGGGGGATCAATCAAGTTGGATTTAACATATGCTACTGTCCCAGTCTTTGGAGGCCAAGAAAGGAGGTTGTACAGAGAAACTCGATTTGTTAAAATGGTAACCAAGGCGGACTGCTCAGATAATTCCATAATTTATAACAAAAAGGGAGACTTTTCATGTTTCATGCTAGAAGAAAATCAAAGTTACGCTCATGAGCCCCTTTTTGGTCAGATTCAAGCTGAGCAGCCTAAAGAAGACCAGGAATCAGAGATTTGGACTTTGCATTTTGATGGAGCTAATTCAAGAGAGGGCAATGGAGCTGGGGTCTTGTTGATTTCCCCTACAGGAAGATGGGTGCCGCTCTCTTTTAAACTGGAGTATGAAGCTACAAACAATGTAGCCGAATATGAAGCATTATTATTGGGGCTCCAGACAGCCAAGAGTATGGGCATCCAGTGTTTAAAAGTGTTTGGAGACTCTAAGCTGGTGGTAAGGCAGATCAAAAATGAATGTCAAACTAAGCATCCACGGCTCAGGGCATATAGAAATGAAGTATGGGACATGATAGAGAATTTCTTCTCAGCATTTAATATACAGTTCATGCCCCGGGAGCAAAACAGAATAGCAGACTCTCTCGCTGTAGCTGCCAGTACCTTTCGTCCTCCTCAGAATCCACTCCTAAGATATGAAGTGGAGGTACGGTACAGACCATCCATTCCAGATAATATAAAGCATTGGCAGGTATTCGAAGATGATGAACAAATGAAAAGATTTATGGAGACTGTGGGAGAATTCTCCAATATGGAGATTGATGGTGATGAAGAGGAAGAAGTTGAAAATATTGTTGAACACAAATGGGAAGAAAGAATAGCAGGTAGTAAAGTGCTGCAGCTGAAAGGTAATGCTATACCTAGAGGATTGGTACCTCTAGAAAGGCTATTTAATAAAGATGATGTTCCGATGCAGCCAAACAAAGTAGTAGAAGAAGATCAAGTGGGAGATTTGAATCTGGGTACTTCCACTGACCCCAAAATTGTTAAATTATCTAAAAGAATCCCAGAAGGACACAAAGAAAAGTATCTAAAGTTATTTCAATCTTATAAAGATGTTTTCGCTTGGTCCTATGAGGACCTAAAAACTTTTGATGTAAATATTATACAACATAAGATTCCACTGAGGGAAGATGCAAAACCATACAAGCAGAAGCTCAGACAGATAAACCTTGTTGTGGATGATTTTGTCACCCCCCTAGAGACAGCCTAGAGTTTCCATAGACCAGTGCCTAGGACATCTTAATATAGCAAGAAGCCCTTTATAGTTTGGGTTGTCAGTCCAAGGGGCTCACCTACTATCTCTTGTTTGAAACAAGGAAACTAAATTTGAATGGGACCAATCTCTTTCAGAAGCTGACACACAGATAAGAATAATGTAGGAACATCATGTAAAACTTCAGCATGAAAGCGTCAGACAGTTAAGAGACCGCTTAGTGTAAAGAGGGCCGATTCAAATAATATATCACAGAAATCAAATATCAGGAAGTGAGTGCAATGAGGAAACATAAGAAGATATTACTGGCAGAAGGGCGCACCAATTTACGAATCCTTAAGCCACTAATATAGCAGAAAATATGAAAGAGTGAACATGGAACAGCATCTCACTTCTAGGCCTATTTAAAGCGCTTGACTAATTCCAGAAAGGGCACCACTTAAGATGAATCCTTGCTGCAAACTAGTGAGCCACTCGCATTCTAGAACATGATACAAGAAGATAATTTGCATGAAAATAGATAATGTATTAACACATAAGAAAAGTTACATACTGTGAGATATCAAAGACCAGAATCCTCAATACAGTTATAACCCCTCCTCACTGAGACCCTACGGGCTCTGAAACTTCATACAGAAATATTACAAGATGAATACAGTAGTCTTCTCGCTGCACAGTTTGCTGACAGAAATCTGGAACCCTTACAATGTCTTATTTTTGAGCATTTATAGAGAAGACAGAAACTTCTAGAGGAGGAGGGAGAAGAGGCGCAATAAATGACTTAATTTGAATACATGTATATGTAAAAACACTCTGCACACATCATGAATGAGGATCTATAAATGAATACAACTAACAAATTGCCTCAAAGAAAATAGCTGTTGGAAATGCTGGGAGATAAAAATCTCCTTATATACAAGATAGAAATAATAAAATATATACAATGTGTTGCCTACGGCTGAGGGAAAATCTGCTGCCGTAAAAGATTTGAAATAATCTGCATTTCTGTACTGTACTCTTGGCCCTTGGCTTTAGATTTGAATCCTGGATCTTTAATGCGGGGCGAATTTATCTGGGGGGTTCTGAGAATCCATATCTGTGTCTTCTTTAATGGCGGTCATTTCTCACGCCTACCCTCATCTTCTTCATTAAATTTCACCACAGGAAATCGTCTTTTATAGGCCCCGAACCTTTGCAACAGAGGCAGCGAATGAAAACGTCCCTCCGCTATATCAAAACCTACAAAACCCACAAAATATTAGAAGAACCGACGCAGATGGAGGCGGGGATGATGGAGGTGGAGATGAAGACGACACTGCGGACATGGATAGGAGACGGAAACAGGCAGGGTGGTGGAAGGAAAATCATGGAGGTGTTGATAAATAGACGAGCTGTGGGCTTTATACATAACACGGTCTGGGCGAGATGAATAACAACAAACGCGAATAAAAACACATAGACAAACACAAATATATATATATATATATATATAACGGGGGAAAATATCTCAGACGTACGGGGGTGAACACGTGGGCGTATGGAGGACAAGTGGGAGAACGACGTAAGGAGCCAAAGGTGGAAGTGAAGAGACACACGTGGCGGCCGTCAGGACAATGCGTACACATGTTAATGAGCGAGTATTTCTGTACACTTCCGCTCATGAGATCGAGATCCAACGGTTCATATGAATTCACGTCTATGAGCGTATACGCTTTAACGCGGGGAAAGTGGAGCGATGTCTGCACTGGGGGACACGCGCAGAGTTTTCATGGAACGCCGGCCCGAAAGATGATACCGCCAACCTGGGGTAAGTGGTGCGGGGTAATACCGCCGATCTGCTGTGCGCGGGGCCCTCCATATAAGTTAATTGCCGCGCCGTTGATTTGAGCCAGATCGGACGGCCAGCATTGCGCCCGAAACAAAAACGATAAGCTCCCCTCTTTCTTTTGGCCTGTGGTCCTGGGGCTCAGGTCGTATGGCAATATCAAGGGGCTGGGCTTAGGAATTGGGGGCTTCGGCCCGATATATTTAAAATGTGAGTTTTAAACATTTAAATAATATATTTTTGGAGCGGAGAGGGTGGCGATGAGTGTGATATGGGGGGTTTTTGACCACAAAGACATTGGAAATGGATTTTAAAGGAGCTGGAGGCCAAAATTTAAATGGAGAAGGGAATATGTACAACATCGGCTCCATCTGGGGACGGCATGCTTGTCCTCGGGCATGTCGAGAACACGCAGACCATTAAATATTTCATCTTATTTTTCAATTCCCCTGCGCTCTTACTTCAAGTGATTGTCGACATCCTTTTCTTCATGACTCATCGACTTATTTACATTATTCAAAGAATGATGAAACAAAAAGAAAACTAGTGTACAATATAATACACCAGGCTGTCTTGTCCTCCCGGGTCCCATACTCTGCTTTGCTGGTGTCCATTAGTTGCATTACTATTCAACTGTACCCTTCTATGTTTGCATATTTTGTTTTGCAATTTTCCTCCAGCTCTGCTTTCATATTCTGTTCTTGTTTTTCCATTGCCTAATTTTCTTTGCTTTCTTGTTGGTATCTGTTGTTTCCGAGGCACCTTCGTCATCAGTTTTTTGATGCTGTCAACCTCTATGTCCGGCCTTTCTTTTGTCTGGAAGTGACTTTGCCCACTACTATCTTCATCCTGGGGAGCTTTGATTTTTGCATTTTCCACTGCATCTTCAATATGGCTCTCGAAAGCCTGATCATCTCCTTTTTGTATTTTGAAAGGCAGTGGGGTCTCTTTTTTTGTTCCACAATAGCAGCTTTGAAAAATTTTCTCTCTGCTGGCACCATACTGCTAGAAAAGACCCTTGATCCTTCTTCAAATGTCCGCAAAAAATGAGCATAAGGATCATAAAATGATACCTGGTCAAAAGTGTTTGGCAAGCAGGCTTCAACCAGGATTTTATCTCTTTTCACTGGATCAAGAAGAAGACTCTTTTGAGAGAGAGAATCTCCTTCATTTTCTTCCTTTTCTGAACTGGAGGACTCATCATATATTGGAGCTGAGTCCTTTTGAAGCTCTGGTATATTTTGCTATGCTGTGCTGAGCTCTATGAAAAAATTTATGCATTCTTGAGCAGGGGCTTGCCCCATTATCTCCTCTTTTTCAAGAGAAAGCTCGTTGTTTTCATCTTGCTCAAGAATCTCTTCTTGGCTCTCCTCATCCGTATCATAGATGGGCTGACTGGTTTCATTACTATTCTGAGATTGCTGGCCCTGACTTTTCTCCCATGGGTCTACTGATGATGGTTCTGCAGATTCAGCTTCTCTCTGGAAACAATCATCATCAAATAAATCATAACTAGGAAAGTCGCAGTCATAAGCAATGTCACCAATCAAACCTGTTGGATTCGCAGCAGGTCCTTCTTCATCTTGATCCTCAGAGGAGTTTCCTGGATCCGAATTATCAAACTCAATGGACGAGTGAGCAAGGGAATCTGTTCTGTAAAAGACTTCTGAGGTGAACTGCTGATTTAATTTCTGATCAACCTCATCTTCTGTCAAAGGGGATGATTGCTTTGTGTTCCTTTGTGCAGAAGAGCAGCAGCTCTCCTTTTCTTGTACTAGCTGATTGGGAGGCGGGATGTTCTCTTGAGGCTCTTCTTTTACATCGGATTCTGCCTCTTCTATGTGGTCTTTTGCTTCTTCGAGGCAACGCTTCCTATTTTCCATTGCTATTAGATTGTGATACTCTCTGATCAGCATAATACAAGATGTCGGTAAACAATCAGACGGGTTCTGATCACTTTCTTCCTCATCTTCCATAGGTTTTAAAGCATGATACATGTCTTGCTCATTATCCACGTCTTGGGTTTGTTCTTGTGATTGCAAGAGTTTGATCTCAGCTTCATATCTTTCAATCATCACTCTTAGAAGGATTTTCTTAAGCACGGGCGTGCAACCTGGGATGAGAAGGGTGATCCGTGGAAGGTCCTCCACTTCCATTTTTTCCAAGCCACATGATATTTCATCTCTGCACTCTGCTATAAAACTCGGATGCATTTTGCAAGCTACTCAGAGTCTTCCACCAGTGGGGTCTTTTAATTATTCAGGAATTGTGGAGTCGCCAGGTGGATGGTTTAAGATTTTACTGTCCACCACAGTGATTTTCCAAATCAAGGCTATTGTTTCTTCCCCAGCAGAGTCGGGACTGCAAATAGATTTATCAAATAAACAACAGTGGAGTCGGGATTTTCTACTGAGATTTCTTGAGAAGAAGAAGGCGAATAATATTCAATGGAATATTCAGTAGTTTTGCATAGATTTTCAAAGACGAGTCATCTCTCCTCCTCCTTCCGCACTTTTATGAATGATTTTTTTCGGGTCGTACACGAAGGTGTTTTCTGATCGAGATGGTCTCATTCTGATATCTTAAGCTTTAAAGCCAGACTAGACTCAAAATTTATCAAATAAAGACCAAGTGAGCTCCTAAGGTGAGAACTCCGCAACTCTTCACCTCTATGTGCTCACCGATTAAAGAGTGAATATAGATGTCGAACTCAGTGGAAACGTATATTCTGAATTGCCCTGCAAGGCGCTCGTAAAGATGTTGTGGATGATTTTGTCACCCCCAGAGATGCTCTCACAAGTAGAGTTGCTACATAGACCAAGGTTTAGACATCTTAATATAGTAAGAAGCCTTATAGTTTGGGTTGTCAGTCCAAGGGGCTCACTTACTATCTCTTGTTTGAAACAAGGAAACTAAATTTTGAGTGGGACCAATCTCTTTCAGAAGCTGACAAAGAGATAAGAATAATGTAGGAACATCATGTAAAACTTCAGCATGAAAGCATCAGACAGTTAAGGGACCGCTTACTGTAAAGAGGGCCGATTCAAATAATATATCACAGAAATCAAATATCAGGAAGTGAGTGCAATGAGGAAACATAAGAAGATATTACTGGCAGAAGGGCGCACCAATTTACGAATCCTTAAGCCATTAATATAGCAGAAAATATGAAAGAGTGAACATGGAACAACATATCACTTCTAGGCCTATTTAAAGCGCTTGACTAATTCCAGAAAGGGCACCACTTAAGATGAATCCTTACTGCAAACTAGTGAGCCACTCGCATTCTAGAACATGATACAAGAAGAAAATTTGCATGAAAAGAGATGATATATTAACACATAAGAAAAGTTACATACTGTGAGATACCAAAGACCAGAATCCTCAATACAATCATAACCCCTCCTCACTGAGACCCTACGGGCTCTGAAACTTCATACAAAAATATTACAAGATGAATACAGTAGTCTTCTCGCTGCACAGTTTGCTGACAGAAATCTGGAACCTTTACAATGTCTTATTTTTGAGTATTTATAGAGAACATTTAAACTTCTTAGAGGAGGAGGAGGAAGAGGCATCATGACTTAATTTAGAACATAATGTTAAAACACTACAACATACATCCTACAATGACTTTCAACTATAAATGAATACAACCTAATAAATCGCCTTAAAGAAATAAATGATGGAGATAAAATCTCCCCATATATACAAGCATTAAATAATAAATATATACATCGTGCTGCCCGTATTTAGCAATCATTGCAGAGATTTGAAACAATCCTATTTCAAGATCGACGCCCTTGGCTTTGGATTGAGTCTCGATTCTTAATGCTACATTTATCCGAGAGTTCGAGATCCATGACGACGCTTTCTTTAATGGCGGTCATTTCACGCACCTGCTCTCAGCCTCTTTCATTAAATTTCACCCACAGGAAATCGTCTTTTATGGGCCCCAAACCTTTCTAACAGCGGCAACGGATCAAAACGTCCTCCTGTTACATTGAATCCTGCAAAACCCACAAAATATTAGATAAACCGACACAGATGGAGGCGGGGATGATGGAGGTGGAGATGAATACGATACTGCGGACATGGATAGGAGACGGAAACAGGCAGGGTGGCGGGAGGAAAATCATGGAGGTGTTGATAAATAGACGCGTTGTGGGTTTTATACATAACACGGTCTGGATGAGATGAATAACAACAAACACGAATAAAAACACATAGACGAACACAAATATATATATAACGGGGGAAAATATCTCAGACGTACGGGGGTGAACACGCGGGCGTATGGAGGACAAGTAAGAGAACGACGTGGCGGAGTCAAAGGGTGGAAGTGGGTGAGAGCGACACGGTGGTGGGCCACAGGACAATGCAGACACATGTTAATGAGCGAGCATTTCTGGTACACTTCCGTCGTTGGATGGATATCGAGAGATCCAACGGTTCACATGAATTCCGCTGCCCGGTGAGCGTATACGCTTTAACGCGCGGGGAAAGTGGTTTTATGGCCCGTACCAGGGGACACGCGGCATATTTTCAATGGAATCGCTGGCCCGACAGATGATACTGCCAACCTGGGGTAAGTGGTGCGGGGTAATACCGTCGATCTGCTGTGCGCGGGGCCCTCCATATAAGTTAATTTCCGCGCCATTGATTTGAGCCAGATCGGACGGCCAGCATTGCGCCCGAAACAAAAACAATAAGCTCCCCTCTTTATTTTGGCCTGTGGTCCTGGGGCTCAGGTCGTATGGCAATATCAAGGGGCTAGGCTTAGGACTTGGGGGCTTCGGCCCGATATATTTAAAATGTGGGTTTTAAACATTTAAACAATATATTTTTGGAGCGGAGAGGGTGGCGATGAGTGTGATATGGGGGGTTTTTGACCACAAAGACATTGGAAATGGATTTTAAAGGAGCTGGAGGCCAAAATTTAAATGGAGAAGGGAATATGTACAACAAACCCCTTGTTGCTTCCCTCAATTGAAAAAGAAATTAAGAAATTACTGAAGGCCAAGATAATTGTACCACTAAGATACTCCGAGTGGGTAGCAAATCTTGTTCCTGTTCGGAAGAAGAATGGAGAAATAAGGCTCTGTGTAGACTTCAGGAATTTAAATAGAGCATCCCTCAAAGATAATTACCCACTGCCCAAAATGGACCACATACTGCAGAAAGTAGTGGGAGCATCCAGAATGTCAATGATGGATGGATTTTCGGGCTACAATCAGGTGGCTATTTTCCCAGAAGACCAGAAGAAGACCGCTTTCACTACACCATGGGGAACCTTTATGTATGCGAGGATGCCATTCGGATTAATCAATGCAGGGGCTACTTTCCAGAGGGAAATGGACATAGCCTTTGTCGGAGAACAGGACAAGTTCTTGGTGGTGTATCTTGATGATATTACAGTATTCTCAAAGAATGACGATGAGCATATTGAGCATTTAAGAAGAACTTTTGAAAAATGCAGAAGGTATGGCCTTTCTCTTAACCCCCAAAAATCTTTGTTCGCGTTAGATGAAGGAAAACTCTTAGGGCATATTGTAACTAAAGATGGTGTGAAAATTGATCCTAAGAGAGTTGAGGTGATAAACAGGATTCCTTTGCCAAGAAATAAGAAATAAGTACAGGTGTTTTTAGGTCGGATTAATTTCTTGAGAAGATTCATCCCTAACTATGCAGAGATAGTTAGGCACATAACCAATATGTTGAAAAAGGAAAATGAAGTAAAATGGTCCCAGGAGTCTAGAGATGCATTTACAAGGATAAAACGGGCATTCACTGAAGCTCCTGTGCTAGCAGGGCCAGATTACAAAAAACCATTTATGATTTTCTCATTTGCTTCACCTCATACCATTGCTGGAGTGTTATTGCAGAAAAATGAAGAGGGATATGAACATCCCATAGCTTTCTTCAGTCAAGTGCTTTATGATGCTGAATTGAAATATAATATACTGGAGAAGCAGGCATATGCCTTGGTAAAGTCCCTTAAAGCTTTCAGAGTTTATATTTTGCAATCTCACATCACAGCCTATGTCCCTACAGCAGCAGTCAAAGACATTCTGGTTCAAGGAGACAGCGAAGGTAAAAGGGGAAGATGGATTGCCAAAATCCAAGAGTATGATTTGGATATAAGGCCTACTAAATTGGTGAAAGGACAGGGACTCGCCAAGATGTTATCTGAATCAAATCATCAAGCTTTGGGCATTAATCTGTCTGTGATAGCAAATGAAGAATCAGAAAAAGAAGAAGAGCAGCATGGACGAGAGATGGCAACTCAAAAGATACATGTGAAATACCTAACTAGTCCTTGGTATAAGCAAATAGTTGAATATCTGTTGACACTTAGCTGTCCTCCAGGATGTGACAAGGTGAAGTACAGAGCTGTAAGGATGAAATCTCAAAAATATGCAATTGCCAATGGGCAGCTCTATTGGAGAGACCCTCTAGGCATATTACTTTTATGCCTCACAGAAAATGAAGTACAAAATGTAATGACTGAATTTCATGAGGGGATATGTGGAGGACATTACAGCTGGAGGGCTACCACTCATAAAATCTTGAAGGCTGGTTTTTACTGGCCGAAATTATATTCAGATACTTTTGCTTGGGTTAGATCATGCGACAAATGCCAAAGATTTGCAGAAAGGCAGAAATTAGCAGCATTGCCCTTGATCCCTATTCATGTAAATGAACCATTTCAGAAATGGGGGTTGGATTTTATAGGTGAGATACATCCCCCATCGAGTGGCCAACATAAATGGATATTGACAGCCACAGACTATTTCACGAAATGGGTGGAAGCCATACCCACCAGAAATGCTACAAATGCTGTAATAATGAACTTTATAGAAGATAACATCATATCTAGGTTTGGTTGTCCTGCAAGAATTGTAACTGACAATGCACAGGCTTTCAAGTCGGCCAGGTTCGTAAAATTCTGCCAAAGATACAACATCATCCTCACTCATTCTACAACATATTATCCATAGGGAAATGGTCTAGCAGAGTCATCCAATAAAACCTTGGTGAGAGCCCTTAAGAAGACAATAGCTGAAAATCAGAAAAACTGGGACTCTCAATTGAAGTTTGCTCTATGGGCAAATAGGATAACCAGTAAAAGAGCAACAGGGAAGTCACCCTATGAGCTGGTATATGGACGGGCTGCAGTGTTTCCTTTGCAATTAGCATTGCCAGTGGCACGTTTCATGCAGGAGAACCAGGAAGAACCGAATGGCATGATCCGAAGAATTAATCAGCTGGTAGAATTGGAGGAAACAAGGAACCAGGTAGATCAGAGATTGATAGAATATCAAGAAAAAATGAAGAATGTCTTTGATCAACATGCAAAAGATAGAAATTTTCAAGTTGGAGACCTGGTTCTTAGATGGGATGTACGCAGAGCAGAGAAGGGCAAGCATGCTAAATTCAATCCATTGTGGTTCGGGCCATTCAAAATAGTGAAACTGGGAAGAAACAATACTTTTTCTCTAGAAAACCTGCAGGGTGATTTGTTGGATGCACCCGTGAATGGCCAATTCCTCAAGCCTTATTTTCAATTCTGACTCAGGTCGGGAATACCAGATTGTATATACTGTATATAGTTTGTTTTGGCTTTTATTTTTATAAAGGAAAAGAATATTAATAATTGCTTGAAGTAAAAGTGCAGGGGAATTCAAAATAAGATAAAATATTTAATGGTCTGCGTGTTCTCGACATGCCCGAGGACGAACATGTCGTCCCCAGATGGAGCCAATGTTGTACATATTCTCCTCTGCCTGTGATTTTTTCCCCCGCTGCCTCATTCGAATCCATTTTTAGCCTCTGCCGTAGCCTAAAATCTCCTGACCCTACTTGATATTAATATCCCCGCCCGAAAATCTACTTTACAGTAGTTAGAAACCCAAATTTAAATAATCGGGCCGAGATTCTTAAGAGTTTGACTCCCTCCCGCTTCAGTTTCCATATGACTCGAGTCTGAAAATCATAATTCAAAGCAAGAAGGGGCCGACTGTCTCAATGATCGGACGCAAGGCTGGCCGCCCGATCTGGTTCAAATCGACGGTGTGGCAATCAACTTCTATGGAGGGTCCGCATGCAACAGACCGACGGTTTTCATGGCCCCACCGCTTTATCATCCTCCAATGCAAATGTAGCCGTCGATCTTGTTTTGAGATCGAACGGCCCTGAGTCAATCGCAGTCCCGCCCCTAATCGCAGTCGGAACTTAAAGGATGTATCACCCCGGTGTCCCTGCTCCATCTTCCGATTGCGATCCCCGATTCAGGTCCCACCTCCTGTGGTCGTGTCATCGTAATTCACAAGTGTACGTCGTGTTCTTCCCCCACCATCCATATGTTTCGATGAAGTGTCCTGAACCTTTGCTCTGTTTGTCCATTATCACTTCATTCTATTCTGCATTGTCACCCCCCTGTTTCTCCGTTATATTCGTGTGTTTCCTGTCACCCTGCATCTTCTCAATATCTCACCTAGTTTGTATTACCGATTCCATGGCCGCTGTCGTATCCCCACTCCCTGTCACTGAGTCAATTTTCTCTAACGTTTTGCGGGTTTTGCAGGTTTTAAAAGGACCTAGTTGGCGCTTTAACTTGCCGCCTCTATAGCAAAGATCTGGAACATACTAAAGGACATATCCTACTGGAAAAATTAAGGAAAGAAGCTGAGGGTAGGTGGGAGAGGTGACCGACATTAAAGAAAGCGTAGATGTGGATTCTCAGAACTCTCCAGATGCGTCCGCCCCGCATTAAAGATCCAGGACTCAAATCTAAAGCTAAGGGCCGAGAGTACAGTACAGCAATGCAGATTGTTTCAAATCTCTTACGGCAACAGATTTTCCTCAGCCGCGGGCAGCATATTGTATATATTTTATTATTTATGTCTTGTATAAAAAGAGATTTTTATCTCCCAGCATTTATTTCTTTAGGCGGACTGTTAGTTGTATTCATTTATAGTTATTCATTCATAAGGGAATGTTTTCCGCCATTTTGGTTCAAACTGAGTCATTAATTGTGTCTCGTCTCCCTCCTCCTCCAGAAGTTTCTGTCTTCTCTATAAATACTGAGAAATAAGATTTTTGAGGGGTTCCATGTTCACTCTTCCCATATTTTCTGCTATATTAGTGGCTTAAGGATTCGTAAATTGATGCGCCCTTGTATGCCAGCTAATATCATCTTATGTTTCCTCACTGCACTCACTCTCTGATATTTGATTTCTGTGATATATTATTTGAATCGGCCCTCTTTACAGTAAACGGTCTCTTAACTGTTTGATGCTTTAATGCTGAAGTTTTACTTGATGTTTCTACATTATTCTTATCCTTGTGTCAGATTCTGAGAGAGATTGGTCCCATTCAAATCTGATTTCCTTGTTTAGAACAAGAGATAGTAAGCGAGTTCTTGGACTGACAACCCAAACTAAAAGGGCTCCTTGCCATATTAAGATGTCCTAGGCACTGGTCTATAGCAACTCTAGGCTGTCTCTAGGAGGGTGACGAAATCATCCACAACACAAGTAAAAGGGTAAAAAGATTTAAAATAATAAAATAAAATCGGCCCTCTTTACAGTAAACGGTCTCTTAACTGTCTGATGCTTTAATGCTGAAGTTTTACTTGATGTTTCTACATTATTCTTATCCTTGTGTCAGATTCTGAGAGAGATTGGTCCCATTCAAATCTGATTTCCTTGTTTAGAACAAGAGATAGTAAGCGAGTTCTTGGACTGACAACCCAAACTAAAAGGGCTCCTTGCCATATTAAGATGTCCTAGGCACTGGTCTATAGCAACTCTAGGCTATCTCTAGGAGGGTGACGAAATCATCCACAACACAAGTAAAAGGGTAAGAAGATTAAAAATAATAAAATAATAAAACTACTTTTTAAACTCATATTTTCAACTTATCTCCCAAAGTTTTTACTCAAATTTCAAGCGGGAGTACTTGTTGGATGCTAAATTTAATTCCTCATCTAAGGAGTACCCATGTTGCATACTTTCGATGGACCCTTCTACACAAAAATGAGAAATACATTAAAAATTTGTGATTACAATGATGTTTTTCAAGTATTTCTCATTTTTCGTGTAGCAGGACCCATCGAAAGTATGCAACATGGTTACTCCTTTGATGAGGAGTTAAATTTTGCATCCAACGAGTACTCTTGCTCGAAATTTGAGTAAACACTTTGGGAGATAAGTTGAAAAAGTAGTTTTTTCTTTTTTCCCTCTAAAATTTGATGATATAATCAAATCTTATTTTATTATTTCCACTGTTATATTATAATTTCCTTAGGAGGCCCATTTTATAAGAAGGTACATGTATGTAATGAATATCATCACCCCCTCCATGGTTTGAACTATGATCTCCCACCATAATGTGAACATCACCATCGTCAACTAATTATCACATTACAAGCTATGACCTTTGGCCACCTAAGACAATGTATTTCCCATGATTAGGGGTGCAACATGAAATTCCCTCATTTATAGGGATATGACCTAGAATATTTAAATACTCCTCACTCCTTAGCACTTATTTGGGAGATCCAACATTGGTACCACCCTTAAATTCTACTCAAGTTTGCACTACTATGATAATCATAGAGCCATATCAATCCTGGTGAATTCCAAACCATTACCTATGGATAACTAGCAAGCGATGGTTTACACCATTCCATATCCATTTACTTGAGTCCCTTTCCTATAATCACCACCAGGAGTAACAACATACCAAGTCGTCACCATGCCAAGCCTACAAAATCTCATCTTGGGAATACGTATGTGTTATCTAGAACCCCTATCCATGATACATGTCACCCCACCATGACCCAAATGTTATGTAGCATCCCTATCTTTACAAATAGGTTAATTAATTATAATTAATTATGCTAATGATATTGTATTTCTTGTGCCAACATAAATGTGTCACTATTATGACAAAGATGAATTCGATGAATCCATGAAAAAGTACATGTAATGAAAGTGTTTGATTAATGAATATATTGACACAACTAACTTGAAATATATAAGCACTAATATAGGCTATGTTACCACGAGTGGGAAAACAATGAGGGAATTGTTGGGAATTGTATTAATAAATCCTTGCCACAAAATTTGAATTTAAATTTGATCAATTTCCCTCTTTTCTAAGACCCAATTGATTATGAATGATTGGGTAGTTGGAATAGTGTCCCTAATAAATATGGAATTTGGGGTAGCAGCTGAAATGATTCTCTATAATTTAATGGAAGGAATGGGTTGAGTACATTCTTTGGATTTTGAAATTGACCCATGGATTTATTATGAGACTAAGTGTTGAACACCTAATCCACTAAGGGTTATGGTGTGGAATATGAACAATCATTGAAGTCCAAGGAACCACTTGGAATATCAAAACCGAGGGTCATAAGACATTGTATAAATATGTATATAATTGTGAATAAAATAAATTCAACGATTATCTAGATTCTTTCCACATTTTCATGTGTGTTTAACATGGTATGCGATCAGATGAATTCATGCCCTGCTCAAGTTTGAGCCACTAGTTTTTGTGGACTTTATGTGAATGTCAGTCTTGCACCTATGAATCTCTTCTAAGCTAAATTCCAATTGAATTCTCTTCCACGTTGTTAGATATCTCTTCCCTTGTAATTCTTGTCCCAAATAGGGCCTAGAAAATTATCAAAGTATTTTCATCTGCGAATGCATAGACAAGTATCGCAGTGTTTCACCTACATTACATGACTTCCTCGACAATTTCATTATGTGTTGAACTATATTAGTACACAATGTAATCTCAACTATTACTTTAAGATGACAAGATCATTTTGGATTACACAGAAGTCATTACGCAAGGAATAGGATCTAATTAAAAATATAACAAGGAATATATTTAGTAAAGTTGGGCTCTAGAGCGATGGTTTCCAAATATATTAAGAGCATTGGGGTTTTGGGACTCATCATGCACAAGGCTTGTAGTAATTCTGGAAGATATCCTCCAATATCATTCAACCCAATGCATTATTGTCTGAAATAAACACAATCGAAATTATGTTCATTTCTTAGGCCCACACTTTCAGGAAACCATAGTTGCATCTACTCCATTGTTGTTTCACCCTCTTTTGCTTCCATTACTGAGTCTGTTTGAAATCATATCCACAACCCCTGTGAAGTTATAACATACCACAACCTCATTTCTTATCTCTTTTGTGTGTGTAATAAGATATCTACAATGTATCGTGTACCCTATAACAATGTGTGTTTACTTTTTGTTGTTATAAATGTAACATTGTATTGGGGATCCATGTAGATGTGAGAGAACAAAGTATCAATCCTTTCTTCACCATATTAAATTTGATCATATCCTTTTCAATCCATTTAATGCATTCATTAGTAGAGCCTCCAATGCATTGAAGCCACCTTGTGGTTACCTAGATCAAAAAAATAGATTGTGACAAAGACGCTTTCCCTATTTGTTGTTCTCACACAACAAGGAAAGCCCCTTGAAAGGTATCTCGCATTGGACATTCAAATTATGAACGTGTCATGATATACATTATATGTTGTAGTTGTATGCATTGTGTATGTAACATTCATATCATAAATTATCCACATGGATAGAAGGCATTTCTCTTCATGTTACAACCTTGAAAAGCATCCCAAGAAACACGAAGCACCAAGCCCTAGTTTGCTGAGTACTTGAAAAAAGAGTATTGCCAACATGAAATCTAATCCCTATAAATTTTATTGATATTAGCATAGGAGCGATGCATCCTACATTTGACAACACATATTGCATAATGTGAACAAAAAACATCGTACGGTTTCTTATTTTTGGGAAATTTGTGCATTTACAAAAATTATTCATAAACTGCTTGGTGTTTTTCAATGTTGTGTTTGTTAAGGTAAATAAATTGTTACCAATTTACTGCTGTAACTGTGAACCTTAGTGGTTTTAAATCCTATAGTGCTTGAATCTTTGCTAGCAGAAAATTACTCAACGTGAATAACATTGTCCATTCTCAACAAAGCCATAAAATTGACATCTAGAATATTGTGGACACCTTTCATTTGTTGAACTTGAGTTATTGAAAAAATGGCCATATTTAATGATTTTTAAGATTTATTAAGTGCTCTAATGTTGTCTACAGTTCATGACACAATCAAAATAAGAAAGGACACTCTATTTGACATTTGAACATGTTTTCAACATGCACAGGAAAAGATCGAGTTTCTCTAACTCAAATCACAACTACAACAAGATGAGCTACAACATCATAGCCATCATTCTAAACTAGTTTTTGTTCATAATAACTCTCTGTTTGAGACAAAATATTATCAACATCCGACACAAAATGAGATGAGTGAGGTTAATGACATTCAATTCCCATTTCAGGAGTAGTTTTGCATACATATGCAGAAGTTCAGGCTGCACTTCCCAAGCACATCATCAGACCTTGGGAAGAAGTTGTCAATAACCATAATATAATTGTTCTAACTTCTTAGATATGACAAGGATGTTTCTTTCATATCATGGTCTATTCTAAGCCCATTTAGTTTCGATGTGTTGGGTTTCTTAATGACGGTTCATCTTCACCTCTTCTAGATCCTACTCCTCTACCACAACAAACCACAGATTGTCAAATGCCAACATTGTGACAAATTTGGCCATGTGAAAGATCATTTCTTTTATCTTCACTCGTGTAAGTATAGTCATAAAAATACTCATCATTCAAACAAATGTTTCAGAAACAAGCCTCCTGCAAGAACAAAGATTCATATGTGATGGATCACTTCTTAGCAACAAGCTTCAACAAACAAGAAGATATTTTGGTCATACCATAGAATATGTTCTTGAGTATTGACACATCTTGCAATTGATATTTTGTCATCTTCTCACCTTGTATTTGACAAGGGGGGAATTGATGGTCATCTACAAGCTTCAAAGATACATCAAGTGAGCCTAAGCCATAGCCCAAACTTAGAGCCATATTCATCCATACCTAGATTCAAAGTTGTAGCCAGAGACAGTGTCATGCCTCATGAGCATACATTTTGGTTGGTGGCCTTCCTTAAACCACCATAAGTTGAGACCTGAATGGTCTCCCTTTTCGAGGAATTAGGGAGCACTTCCTCTAGTATAATAATTCAACTTATATCCATATTTGGAGTTGTTCTAGGAACAACACTAAGCATTCCAGACTTGGTGGTCATCGTTAAACCACCACCGGTTGAGACCTTGAGTTCTCCCACCTTGTACCATTATTTTAAAGAGCACATTCATCCAATTGTTTCCATGCATTTTTTTCATTTTTTGTATTACAAGTCTCTTCTTGGATTCATATATATTCCTTCGGATTAAGGGGGAGAATGTTGGACACCTAACCCACTAAGGGTTATGGTGTGAAATATGAACAATCATTGGAGTCCAAGAGACCACTTGGAATATGAAAACCAAGGGTCATAATACATGGTATACATATGTATATCATTGTGAATAAAATGCATTCAACGATTATCTAAATTTTATCCACATTTTCGTGCGCTTAATGCTAAAGAAACTATGGGAGTTTACAATAGTAAACTACATTAATCATGGAAAATTTTAGAAGGGGGAAGAGATTCATGAAGAGAAAAACATGTGAAACAATCATTCATGCATTGAGAGAGACACCCATACACAATATAGACACACAAGTTCCTAGGGAAGCAAATTTGGGAGTAGAATGTTGCTATTCCCGAGAGAAAAGTTTATTGGGATGTTCTGAGTGATATATTGAGTTTTAGGTGACCAAATATGCCTAGAAAAGTGTAAACCAGAGATTGGTCCAATGATTTTATCATGTTTAAGGCTCCAAAAAAGATATTTTTCTTGCGAACATTTACAGAACAACTATGACTCTAACCGGGCAAAGTGGGATACAATTTGATGTGTGTTGGTTGAGCATGAAAAGTAAGAGGTGGGGCAGGGAAGTCATTAAGGAACTATATAGAAGTGAAAGGATTCCCTTATTTATCATTCTAACCAGTTGAGATGCATTTGGAGATCATGGAGGCCTAAGTTTAAATACAAAATGAGAGCCCTAGCTCTACAATGTGTGAAGGAGAGTTTCTCTCGCTTAGCCAAATTTATAGCAAGTTATTAGTTTTATCCTACTAGTATCATGGCTTGAGTAGGGGGTGACTAACTGTAGAAATTTTATATGTATCTAAGCCTAAGGTTGGGTGGAAAAGGCTCCTTCCTAGATCAATTGTTGGCTTGACACTTTAGATAAATGTTTCCTCTATTCATTTCATCATTATGCACTTGGTTCCTAAAAATGTTGGTAAATTAGAAATGAAAATAATTTTTTGCATTTTGTTGTATGGGATTTTGAATCTGGTACATAAGTTAAATTATCATATATATTTGGTTATGAGATTGGTTGTTAGTGCTTAAGAGGATTATTATATTTATGATTGTTGTCTCTATATACTGAGGTCCATTTGTATATGTATGCTAAAAGGATTTATCATATTTACCCACATTTGGTTAACCAAATGGGAACATTCAATTGGTGAGAGTTGGTATAAATTATAGAGACTGTGAAGAGAATCTCTTGGTAGTATGTAATATTCCTTTTTAGGAATATTTTTAGAATACATCAAATGGTATAGAGATCTAGATGCAAAGGGAAGAAACAAAGATTTGCAGTCAACAATAGCATATATATATATATATATATATATGAATCATACACAGATACTCAAGAAATCAGAGGACGCTGAGCCATTTTATTAATCTTATGAATGCAGAGGAGTACAATTGGTGGATCAAGTGACAACATCCAATTTCTGCATAAGGCAGGTCGAGATCTATTCCCAGATTTGCTGCACGGTATGACTATATGGTAGATCTGTGTGAGTGGGACTATTGTGTCTCAGATCTGCGCTCCTGCTATCGGGAGCGGCTATGTCATTGCCTAGACATAATCCCGTGCGGAACTGTGCTTTCCTCCGATCGCTCTCGCCTCCACTGTCTGCGATCGACAATCATGCGATCCCCCGCCGATCCATAGATTCTCCAAAGACGCGCAGCTACTTCTACAAGTAATCACCTATCCGCGATCCAATCGGAGCTTCCCAATTCGGCTGCGTCCTTCTGCTGATCTTCCATAGGTGCGGTGCAGATGAAAAACGCACTGCTCCTCCAAAATCTGCGATCCTCTAGAACCCAATCGGAACTTTAAGGTTACGGCTGCAATCTTCTGTGCAGCGATTAAATACACTAATCCTCCACCGGTGCTGCACAGTTAATAAACGCGCTGCCCCACCACAAATACACAGATCGATCTTCCTACAAAGACATTGACGGAACTACCTCACCCGAGTAGGCACTCGAGGTCCCCTGGGGCTGAGGGCGAGATCTCCGATCGGAGACACTCAACGCGCTAAATAGCGCTGCAGACAGGCTAAACAGCCAGCGTGCTCAAGTCGCAATGACCAATTTCCATTCCATCAACTTCCATGATCCCGAGTGAAGAAGTGCTCCCCTTTATACAGTGTCGGCCGCTCCCAAATCCTGTGGCCGCCTCAACCCACCATACCACGGTAATATGATACCATGGTAGCGTCCTTATGCTGCGTACCCCATTCGGCCCTCCTCAATTACCATGTGCGTTTGTGCTGCGTGCCCCCATTCGGCCCTCCTTATTTACCATGTGCGTCTATTTAGAGTGAGTCGTGGTCCTTTGACTCACATTTATTCATAAACTAACTATATAAAGCAAAATTGACAAAAATTAATATTTCCAATTAGCTATCGCTAATTGGGAATATTACATAGTATCTATAAGTTTATTGAACAATAAAAGTGATAATAAGTGAAAGCCAAACCCAGATTTTCAAATATTCCATGAAAAAGAGAGGATTTGAGTATCATAGAGGAGATTTGCAAAACCTTGATTCTAAATTTTCAAAATCCATGACAAAAAGAGAGGATTATCAAGACCCTCGACAAAGAGAAATGTATTCGGATCCATAATCAATTAGTGAAACCGTAGATATGCATAAGAAGATGAACGACCATTAACACAAAAAATGAAAAATAAAAATAAAATAGGAGTACATTATCATTATTAAACCTTAAATTTGTACAAAATTGAATTAGCAAGTAAAATATATAGTAAAATAATTTTGAAAAGCTATAACTAAAACCACAATAATGCATCAAGAAAAAATAGAAATTGTGAGTGATCAAAAGAGAGTCCAACTCTCACCATATGGTGCTCTTATATTAAAGAATAAGTTACTTCTAGTGATTAAGATGATGTTACAAATGAGAGGTGTCATTTGTATTTATAGACAATTTAAGTGTAGAGGTTATGAGTGGGATTTTAATCGTTTAGGAATATAATGAATAAAATGCATAAATGAATGATGATTAAGCTAGTGGGAGTTACATTTAGAAATACAATATTATAGAAGAAAAATTATAAAGTAAGGGCGTGAACATTTAGTAAGTTACTTAGTGGGAGTTAGATTTAAAGTCACAATAATAATTATATAGTGAGTGTGGCTTTGTATTTAAGTAAAGCTTATTTTATCATCTTAACAACTCTCTTTATCATAAGCAAAAGTAATGGGAAAGTAAATGTATATATATGAGAGTAGGTTCATAATAGCCAACTTAATTATGGGGTTAGATATGTTTAAATTTAAAGAGAGTGAGTTTATGTGCATCGAACTCAAATACAATGTGGGGTTGGTGTATGTTTATCTAGTGAAAATACAATCAAGTGTGTGTTATAGCATTATTTATCACGAGCTCATACTTGATGTTTTATGCTTTGGCCTTGGGCACTCCTTTCTTTTAGACTTAGACATTTTCTCAAAAAACAATGTCTTAAAACCCATAGGCAACTCCGCCCAAACTTTTCCGCATATATAGACATTTTCTCAAAAAACAGTGTCTTAAAACCCATAGGCAACTCCGCCCAAATTTTTCCGCATATATACGCGAGTCCATCTATAGAGAACTAGGTATTCCATTTTAATCATTATATATATATATATATATATATATATATATATATATATATAGAGGCGGGGTTTACGGTTGTTCATATTTTATTTTAATTTTTATGTTATTTCACTACATAAATTGTTTCAGTAACATAACAGCAACATCCTTACTTCTAAATATAACTAACTTAATTAACATTGATTTATTAATTTTATTTTATTTATTAACTTCGAAATCATTAAAATCTTATTCACCAACCTAAATCGGTTTTAACCAATCTAAATCCAAGCCGAAAGTTTAGACAAATCTCTTAAAACTCCCGTTTCTAAAATCATCTTGATCACTGGCCGGAACTTATTCTTTAATATGAGTACCATACAGTGAGAGTGGAACTATACAAGTGACTTTTTCCTTAATCTACGAGCACTGTAGGGTGAGTGTCGGACTCTCTTTTGTTAACTAACGACTCCCACGAATTTCTGTCTTCGTGAATTGTGCATTGTTATGGTCTTTTCAAGTTTAGTTTCTTATTTACTAGCTCATCTTCTTAGAAATTTAACGTTTACTGATTTTTTGTGCGTTAACACCGATTCATCTTCCTCTGCACATTCAAGGTTTTGCAAAGGTTTTATTAGTTGATCATGCACAGATCCACTCGCTTTGTCGGGGGCCTGACGATTTCTAGTTGTAAAATCTTACTCAGGTTTAAGGTTTTACAGATTGATTCCATTATATTCAGACCCTCTCTCTTTCTGGTGGACCTTGACAATTCAGATTTAAGGTTTTATGAATTGATTCCATTATACTGGGATCCTCTGTCTTTCTTGTGGATCTTGACAA
Organism: Pinus albicaulis; assembly: GCA_034641835.2. Lineage (NCBI taxonomy): Eukaryota > Viridiplantae > Streptophyta > Pinopsida > Pinales > Pinaceae > Pinus > Pinus albicaulis. The sequence goes on from JAXQQM020091360.1 coordinate 122,642, forward strand.
TTCAAGGTGGTAAATCTTCGGTTTTCACTTATCATCAGTTTTCTTGTTCTAAAAACTTATACATACCCCCGAGAGATTTTCTTGGTTATCTGTGAAATTGCTACCAACTCGCACCAATCGAATGTTGCCATTTTGTTGACCAATTGCCGACAACATCACTTCTGGTTCAGTTTTGTTGCCGCTCTTGCTGTCCTTCTTCGAGAGTGGGTTCTGGTTCGGTTTTCTTGAAACTAATTGCTGTCCCTCATCGAGAGTGGGTTCTGGTTCGGTTTTCTTGAAACTAATTGCTGTCCCTCATCGAGAGTGCGTTGCTGTACCTGGATGCACCCGTCTTCTGTTTGTTCGCATGGTTACCAAGGTAAATCCACATGTAATCCCTACTCATTCAACGTAAATCCACATGTATGCCTTTTCAAGGCACCTCTTTCTTGAATGGCCACAATGATCCATGTCATGAATGATCCATGTCATGGCTTGGCTTGGCTTGGCTTGGCTTGCATGTCTTGAATTAGGAATGAATTAAATATATATTTGGCAGGAACCGAGGGCGACGTGAAGATTCACAAAGTGTTTCTGTGAGATCAGTAGCAAGAAGCGAAAATGGAGCAATCCGGAGCCATAGTATGCAGGCTTGCACCATTTAAATCCGGAGCCCTATTTGTTGTTCTCACGCAAATACAATATATAACCTCCATCGGCTCCGTCCTTTACAACAAACGAACCACAATAAGAAATCTCCGATTGCGATCAATCAACCGGATGCGTGGAGCATTAAACTCCAGTTCATAAACCTCATCGGGTCCGAAACTTCAGTTGGTGTGCGATCGGGGCATGCAATGGAAAAGTTCCGATTGCGATCCAAAACGGATGCGATTCAAATAATAAACTGCGCCATAATGAGTCCATCGGGTCCGCCAATCGGGGCATGCAATGGAAAAGTTCCGATTGCGATCCAAAACGGATGCGATTCAAATAATAAACTGCGCCATAATGAGTCCATTGGGTCCGCCAATCGGGGCATGCAATGGAAAAGTTCCGATTGCGATCCAAAACGGATGCGATTCAAATAATAAACTGCGCCATAATGAGTCCATCGGGTCCGCCAATCGGGGCATGCAATGGAAAAGTTCCGATTGCGATCCAAAACGGATGCGATTCAAATAATAAACTGCGCCATAATGAGTCCATCGGGTCCGCCAATCGGGGCATGCAATGGAAAAGTTCCGATTGCGATCCAAAACGCATGCGATTCAAATAATAAACTGCGCCATAATGAGTCAATCGGGTCCGCCCAATCGGGCCCAACACATAAAACCTTCCGATTGCGATTGAACAATCGGATGCGATTGGCACATTCAACTGTGGTATATTATACGATCGGGTCCGGCCTTTGACGTGTACTATATTGCTGTGGAATACCTAAACAGTTCTTTTTTTCATTAGTCTGTGACTGTCGGAGCACCTCTTGAGCCTCGGCAACTACAGCAGCTTTTGCTGCACAAACGGCATCTGTTTGTGGCAATGTTTGGACATTATTTGACTGGAATTTTGTGCTTTGGGCCCAAGCCTTTTTCCGCGCAGCCTCCATAGAATGTAACAAATCAATATACTTTTCATGAAGAGCAGGATTCTTTATTTGCTTCAGCACTTCGGGGCTCAGAAGTTTCTTTTGCAGTTGCTGATGGGAATCTGCTGAAAATCTAGAAAATGATTTTGGCCTACAACAGGATAGAGTCTGGTCAGACGTTGAATGCCCACCAGCATGGTGATCACCATCTGGTGTGACAGGTGTAGTAGTTGGAAGCAAGAAAGATTGCACTGATGGATCGACATTTTCTATTGCAGAAAATAAGTCTGCTTCATACCCTTTATCAGCCTTCTTATTTTGCCTTAGTATCTGCCTCACAGTCTTTCGTGCATGCAAAATTTTCTGTCTACTGCTGCCAGACCTTCCACCACTTGACCCAGCTGATTTCAGCAATGTATTGAAGTCATTTGCAAATGACCTGATAGGAGACTCGCAATTTTTCCTATTCATTCTTGAACGTGTTTGAGTAACAGGTGGGGTAGGATAGGCTGAATAAAATCTGTTGAAGCATTCCTTGGATGATTTTCCTGGAACCTGCAGAACAAATAATGTTAAATAAAAATAATCATATATCTTATAAATCAACTAGTGGTATTAAAAAGACATTGGAATGAGAAAGTTCACAATGAATTTGACACAGTTGAAATTGAGGACGTGGCATCAGTATAACAAGGACCCCACCAAGTGTCCAACTACTTTGAAGTTTGAGCCTTAACATGGAAGCTTGTCCCTGAAGACATAGGTAAACAAATGCAGAGTCATAGTGACTGATTCTTTAGCCCACAGGCACCATCTTGTATTTTCTATTGTTCATGAGTTCATCTTATCTTCCCTCTATCATGTGCTTATGATTCATGATGATTTAGGGTTTCTTGGTGGTTCCATTTGATCCTTTCCACTTTCTTGTGATCCCAACAAAGAATGCTACAAGTCACTGTGAGGAACAATAATGAATCCGATTCTAGTAGTACAACTGGAAATCTCATTCCAAGAGCTTCAGTTTTATACAATTAAAGTAAAAAAAAATTCTAGAAATGAGCAAGATATGGTCGCTTGAAGATAATGCTGAGGGCTAGACTTGCACTTTCAACATTTTATTTCCATCCATTTTTGTGCCCAAATATGGAAAAATCCAGTCCTGAAAGTAGTACTATTGAGAGGCTCATTCCAAGAGCTTCAGTTTCACATATTGGAAGTCAATTCATCAATCCCAAAATCAATTAATCTAAAGACATTTGGACTTTGCAGACTAATCGTTTGGGCACAATCGCTTGGGGTGTGCACACAATGTGTTTGTGAATGTATAAAGAAGACGTCATCATGAATGAATGTATATCAAAGTAAACATTGCACTGTGCAATTTGTGAGCAATGGGTATTGAGGTGGTTTACTGGGTCCTGACAAGATTATGGTGGAAATGGCATAATGACTCTTCAATGCGCAATTAAATTGGCATAATAGGCAGTGGATAAGACTGGTTAATGTAAAAAATCAGACAGTGAGCAGATTTTGCAGTCTAGCATCTAACCTAAAACCTAGATAGTTAAAACTGAAGAACAGTAACACAAATCAAAATCTCTGCTATAGAATACTTTAGCCTACAAATACATACTGCTGATAATTAAGCAGCAAACATGGAAATCCCGATTCCCTACACTGAAAACAACATCACTGAATTTCTCTTAAATCTGAAAAACAGAAAGCTAAATGCTGCATCTCAAAACTCAAACTCTCAATCCATAAAGTGGGGCACCCCACTTTTCCTTTATAGACTAGGAAGAAGGGTAGGTACAATAAATCTGCACAGATGCACAACAGCACCTCAACTGACAATATTAACTCCTAACCATAGTCAACTTCCTTGCATGGATAAATAAGCCAAATAAGGTATGCCTCTAAAATCTGCACACATGCACAACAGCACCTCAACTGACAATATTAACTCCTAACCATAGTCAACTTCCTTGCATGGATAAATAAGCCAAATAAGGTATGCCTCTACTGGAGATGATCTGAGGCATGCAAGCATGCATACTCCTAGACATCTACGCCCTTAACTGAAGCAGGGAGTCAACATGCATAGGCACCTAGTATAACTAAGGAACATCGCCGTCTAATAGCACATGCAAAAACTAAATAAAGCAAACGCCAGAATTAGAACTAAACTACTAAAAAAGAAAAGCATGTAAAACTGGAAATCAATTGAGGATGGTAGATGCATGCATGTCCCTCCCATCTCTCTCTCTCCAAAAATGCTACTTGACCCTCATTAATGTTGTAAAGAACTGCTTAAGAGGGGCATGATGTTGTAAGGAACTGTTGTGTGGAACTCTGCTGGAAGAGAAAGGGTGCCGTAACTGGGACATGGTCCAAGCCACACACGAGTAAACTAACAGTTAACACCCAGCTGAATAGTGTATAGTTGGATGCCCTGTTGAGTTATACTGTAATTAACTGTGGGTGGATATATAGCAATGGAAAATGTAGCTATCAACTCTTCGATGGTCTTGTCAGTCAGTAGAGCAGCGAGACTGCAGTTACTGCCAGCCCATGCCCTGCAACATTGGGAATCTCACTCCGTCCCCTGTTTCACAGTTAGCAAAGGTGCATTTTGAATTCATTTATTGCCCACCAATTCTCTGTATCTACTATATATGCAGCTAATCCCTTTATGTTTTTCAGGGATTCTCTTCTCTTGTGTATTGACTTACTATTAAAGCAAGATTTATGCAACCAGAGCCTTCACAATTGGGTCTGCACATTTGTTATCTGTGGTATTTTGAGTGATAAAATCAGACAAGCAGTAGGAGCTCTTTCCAATGCTCCAAATGCCCTGTCCAAGAGCAGTGAGTGAGGTTGAGCCAAAGAAAGGGTTCATAACAACTGACTTTTCAGTTAAAATACATAATAAAGCACTAAAATGAAAGAGGAGCAGATAACTAACCTGGTGGTGACAGAATGCCAAATGGTGGCTAGATGCTCCCAAGATCTGGAAAGAAGAGGATTCCTCCAAGTGGTTCTCCTTTAAAATGTTCATTTTTCCCTTTTTCAAAATGATCTTGTTTCACATTGGCCATACAATCTCTTGCTAGCTATTTCATTTTTGGGAGTATTTTTTATGTTCTTTTTATTTATTTTTCTTCCAAGGGACTTTTTAATGGATTTTGAACAGGAAATTGATGATTCGTGTGAAATCCACTAGATCCAAGGTATAAATTCAAAACTGGCATATAAGGATAGGATTTAAACCAATCTTGCTGATGCATTATTGACCTTCTCTATATCATTTAACTATGCCTTCGGTATAAATTCATCAGTAGACATGGGACACCTAATTTTTATTGTGTTGTAAATGACATGGGACACCTAATGTATTTTAAAGCAATTGAAATGGTTAGCTCGGTGCAATGATATAAACACAATGACATCAAGCATGACTCTAATTTCTGTCAAACGGCTACAGCTATTTTCCTTTCTTTCTGAGTTGGAATGCTTCCATTGGAAAGATCCTGAAAGGTTCCCTTTCCACTTTTTCCTCTTTTAAAAAATACATTTGTTGAGCTGCTTGTACAGGGTTATTTCAGTGTTATCTGACATGAAAGCAATAATGTAACTTTGTTTATGTTCTGCACAGAAGGACGGTGAAATCAATAAAATTTTTAAAGATGCATGCTTTCTATTTGATCAAGAAAAAACTGTGCAAAAGAGTAAATTTTTATCTAATCAATAGTTTTAGATCTATGGCGTTTCTGACCTGGATATGCAAAATCGTTAGATTGTCATACAACTCCCAGAAGATCTAACTATGCTGTGACGGGGAAAGTTGTAAACCGTAATTATTTATGTCGAAGATAGCGTTTTACCACCTATTCTCTTGTGTGCTGCAGGCCTTGTTTACTCCCAGTTAGTTGTCTGATATTATATATGGGTTTTTGAATTTTGAAAATGTATTTTCCCCGCAATTTTTGGTGGATGGAGACTATTTATAACTTGCCCCTCACATTGTTTGCCCAACTATGATCACCCTTTTCTACCAGTATTGATTTGTCTCAAGAATCACAAAACATTCAAGGGTCTCAAAACAGCTATATTGTGCAATGCCCACTGTCATTGCATTTCACGTACAAGGTAGCTGTAATCGCCGTGGTTTTCAATAGGGACGATAGCTAAGGGAAAATGAAATATGAAGTATTTACCTTGTAGATTCATTCAAGGGTTTCATGATCTCTTTGCTGCAGGCTTGCACCATACCTGTGTAAAATAATGTCTCTCATCACTTAGCAGCAGCCAAGAATGGAGTTGCCATTTTTAAGGAGACAGGAAAATTATTTCAACAGCAGCCAAGAATGGATTTGCCATTTTTAAGGAGACAGGAAAATTATTTCAAACAGAAAATTATCTGTGACATGTCCTAGAGAAAATAAACATCGTTCTGCATGAGTGTAACTTACTGAACTACCTACATTAATATGAAATTCTGAATTTTAAAGTAATTGACATAGAAATGACTAGGGTCTTATCTTTTGGATAAATCACTTTGTTAATAGATGTGACATTGATCACTATTAAGGTTGCGTTTTGAAACACAGAGTCATGCAGTGCAATGAGAGAAATCGGGAATCTGGAGAGATGATCAACTTCGCCAATTTTGCTGCAATACTACTGACAGGATACTTATCTCATTATTCAGTACATGCCATATAAAAATATTTTTCCAGTGGGCCTTGGACAAAGCTTTACTGTATGAATTCCCAAGTCTCATCGTTGTCTTTATCTCTGCAATGCTATTGACAGAATAACCATCTCACAGTTCAGTTCTACCATAAAAGAGTTTTTGCTTTTCCAGTAGGCCATGGACAGTTTTTCTGGATGAATTAACAGGTCTCATCATTATATGCAAATGTATCATTCTAGTCAACCAGATTTTGCTTTTCCAGTAGGCCATGGACAGTTTTTCTGGATGAATTAACAGGTCTCATCATTATATGCAAATGTATCATTCTAGTCAACCAAGTGCTGCAATGCTACTGACAAAATACTCATCTCATTGCTTAGTGCATACCATATATGAGTTCTTCCAGTATTCCCTGGTAAAGCTAATTGGATCAACTCGCAAACCTCTACCATTATATCGAAATGCTCTTCTTTGTATGGATGAATTGCCAAGCCTCTTAATTTCCCATAGATTGAACGTTTGTATCCCAACAGTACATACCATATAAGAGTTATTTTGAATAGATTGAATGTATGTAGCTCTACAGTGCACGGACCTACCAGATGAATTCCCACGCCTTATCATTATGTGCTAATGCCCATCCAACACTCATCATTATGTGCAAATGTTCTTGGACTTCTGTATTCAGATCTGGCAGTTCTGGTATCCTCCGACCTAATGAGGATGTTAAGCTTCGCTAATTTGTCAGAAATCAGTAGGCAAATAATGAATATGCAATATCCATTGCTAGAGGCGTTTCTTGGTAGATGTATTCTTTTAGGTACGTTTCAGTAGATTTTTATAATCTTCTAATTATAAATGGAAGAATTGCTCATGGAATTGAAGATACACTTGAGAGTATTTGGGTTTAGGGTTTAGATAATCAAGTATAAGCTCTTCAGGAAAATCTTCGCTGTGAAACTGCCGAGTCATATTGCCTTCGGAAATTTCTTGCCAAGGCTAGAAAGAACCGGAAGGAAACCCAATATTGTTCTCTTCTGCTTGGATTGGGTAGAGAGTAAGAAATAATCCCTTTGTGTCAGTGAGATGGTTATGAGTTAAGTGTTGTAAGAAATCACTTGGTTATGGGGTTTTCTAGAAAATTTGTAACGAGCAAAGATAATGGAATAGAATAAATAAAAGGTAAGAAGATTAGACATCTCTTAATGTAAATTTTGCAGGATTCTTCAAGTCTTTAAAAACACAGAAGCACTGATTTCACTATATCAGAGTATAGTGAACATTCGAAGACAATAGATATCAGTCTCTAAATCTAGAGAACAAGTTTGACAAGGACAGTTTCTAAAAACACATAAGCTTGCAAGTTGCAACCACTGAATACAGTAGTTATCTGTCTCTAAATCTAGGCAACAAATTTGGTAAGAATAGTTTCCAACAACAAACAAGCATCTAGGGAACAAGTTTGGTAAGAATAGTTTCCGAAAACAAACCAGCATTACTTTCGTAATGCTGTCTAATTTCAAAGTACGGTGAATTTTAAAGTAGTTAGCTGTCTCCAAATTTAACAAACAGAAACAGATTTAATAAAACTAGTTTAACAGTTTTTAAAAACACAATCATACTTACCTTCTAAATTTAAAATAGGTATTTGCCTCTAAATAACCATTAACTTCAATAAAAACAGTATTTTAAAGAAATATGATCTTCTAAACAACGAGCAAATTTAATAAAAATCGTTTTTCAAAGAAATATTATATTTTGTCTTATAGTGTTAAAAGAATACTATAACAACTTACTTCATACTTGTGCTTTGCCTCCACTCTGAGTTGTTTTCTGATATCAGCAATGTAAAATAATGGATAAACTGTAAAAGCTAAAATTGAAGAATAAAGGATAAACACTTCATTATTTGACTAAAAGGATTTACAACAATCCAATTAATCTGATAAAGCCAAAAGGATTTACAACAATCTAATTAATCTGATAAAAGCCAAAAGGATTTACAACAATCCAATTAATCTGATAAGAGTTTTGACTGTATAAACTGTAAAAGTTAAAATCTTTTGACAATTGAGGAATAAAGAATAAAACACTTGTATAAACTGTAAAAGTTAAAATCTTCTTACAATTGAGGAATAAAGAATAAAACACACTATTATTTGAGATAGAGGAATAAAGAATAAAACACTTTATTATTTGAGGAAACGGATTTACAATAATCTAAATACAGAAAATAACACAAATAAAGATGTTATGTAATCTTATGAGTTCCAATACTTCATTGGAACTCTAAAAAACTTCCCCAAAATGAGGGACTTTGAAGTGGGAACTTTACTTAGATTTCCAAGCAACAATGTAAAAAAATCTAATATTGAGAAAAGAATAACAAACTTCCCCAAAATGAGGGACTTTGAAGTGGGAACTTTATTTGGATTTGTAAGCGATAATGTTAAAAAACTAATATTGAGAAAAGAATATAAACGAAAGTCAATATCACTCTTACACCTTTTATTATAAAAAAACTTACTCATTGTGATATCACTCTTACACCTTTTATTTAAAAGGTAATAAAGACTTATTATTAAAATATAAGCAATGAGATCACTCTTTTTTTTTTTTAACTGTAACGGATATGTTTTTATTAAGAAAGAAAGGTTATGGGTCTTTGCCGAGGCAGCCCCTTTTACAAAGCAGAGATCTATCTACTGCATCTATCAGTCAAAAAGGACTTTCAAGGCATCTGGACGGAGCTTATGTTATTTACAATGATATGCCCTTTCATAAGCGAGCTGCCTTTGTTTGCCATCTCATCTGCTTCATTGTTTGACGTTCTCAAAATGTGATGAAGTTTACATTTGTCAAAGTCTCGGAAAACTCTCTTCAATCTGTCCAGAATTTTGTTGAGGCTGGCATTGCCGAACGGCTTCTCCATGTTTATGTGTTTTATTATCAGTTCTGAATCACCGAAGACTTGGAGCACTTTGATTCCCTTATCTCTTGCCATAAGACAAGCTTTTAGGAGCCCATGGATCTCTGCGTGATTGTTGGATTTCTTGCCAAGTCCCCAGCAGAACCAATCTTTGGAAACCCCACCAGGAGAGTAAATAACTCCACCCGCACCAGCAGCACCCGGATTCCCCTTGGACGCCCCGTCGAAAAAGATAGTGGAAGTATTTTGGGACCTCCACCAATTTTGAAAAAAAACATCCTCATCTCTTATGCGCCATTCAGGATTGTCACCTTGCGGGGGTTGAAGGTACTTGCGAGGATGGGGCGCAAGCATACCAAGCCAGCTCTTTTCTTCGGGCAGTAGCAAATGATCTTCCTTAAAATACTGAATTTGAGCCGCTTCCAGGAGAAAGGATTTAGCTTTTGCAGCGACTTGCAGAGGGGTATAAAGCAGCTCTTTAAAAATCTTCTGATTGCGGGCCAACCAGATCTGCCAGCATACATATTTTGGGAGCGCTATCCAGATTCTACGCCAGAAAGATTTGGAAGGGATTCGATGGGGATAGTGTTGACTCCAAGAGGCAAAGAGGTCTGCTACAGAGTTCTGCAAGGGGGCTGGAATCTGCAAGTCCCGAAGAGTGAGAACCCAAACCTCTTCAGCAAATCTGCACTCCATGAAAAGATGCTGGGCTGTTTCGAAATTGTTACAGCATAACACACATCTGTGAGGCCCAGCTATTTTCCTTTTTTCCAGATTATCCCCCGTAAGCTGCTTGTTATGGACCAAGGTCCAGAAGAAGAAGTTTACTTTTGGAAGGGAAAGCGGCTCCTACACATTCTTCCAAAACTCCTTAGTTTGACTACAATTCCTAGTGACCTGTAAAGCATTATACCCAGCTGCGGTGGTATAAACTCCAGACTGTCCCCAGCCCCAGCTGTCTTTTTTGGATCTACAAACAGGTGCAACATCATCCAATAGATCAACAAGCAGTGCTTGTTGGTGGGAAAACCGTGCTGGCACTCTGTGAAAATCCCATCCGTTCCAATCTCCACGCTGGTCCCAGGTCGAGATATCATACAGTCTGTTTACACCTGCGCGCTCCAGCCAATTCCTGAGGTCTGCAATGTCTTCCATCTGAGCAAGTGGCTCACTTCCCATTATACTGTCAATCCATAGATGCGTACGCTTGTCGTTCCCTGGAATCCTGTAGATTAATTTTTTGAAAAAATTGCTGCTTTTACAACATAATTTCCAGACCAGCGTGCTATTGGGAGCACTAGCTGTCTGTAGGTTGGAGAGCGCGCTAATGGGACCATACTTTGAGCGCAGGGTAACACTGATTGGATGAGAGGGTTCATTGAACATCTTCCACAAAATCTTTCCTCCCAAAGCAAGATTGACAAGCATGGGTTCTCTAATTTGCAGTCCGCCTTCAGACAAAGGCTTTTTAACCACGTCCCAGTTGACCAGATGCATTTTTCTCTCATTACCTTTCCCTCCCTGCCAAAGAAAATCTCTGAGCAGCTTGGAGATCTGCTCCATCACCTTTCTTGGAGCAAGGAGGAAAGCTGCCTGGAAGATAGGGAGAGCAGAAAGCACCGTTTTAATTAAGATTACTTTACCTCCCTTAGTTAGCCAGTTGCCTCCCCACGCAGCAATTTTGGATTTAATTTTTGAGATTATGTCGCTCCATAACGACCTCTTGTTTACTCCAGAAGTTATGGGAAGACCAAGATATTTAAACCTGTCCCAGTTTGCCTGTCCTTTAAACCCAAGAAGAGCAGAGATTGCAGTAAGTTCATTCTGATCTATGTTCCAGCTATATATTTCGCTCTTACTCTCGTTAACCAAGGCACCTGAAACTCTGCAGTACTTTCTGAGGACTGAGTCGAAAGCTCTGGCTATTCTGATGGAGGCTCCTCCGAGTAGGAGAGAATCGTCGGCAAAGAGAGCATGATTCAAAGGTTCAGCTCCAATTGAAGGTTTGAGGCCCGGAATATGTCCTGGTATTCTTTCAGCAGTAAGCTTACGACTGAGGGAGTATGCCATTATGATATACAGGAAGGGGGAGAGAGGGTAACCCTGCCTGATACCTCTCTGAGCTTGGAATAAGTTAGCGGGTCTGCCATTAACTAACGGAGCAATCCATGGACTGTCAATGCAGGCTTTTATTAAATGGACAAAATGTATCGAAAAACCAAAGGAGAGCAGGACCTTAGATAGGAAGCTATGATTAACTCTATCAAAGGCGTTAGCCATATCTAGTTTAATCAACATACCTTTCTCCTTTCGTTGCTTACTTGAGTGTATTGTCTCCTGAACTTGGATCACGTTGTCCAGAATGTGCCTTCCCTCCACGAAGCCACCTTGGTTGCTGGAGATCAGTTTTTTTAACAATGGCTTGATCCGACTCGCCAGAAGTTTTGCAAGGATTTTATAGGAAGCATTGCACAGCGAGATAGGTCTGAATCTAGCAAAGGAATCAGGATTGGTGTCCTTAGGAATTAAAGCCAGATAAGTGGACTTGGTTCCTCCACCAATCTTGGCTTTCTGCATGAATCCTCTTGTCATTTTAAGCAGATCTGCCTTGATAATGTGCCAGCAGGATTTGTAGAAATGGATTGTGAACCCATCCGGCCCAGGAGCCTTATCTGATTCCATGGACCAAATAACTTTTATGATTTCCTCCTCAGTAATGGGTCTGCAGAGATTTAAGTTATCTTCAGGATTGATAAGGGAGGGAACACAGGAGAGAAAGTCATCCACCTCCTCGTCATTGCTTTGAGTTTCTTCTCTGAACAAGTTCCTGTAGTGGTTTTCAGCAGCGACTTTAACTTGATTGAATCCTTTACATACTTGACCCTCGGCTGTTTTGATTTCTGCTATGTAATTCTTCGAAAGTCGAGCTCTATATTGCCGGTGGAAGAAGGGAGTGTTCCGATCCCCGGCCTTCAACCAAAGGCTTCTGGATTTAAGCCTCCAGTATTCTTCTTCCTTACGAAAAGTTTGGTACGCTGTTCTTTGTGCTTTTACTTCCTCCTCGAGCAACTCAGATGTGATATCTCTGTTTTCCATATCAGTTTGCAGATCTGACAAAGACTGCACAGCCTCCTTTCTCTGATTGATGGGGATGATATCCAGTGCTTTTATCCAGTCCTTCAGAGCTTGCTTTGTAGCTTTCAGCTTTTGCTCCCATACGTAGCTGGAGGATCCGGAGATTGGTTTGGCCCATGCTGCCTTGACAGTCTCCAAGAAACCATCTCTCTCGATCCAGAGAGGGTTGAATCGAAAAGGAAGCGGACCCAAGTCTTCTTCATCTTCCAAATGGAGCTGGATGGGTTTATGGTCTGAGGAGAGCTTGGGCAGAATTTTGGTGGTTATTTTCTTGTTCATCATAATGGAGCTTTGGACCAAGAAACGGTCTAAACGAGCAGAAATGTGCTCCGTACCAACCCGATTATTAGTCCAAGTGTAAATGCCACGAATGGGCCTGAAATCAAGAAGGTCCCAAAGCTGGGTGATCTCCTCAACCTTGGCCAACATAGGATCACTGGAGCTGATCCCCCCCCTCTTTTCTTTTGCTTTCAGAACAATATTCAGATCCCCGGCTAATATGATATTGCTGGGATTGGTCTGTTCAAGAAAAGCCTCAAGTGTATCCCAGCATTCTCGCTTTTCAGAATAAGTCACTGGAACATAGAGATTGAAGAGAGAGATGGTCAACTTACTTGCCTTATGCTTCAGCTCCGTGTATATCCAGTGCTGGGTTTCATGGGACCTAAGCAGCTGAAAGAGGTCATCCGTCCAAAGTGTTTCCAGCCCTCCAGAGGTTCCCCTTGCGTTGATTGCTTTTCCTGCTTTTTTGTTCCACTTTGTTCTACCTAACTCTAGAAGGGCCTGCCCTTCTATTTTGGTCTCCTGGAGCATAAGAACATCTGAGGGTTCTGATTTCAGTAGGTCCCTGACTGCTTCTATTCTAGAGGGGTTCCCCAGACCTCTACAGTTCCAAGAGACGAGATTCATTATTTACAAAGAGGGGGGTTGGGGCTTCCCTTGGAAGGCCTTGGTCTGATATTTCGCCCAATAGACATTTCTATTGTGGATTGACTTCCTTGAATCTTGAGTCTTTCTGCCTCTTCTTCCCTCTTCTCTTTACGAGATTTCCTTCCTGCTTTTTTGGAAGGGCGCTCGTAGAGTTCATCTTCGGAAGAACTAGAACTAACCACTGGTTTTTTCCTTGCTATTTCTGCGTAGGAAGGATTAGTGGGAGAGCCTTGATTTTCCTCCACCTGAATTGTTTCCTCTCTCTCTTTATTTGGAGGGGAAGGGGCCGGCTGTTCCTCGTTCTCCTGATTTAGGTTAGCTTGTATGTCCTGCTCTCCTTCTGGTGCATTTGGAGGAGCTTCCGCTTCTTGGTTGCTTTTGGAGCTTGGTTGACCTCCAGTCATATTTCCTTTGCCTGCGCCTTTTTTTGAGCTAGAGTTTTTTTGGACTAGGGTCCATTGTTCCCCATTTTGTTTATCCGCCTGTTCCTCCGCCTTCTTCTTACAGTGCTTTGCGAAGTGCCCGTGCCCGTGGCAGTGCCTACATTTAAAAGGCAGCTGTTCGTAGTCCAGCTCTTGGACATGCGTCCACCCAGCAACAGTGAGCTTGATTGCTTCCGGTAGTCCTTCTTCGAGATCTACTTCTACGCAGATGCGGGCACATGAGTACTGATCCTTTCTTACCGCCTGATCTATGTATTTTCCCAAAGCATTTCCTATGGTCTGGAGAGAATTTGGATTCCAACAGTGGAGAGGCAAGTGAGGGAGTCTAACCCAAACCGGGACAACCGAGGGAACATCCTGGGTGGGGTCGAAGTCAGGGGACCATTTGTTTAGGTAAAGGCCCTGAGGGCCCATAAAGTATGGCCCGTTTCTGAAGATTAATCCTTTGTCTTCCGGGTTTTCAAAGACAAACACGAAGAAACCCTTACCTACGAAGTAGCTATTGACTCCCTCCTTGATCAGAGGCTTCCAGTTCCTTTGAGTCCATTCCTCAACCGATTTGGGAGAGGGCCAGAGGCCCGTGAACTGGCCTATGAGACCCCTCTCTGCCAGATTCAGAGCCGATTTGCAGGTGTCTCCTTCGGGGAGAGCCACTGTGGGGATTGAGTCCAGTTTTTTCACAAATTTCTGCTGGGACTGAGATGGAGGGCGTTTGGGAGCATTCGCAATCATTGCCCTAAAAGCCGTAACCTCCGGAGGCGGAGGGGGATCTGGGGTCCTGCGGTCTTCCATGGTAAGATCTGTCGCAGGGCAGGCCGGACAGAACGAAGCAGGGGTGCGCTGGAGCTGCCAGCAGCCCAGGCGCGGTCAGAGGGCGCAGTGGGAGGCAGAGCGGAGCCAGAGCTAGCGCGCGCGCGGTGTCCTTTGACAAAGTCTTTTAATCCTTATGAGATCACTCTTACACCTTTTATTTAAAAGATAATAAAGACTTGCTCATTGAAATATATATATATATATATATATATATGAGGACAAAGATAAAAATTATTATTAAAATATAAGCAATGAGATGAGAATTTTTAATATAAATATATTTGAACTTAGTATATATATCGTATATTTTTTAATGCTTTTATTTTTATTTTTCTTTATATTTCTTTCCCCGCAATTGTTTTTGTTTTTAAATATTATAGTTCTTCTTGTTGTTTTTTATTTTAAATATTAAAGTTCTTCTTGTCCCGAATGATGAGTGAATTGTTATTTTGTTATTTTATTCTTTATCTATTTGTTTTTTATTAGTTAATTTATTACGCTTAATTAAAGTTTTTTTTTAATGGTTTTATTTTTATTTTATATTTACGTTGTAAAGCATTTTTATTTGAAAACAACCTACCTAAAAGGCCACCTGTACAATTATGTACCGTTGATTCTTATGTTAGACAATTCAAATGATTTCTACCTTTGATTGATTACTGTTTCCGACCATCGCCCCATTAAACTGGATCTGCTGGCTCATTTGAATCAAGGTCCCATACCTTTTAAATTCAATTCTCATTGGGTCAAGGAGCAGTCTTTCTTGCCTCTAATAAAAGAAAGCTGGAGGATCCCAGTCAAAGGCTCTGCATTCTTTGTTTGGGAGGAGAAACTTAGGAGAGTAAAAGCTGCTCTTAAAGACTAGGTCAAAACCTTACCTAACCCCGCTGAGGAAAGGAAATTGTTACAACAACGTCTTGAGATGCATCACCTGGTTTCGGAAAACGTAGAGATCACTAAAGAAATCCTTGACAAGGAGGCTAATCTTCAGCAAATGCTCCTTAAAGCTAGCTTGGCTGAGGAAGAATATTGGAGACTGAAATCCCGCAGTCTGTGGCTCAAGGCGGGAGATAGAAACTCATCCTTCTTTCATAAGCAAGCTCAGGCCCGCATTTTCCGCAACTCTATCTCTGAAATTAAAGTTGAGAACTCTACGTATAGAGATATCCAAAGCATAAAAAACACTACCTTCTCTCACTTCAAAAATCTCTATAGTGAAGAGGAGGACTTGGGTCATGATTCTATCCTTGTGAACGAGGTGCCCACCATCATTTCTGTTAGAAACAGAAAACTTCTGGAAGCTGAGATCACTAACAATGAAATAAAAAGCGCCCTCTTTGCAATGGAACCAGATAAGGCCCCAGGTCCTGACGGTTTTACTGCCAGATTCCTGCAGTTCTGTTGGCAGATTGTGGAGAAAGACTTATGCAGAATGATTCGGAAATCTCAAGAGTGTCAGAAGATTGGGGGAAGCACTAATTCGGTCTTTCTGGCCCTCATCCCCAAGGAGAAAGGCGCCAACACCCTCAGAAGGTTTCGCCCAATCTCCCTCTGTAACATAGGCTACAAGCTGATCACGAAGGTTATTGCTAACAGATTAAAAATCATCCTTCCAGGCATCATATCGGAGAATCAGGGAGGCTTTATTCAGGGTAGGTAGATTGTGGATAACTTTATCCTGGTCCAAGAGGCGATCCACTCCAGTGTGGTTCGCAAAGAGAAAGGAATGGTTGTCAAGTTAGATCTTGAAAACGCCTTTGATAGAGTAAGACATAGTTTTCTACTGGCTGTCCTGCGCAAATTTGGGTTTGGTCCCAAATTCATCAATTGGATTAAGGCTTTTATCAGTGAGCCTTGGATTGCCCCTCTGGTGAATGGGAGGGCCACAGACTTCTTCAAAGCTTCTCGAGGTCTGAGACAAGGGTGTCCTCTTTCCCCTCTGCTCTTTGTCCTCCAAGCCTTTGTCCTCAGCTTCCTTTTGAACAAAAAACAACAGGAGCAAGATTTAATGGGCCTGAATATAGCGAGAGGAGTCAACAATATAAACCATGCCTTATTTGCGGATGATTCCCTCTTACTGGGTGCTGCCTCAGTGTCCTCTGCCAAAAGATTTAAAGAAGTGATTGATGATTACTGTCAAGACTTAGGAAGCAGTCTCAATAAAGGAAAATGCAATATCTACTGCTGGAATACCCCTGCCATCACGATGCAAGCCATTTCCTGTTGCTTTGGCTTCGCAGCATCCTCGTCTTGGACATCCTTCAAGTATTTGGGTCTCCCAATTTTTCAAAAATGTCCTGTCAACAGAGACTAGTTACCCCTGCTGGAAAAGTTTGATTCCAAGATCCATTCCTGGGGTTACAACTGGCTTAATCTGGCTGGTAAGACTGTGCTTATTAAAGCAGTTTTAAACAGCCTTCCCATCTATCAGTTTGCTGTGATGCTGGCCCCCATTGGAATTATGAAGAAAATGGAGGATCAAATTAGAAAATTCTTCTGGAAAGGCGGGAAAGCTAACGAAAAGAAAATCCCCTTAATAAGCTGGAACAAAATCTTCATGCCCAAATTAGAAGGTGGATTGAACTTTAAGAATATCTGCACGCAGAACATTGCATTGGGAGCTAAGCTGAGTTGGAGGATTATTGCCCCAAAACCGGGATGGGCTCAGCTCGCCTTGTGGAAGAAGTACTTTCGTGGTCAGAGGAAAAGGTGTTTGGACCAGCCCGTAGCAAACTCTGGCTCGATAATTCAAAAGCTCTGTGCTAAATCCTCCTCCATAATAACCCAACATGCACACTGGATTCCCGGCAATGGCAAGCAAATTAGAATCTGGGAGGATCGTATTATGGGTTGTGATCCTCTGGTTGATGATCGATCTCTGGATCTGCTGAAGGACTGGATGCATAGAGCAGGCTACATTAATTTGTGGGATATTTCCAATTGGGAAAACGGTAAATGGCATAGTTGGATTAACATCGAGGTGCCCCAGGTCATGTCCAAAGAGTTTGCAATCTTCCTAGCCTTTTTAAACGGCAAGGATCCCTTGAACAACAGAAAATTGGATGCCCGAGGTTGGGGTCCGACCCCTAGATGCTATATTGTTTCTCAGGGCTACAGGCAAATCTCATCAATTCCCCACGTCCCTGCAGATCCGAAACCATGGAAAGGGGTTTGGTCCCAGTCTTCGCTGCCCAAAATTGACTCCTTCTGTTGGCTCCTTTGCCATCAGAGAATTTTGACAGATGATAGATTGCAGAGAAGAGGTTATCTAGGCCCCTCTCGTTGCTCGATGTGTGGAGATAACGCAGAGTCTGCTCCGCATCTGATGCTCAATTGCAATTTTGTGATAGACCTTTGGAATGAGGCCTTAGGCCCTTGGAGTTTGGACTTCGTCCTCCCAACTAGCATTCCCGACCTGTTTTCGAAGTGGTTGAGTTTGTACCCAGGAGGCTCTCCACATAATGTTCATATCAAAGCCGCCTGGTGCATACTCCCTAAACTGATTTGCTGGCATACCTGGTTGGAAAGGAATCAGAGGATCTTCAGAGATAAGAAAAGAGACCACAAGATTGTTTGGATAAACATTAAAAGCCAGCTGAAGGAGTGTCTTGGTGATCATCTGGACGGGGCAGGCTTGAGAGATCACGACGTTGTTTGGAGCGATTCTCTTGATCTCTGCTTCGTCGATATTATCAGACCTCTCCCTCCTCTCAATGCTTGGCAGATTAGACTTAACGCTTCTGATTTCTTGGCCTTTTGCACAAAGCAGGCGCATATCATTCTCTTCTTCGACGGGGCAGCGAAAGGAAATCCGGGCAGCTCCGGAGCTGGTGGAGTAGTTAAAAAAGCAGATGGCAACACTGTTCTTAGATATGCCTGGGGAGTGGGCTTCAATACTAGCATACAAGCTGAAGCCCCGGCCCTTCTCCAAGGCCTTAAGCAACTTAATTCCCTTGGTATCTGCGATGCTATTGTGATGGGAGATTCCCAGTCTATCATAAAAACCATTGTTGACTGTTCTTCCCCTTCTGATCTAAGATTTTCCAGACTGATTAGCAGAATAAGAACCTTGATGAATCCTTCCAGAGCTTGAATTTCTTCCATGTCAAGAGAGACAATAATAAAGATGCCGACGTTGAAGCTAATAAAGCTGTTCACCTCCCCCTCGGAGTCATCCTCAGAGATGGAGTAGAAGGTTGGGACCCCATTCCCTAATTATCTGTCAATTATGTATTACAGCCTTTTATTGGAGCAATTTGTCTGCATTTTTAAAGTGGGGAAGATAGAGGCGATTGCCAGGAAAATTGTTTGTAAGAACCTCTGGGCTAGCAAAGAAAAAGACACTCTGATCCTAGTATCGGAGATATCTGAAACTTGCTTAGCATTTTGTAACCAGCTTTGAGGCAATTTGGCCAGAACTTAATATATCTCTCTAACCGTTTCTGTTAAAAAAAAAAAATGTATGCGTTTAAATCCTCCTAATTTTCATTGTAGTAAAAGGGAATTTGTATTATGGCCAATAGCTTAGTCGAGAGAACAGAAACGGAAATGTTTGGCTAGATAAATAATTAGAGAGAAACTATACATGAGATTTAGAACTTAGTTTAGAAATATTTTCTTGGGATTTGTGGTTGAAATCCTCCACGTAGGATTGTCAGTGTCTGGCTTTACAATGCTGATACAATTCCATTCTGTAAGAGGTTAAAACAAAAAGTGGTCCAAATCTTAATTTAAAAAGAGTAGTTCCATATCCATATTGAATAGAATTCAAAAGCTTATAAACTTTTCGTTGAAGATTGTTATCAGAAGCCTCTCTGCGACACAGGAAGTTTCCACATCTGTACCAGTTTTTACAGTTGCTCAGGCATCACAGGGCTGGGAATTTCCCACAATGCCCCCATATCGACCTGCTGCGTGTATTCTCCCATCAATCTTGGACCAGCAGATGAGCTCAATCTCCCTAAACTCCAGTGCTCATCGTATTTGAGTATTTACAACTTTGGGGATGATCCCACCGATCCCAAGCGATGGAAATATGGAATGGCGCTTCAGTACAGCTACTGTCTGTACAATAACTACTTTACTACTTCCTGTAACGACTGTGAACAAAGCAGCTGCGTCTGCGGTTAGACGGGGGCTTCCAGTTCATTTGTCTGTATCTGTAAAAATGGAGTTAATACCACTACCAACTGCTACGGACAAGGTAATTTCTTTCACATGCTCGATCTCGATAACATCTTGGCAAGTCCCTGTCCTTTGATCAATTTAGTAGGCTTTATATCCAGATCATACTCTTGAATTTTTGCAATCCATCTTCCCCTTCTGCCTTCACTGTCTCCCTGAACTAGAATGTCTTTTACAGCTGCTGTGGGAACATAAGCAGTAATATGATATTGCAGAATATAAACTCTAAAAGCTTTAAGGGACTTAACTAGGGCATATGCCTGTTTCTCCAGTATATTATATTTCAATTCAACATCATACAGCACCTGACTGAAGAATGCTATGGGCTGTTCATATCCCTCTTCATTTTTCTGCAATAACACTCCAGCAGTTGTATGAGGTGAAGCAAATGAAAATATCATAAATGGCTTACTATAATCTGGTCCAACTAATACAGGAGCTTCAGCAAATGCCTGTTTTATCCTTGTAAATGCATCTCTAGACTCCGGGGACCATTTAATTTCATTGTCCTTTTTCAACATATTGGTTATATGCCTAACTATCTCAGCATAGTTAGGAATGAATCTTCTCAAAAAATTTATTCGACCCAAAAACACCTGTACCTCCTTTTTATTCCTTGGCAAAGGAATACTGTTTATTACTTCAACTCTCTTAGGGTCAATTTTCACACCATCCTTTGTTACAATGTGCCCTAAAAGTTTACCTTCATCTAACGCAAATAAAGATTTTTGAGGATTAAGAGACAGGCCATACCTTCTGCATTTCTCAAAAGTTCTTCTCAAATGCTCAATATGCTCATCATCATTATTTGAAAACACTGTGATATCATCAAGATATACTACCAAAAACTTGTCCTGTTCTCCGACAAAGGCTATGTCCATTGCCCTTTGAAAAGTAGCTCCTGCATTGATTAATCCAAATGGCATCCGAGCGTACATAAAGGTTCCCCATGGTGTGGTAAATGCAGTTTTCCTCTGATCTTCTGGGAAAACAGCCACCTGATTAAAACCAGAAAACCCATCCATCATTGACATTCTGGATGCTCCCACCACTTTCTGCAGGATGTGGTCCATCTTGGGCAGTGGGTAGTTGTCTTTGAGAGATGCCCTATTCAGATTTCTGAAATCTACACACAGCCTTATTTCTCCATTCTTCTTCCTAACAGGAACAAGATTCGCTATCCATTCTGAGTACCTTAAGGGCACAATTATTTTGGCCTTCAACAACTTTTTAATTTCTTTTTCAATTGAGGGAAGAAGCAGAGGATTAATCTGCCTGATCTTCTGCTTGTATGGCTTTGCATCCTCCCTCAATGGAATCTTATGTTGTATTATATTTACATCAAAAGTCTTTAGGTCCTGATAGGACCAAGCAAAAACATCCTTATAAGATTGAAATAATTTCAAATACTTTTCCCTGTATTCCTCTGGGACTCTTTTAGATAATTTAACAACTTTAGGATCAGTATGAGTACCCAGATTCAAATCTCCTACTTGATCTTCTTCTGTTACTTTGCTTGGCTGCAATGGAACATCATCTTTATTGAACAATCTTTCTAGAGGCACCAATCCCCTAGGTATAGCATTTCCTTTCAGCTGCAGCACTCTATTCCCTGCTATGTTTTCCTCCCATTTATTTTCTGCGATATTTTCAACTTCTTCTTCTCCATTATCATCAATCTCCATATTGGAGAATTCTCCCACAGTTTCTATAAATCTTTTCATCTGTTCATCATCTTCGAATACCTGCCAATGCTTTATATTGTCTGGAATGGATGGTCTGTACCGTACCTCGACTTCATATCTTAACAGTGGATTCTGAGGAGGGCGGAATGTACTGGCAACTACAGCGAGAGAATCGGCTATTCTGTTTTGCTCCCGGGGCATGAACTGTATGTTAAATGCTAAAAATAAGTTTTCCATCATGTCCCATACTTCATTTCTATATGCTCTGAGCCGTGGGTGTTTAGTTTGGCATTCATTCTTAATCTGTCTCACCACTAGTTCGGAATCCCCAAACACTTTCAGATATTGGATGCCCATGTTTTTAGCAGTCTGTAATCCCAATAATAGTGCCTCATATTCAGCTACATTGTTTGTAGCTTCATACTCCAGTTTAAAAGACAGTGGCACCCATCTTCCTGCAGGGGAAATCAACAACACCCCAGCTCCATTGCCTTCTCTAGAATTAGCTCCATCAAAATGTAAAGTCCAAAGTCCCGATTCCTGCTCTTCTTTAGGCTGCTCAGCCTGGAACTGACCAAAAAGGGGCTCATGTGCATAATCCTGATTTTCTTCCAACATTAAACATGAAAAGTCTCCCTCTTTGTTATAAACTGGGGAATTATCTGAGCAGTCAGCCTTAGTTACCATCTTGACAAATTTAGTCTCCCTGTATAACCTCCTTTCTTGACCTCCAAAGACTGGGA
The DNA here is from genome assembly GCA_034641835.2 of Pinus albicaulis. Lineage (NCBI taxonomy): Eukaryota > Viridiplantae > Streptophyta > Pinopsida > Pinales > Pinaceae > Pinus > Pinus albicaulis. The sequence continues at coordinate 144,767 of JAXQQM020091360.1, forward strand.
CAGTAGCATATGTTAAATCCAATTTAATTGATCCCCCAATCTTTGTACCCCGGGACCTTGACAATAGCATGCCAAAGCGGGCTGGGATATCAGCAACCACAATGTCCATGACCACACTTTTTGCTGGGATTTGAGCTAAATTGACCACTAAATCTTTTATCATTCCCAAGCATTTAACTCTTTTAGAATCAAATGAATATAAATCTTTGTATGGTCTTGTAATTTGCAGTCCTAGTTGCTCCATGACAGACAAAGGCATAAGATTATGGGAAGCCCCAGAATCTAACATACAATTGTGTAGCAGCAAGTCATGAATGACTAAGGACACATAAAAGGGAGGAGTGGAGGGGTCTATCTCCTCGACATGTGGGCCAAAGACTACCATGGGTCTTTCTTCTTGAAGATTTAAACTATCAGGTGCAATTGGTAGTTCAGGAGGGAGTATAAAAGAGGTAACTTGAGACTGATATACAGGCTGTTTCAATAACTCAGTCAATGGGACAGGAATCTTAATTTTCTCAAGCTCTTTTTGCAAATTAAAGGTAGATGTGGGCTTTTCTATTACTACTTCTTTGGACTCCTTATTTTCGACTGAAGACTTGACTTCTTTTGACACTGGCTCACTATTAGGAGGACTGACCATTTTAGAAGAGGAGGGAATCTGATCATTAGACTGCAAGGGGGTATTCAGGAGGTTCTTACCTTTTTCCGCATTCTTCTTTGCTGCTGATTCCTTCTGAGCCGATGTTTCCTGTCGAGGTGGTTCTTCTTCTTGCTCCTGAGTTCTGGTCCTCTTTCTTGAGGATCTGAGATCATATTTGACGTTGAACTGTGCTTCCATGAAATCAGCAAATTTCTTGCAGTAATGGTCAATCTCTGCCTCTTCATCTTCTTCTTGCAGGGGGAACTCCATGTCATCATTGTTTGAAAAAGCCAGATTTGAGTCCTCTAATCCATAAGCTGCATCTCCAGCGGAGTCATCTGCTGGTCCTTCCAGGTACAAAGGATGAGGTATCTGGTCTTGTTGTTCCTTTGTCTCTCTCGGCAATATCTGGAGAGGTGGTCTCTTATACTGGGGATTATATCCTCTGTTTGGAGCATTGTAATAGTTCTTGGGAGCTGCATTTTTAGCTTCCAGTTCTAGCTTAACCATTTTCTTTATCATCTTGCTTATCTCGTCCATTTTATCTGAATCCTTCTCTTGGTTGGAGGTAGAAACCTCTTCTTTACCTTTTCTTCTAGTTTCCTGTTCTATTTTTCCTTTCAACTTCCCAGTGGCAGCGAAATTTGCTTCCAACTCTAGAGCATCTGTCTGAGCATCATCCAGGGTGACAGGCATTCTTTCCCGCAGAGAGAAACCAAAATCAGAATCAAAGCTGCAATGAAAACAACTTTGGCAGCAGCTTGTTGAGGTTTCATATCAGCAGGAAGGTTCAGATATAATTTATTAAACCTTTTGATAAATTCTGCCACTCCCTCGTTGTGTTTCTTCTTTAGCGTATTAAATTCAACGAGACACTGCCCTTGGTCTTTCTTTTCTCCCCAATTCCTGAGAAAAGCGTTTTCCATTTGGTCCCAGGTGGTGATTGAATTGTTTGCCAATGTCTTGAACCATTTTCTGGCTTCACCCTCCAAGGATTGCACGAATAATCTCAAAACCACATCCAGATGCTCAACATTTAAGTTCTCTGCAAAAGAGCAGAAGATCTCGAGGTGCTTCTGAGCATCAACTTCATTTTCACCATTGAACCTTGGCAGAATCTTCAAATAGTCCTGTGGCATATCATTCAACACCTGGGGTAAAGCCAGAGGAGCATATTTGTTCAAAAGGAATGCAGGAACATTAGCCATTGGGGGAGGCGGGGGTTGCACAACAATTTGAGGTACAGATGAAGGGAGAGGAGTAGGAGGAAGCGGAGTATGTATAACAATGGGAATATATTGCACAGAAGCCTGGGGTGTAGATGGGAATAACTCACGGTTAACAGCAGCTACTTCTGTGACCTCTTTAATTTCTTCAGCCTCGAAAGCAGGATGAGATTCTCCTTCAATCCAGGTAATTCCTCTACGTGGAGTTTCTGAGTGAAACTCGGACTTTTCTGTTCTAACTTCTTGAGAAGAAGAGGGCGGATGATCTTCAACGGGATATTCAGGATTTTCGGAACGAACTGACTTCTTCTCTTTCCAAACTCTTTTATGAATGATCTTTTCCGGGTCAGACACGGGTGTTTTCGGCTGAGAGGTATCTGACCTCAAATGGGGCTTCCGGAAAGCCAGGACTTCCAATAAAATTTATCAAGTAAAGACCAGTGGAGTCGCCAAGGTGAGAAATTTGCAACTATTCACCTCTCTGTGCTCACCTGATTAGAGAGTGAAAATAAGATGTCGAAAACCCAGGGAAACTGATATTCTTGAATTCGCTCCCCGGCAACGGCGCCAAAAAGATGTTGTGGATGATTTTGTCACCCTCCTAGAGACAGCCTAGAGTTGCCATAGACCAGTGCCTAGGACATCTTAATATAGCAAGGAGTCCTTTATAGTTTGGGTTGTCAGTCCAAGAGACTCACCTACTATCTCTTGTTCTAAACAAGGAAATTAGATTGAATTGGTCCAATTTCTCTCTCAGAGGCTGATACAAGGATAGGAGTAATGTAAAGACATCATGTAAAACTTCAGCATGAAAGTATCAGACAGTTAAGAGACCGCTTTCTGTAAAGAGGGCCGATTCAAATAATATATCACAGAAATCAAATATTAGGAAGTGCAGGCAGTGAGGAAACATAAGAAGATATTACTGGCAGAAGGGCGCACCAATTTACGAATCCTTAAGCCACTAATATAGCAGAAATTATGAAAAGAGTGAACATGGAACAGCATATCACTTCTAGGCCTATTTAAAGTGCTTGACTAATTCCAGAAAGGGCACCACTTAAGATGAATCCTTACTGCAAATTAGTGAGCCACTCGCATTCTAGAACATGATACAAGAAGAAATTTTGCATGAAAAGAGATGATATATTAACACATAAGAAAAGTTACATACTGGGATATATCAAAGATCAGAATCCTCAATACAGTCATAACCCCTCCTCACTGAGACCCTACGGGCTCTGAAACTTCATACAGAAATGTTACAAGATGAATACAATAGTCTTCTCGCTGCACAGTTCGCTGACAGAAATCTGGAACCTCTACAATGTCTTGTTTTTGAGTATTTATAGGGAAGACAGAAACTTCCCGAGGAGGAGGAAAACGAGGCACAATTAATGACTCAGTTTGAAACCCAATGGCGGAAAACATTCGCGCCTTCTCCTATGAGTGACATGGCTATAAATGATGGTACTGAACAGCCTGTTCAAGAAATAAATGCTGGGAGATAAAATCTCCTTATATACAAGATGGGAGAAATAAAATATATACAATTTTTTGCCCGCGGCTGAAAGAAAATCTGCTGCCGTAAGAGATTTGGAACAATCTGGATTTAAGTACTGTACTCTCGGCTTCCGGCTATGGATTTGAATCCTGGATCTTTAATGCGGGGCGGACGCATCTGGAGAGTTCTGAGAGTTCACATCCTTGTCTTCTTTAATGGTGGTCATCTCTCCCACCTACCCTCGGCTCCTTCCTGTAATTGCTGCCAGTATGATCTGTCCTTTGTTATGCTCTGGATTTTTCAGTGGAGGCGGAAAGCTAAAGCGCCAACAAGGCTAAATGAAAACACTTGTGAATCATGATGACACGACCACAGGAGGTGGGACCCGAATCGACAATCGGAATCGGAAAGCAGAGTGGGTAAAGCGGGAGTGGCGCATCTTTTATGTTCCGATTGCGATTGAAAACAGGGCTGCGATCAACCCAGGACCGCTCGATCTTGAAACAAGATCGATGGCTGTGCTCGCATCAGAGGGAAATAAAGTGATGGAGACATGAAAACCGCCGATCAACTGCGCGCGGACCCACCATAGATGTTAATTGCCGCACCGTCGATCTGAGCTAGATCGGATGGCCAATATTGCGTCCGATTGTTAAAACAGCAGGCCCCTTCTTGCTTTAGATTGTGGTTCTCTGACCTGGGTCATATGGAGGCCGAAGCGGGAGGGAGCTAAGATCTTAAAGGATCGGCCCGATTGTTTAAATTTGAATTTTGAACTATTGCGATGCAGGTTTTCGGGCGGAGATAATAGCGTCCAGCAGGGTCATGGGGTTTTAGGCTACGGCAGGGATGAATATGTACAAGACCCAAAATTTGAATTTAAATTTGATCAATTTCCCTCTTTTCTAAGACCCAATTGATTGTGAATGATTGGGTAGTTGGAATAGTGTCCCTAATAAATATGGAATTTGGGGTAGCAGCTGAAATGATTCTCTATAATTTAATGGAAGGAATGGGTTGAGTACATTCCTTGGATTTTGAAATTGACCCATGGATTTCTTATGAGACTAAGTGTTGAACACCTAATCCACTAAGGGTTATGGTGTGGAATATGAACAATCATTGAAGTCCAAGGAACCACTTGGAATATCAAAACCAAGGGTCATAAGACATTGTATAAATATGTATATAATTGTGAATAAAATGCATTCAACGATTATCTAGATTCTTTCCACATTTTCATGTGTGTTTAACATGGTATGCGATCAGATGAATTCATGCCCTGCTCAAGTTTGAGCCACTAGTTTTTGTGGACTTTATGTGAATGTCAGTCTTGCACCTATGAATCTCTTCTAAGCTAAATTCCAATTGAATTCTCTTCCACGTTGTTAGATATCTCTTCCCTTGTAATTCTTGTCCCAACTAGGGCCTAGAAAATTATCAAAGTATTTTCATCTGTGAATGCATAGACAAGTATCGCAGTGTTTCACCTACATTACATGACTTCCTCGACAATTTCATTATGTGTTGAACTATAGTAGTACACAATGTAATCTCAACTATTACTTTAAGATGACAAGATCATTTTGGATTACACAGAAGTCATTACGCAAGGAATAGGATCTAATGAAAAATATAACAAGGAATATATTTAGTAAAATTGGGCTCTAGAGCGATGGTTTCCAAATATATTAAGAGCATTGGGGTTTTGGGACTCATCATGCACAAGGCTTGTAGTAATTCTGGAAGATATCCTCCAATATCATTCAACCCAATGCATTATTGTCTGAAATAACCACAATCAAAATTATGTTCATTTCTTAGGTCCACACTTTCAGGAAACCATAGTTGCATCTACTCCATTGTTGTTTCACCCTCTTTTGCTTCCATTACTGAGTCTGTTTGAAATCATATCCACAACCCCTGTGAAGTTACAGAATACCACAACCTCATTTCTTATCTCTTTTGTGTGTGTAATAAGATATCTACAATGTATCGTGTACTGTAATATTCCTTTTTAAGGAAATTTATAAAACACAGCAAATGCTATAGCGATAGAATGACTCTATGAGCAAACATTCAAATATACATAAAATAACAGGAACAGCTCATGCACAAATACACGTTAAATTGAGAAATTACTAGGCCATTTTATTATGTTGGGAATGATAACGATTACAACAAATTTCCCAGATGACAGTGCTCAACTGACGCAGGCAAGATAAAAGATATTCCCAGAAAACAAGTTACAGCGGTTTTCCTGCGGTATTCAAGCGGCTGGAAACACTGCCGCACGTTGCTAATATGCTGTGGTTGGTAAAGGACTCACCGAGAGACTCCCGGTTCAGCTTCAGGCCCACAATTGGCATGGTATGTCTTTTCTCCTCCTCCTGACCCGAAACCACCACAATGGTAGCAATACAGAGCTCACACTGGACGGTCTGCGCTCTTCCCACACAAACTGCGCCGCCACTCCTGAACGCTGCTCTGCAACCAGTTTCCGACCCAATCCTTCTGCGAAACAATAATGGGACTGCCTCACCCGAGCAGGCACTTGAAGTCCCCCGGGGCTGAGGTTGAGATCTCCGCTCGGAGACACTCGGCGCACTAAACAGTGCTGCAGACTGGCTAAACAACCGGCGTGCTCTTAGTCTTGGCGACCAATATCAATTTCATAAAATTCAACAGTGACCAAAAATGAGGAAGCCATCTCCCCTTTGTTCTCGGCCCTCCTCTCGAGCACCGAGCTCCCTCCTTTCCCGCGCAGCTAACATCCTCCTTTCCTGCGTAGTCCCCTCGGTCCCCACACTGCCAGCTTCAGCCTGCGTACTTGCCTTCGCGCGCCCGGGTGAGTCCACGACCCGCTCACGGTTGTTGGCAACTTACTAGAGGCGGCAAAATTGATCCGGTTTGATATTCCAATTAGCTATTTGCTAATTGGGAATATTACAGTCTCCCCTGGCAAAATGTTGCTTGACCCCAAGCAACTGCAGTGACTGGTGCTGCAAGATCTTTTCTCCCTCCCATGTAGTATCCTCATCCCGCAAGTTCTTCCACCTTACCAAGAACTCCTGGACCGTTCTATTCCGCAGCTGCTTCTCTCTGACATCAATGATGGCTTCCGGCTGCAGCACCAAATGCCCTTCGTCATCTGTGGGCGGAAGCTCCTCCGTCACTGTCACCTGTGATCCCAAAGCTTTCTTCAGGCACGACACATCGAAAATGTTATGAATTTTGCTGCCTTGGGGTAGCTCCAACTCATAAGCAACTTGTCCCACTCGGCGTATCACTCGGTAAGGTCCATAAAAGCGGGGCTTGAGCTTTTCCACCCCCTTCAACTTCAGAGTAGACTGGCGGTATGGCTGTAGGCGCAGGTAGACCAAATCCCCTACTTCGAACTGCCTCTCCACCTGACCCTTGTCGGCATACAACTTCTGTTGATTCTGCGCAGTGGCGATATTATCCTTGAGAGCCCGGAGGATGTCCTGACTTTCCTGGATCCAATCCTTGGCTCTCGGAGCCTTGCAGGCACCAAACACAACATCAACAAAAGACATAGCATGATAGCCATATAGTGCATAAAACGGGGATATTCCGATGGACATGTGATATGTGGTGTTATAGCAATACTCCCCCAGGTGCAGCCACTTCAGCCATGCTCTTTGCTACCCGCTGACATAATTTCGCAAGTAGCCTTCAAGCCACTTGTTAACACTCTCTGTCTGCCCATCAGTCTGGGGGTGGTAGCTGGTGCTTGGCGTCAACTCCGTCCCCACCAACCGAAAGAGTTCCTGCCAGAACCCACCCATGAAGCGGCTGTCCCGGTCACTGACAATGGTCTTGGGAAGACCGTGCAACCTGAAGATGTCCTTGAAAAACAGTTCTGCCACCTGGGCGGCGGTATAGTGTGCGGATATGGAAAAGAAATGTGCGTACTTTGTCAGCCGATCAACGACAACAAATATGCTATCCTTGCCCTGCACTACGGGTAATCCTGTGATGAAATCCATAGAAATACTTTCCCACTTCCCCTCGAGAATGGGAAGAGGCTGCAACAGTCCTGCTGGATGGTTCGTTTCCCCCTTGTTGCGCTGGCAGAATTCGCACTCCCTAACATGCTGGAGTACGTCCCCTTTGAGGCCTTTCCACGCGAACCTCTCCCGAATGGTCCTGTAGGTCTTGAAAAACCCCTGATGTCCGGCTAACGGTGAATTATGAGACACTTGAAGTATTTTCTTCTTGAGCTGGGAGCCCACAGTCAGGAAGATCCTGTCTCTGTAATAGATAATCTCATCTATCACCCTGTACTTATCGTCCACCACCTGACCATCCAAAATCTCACAAGTGAACTTGTCCTTGGAGTACTCCACCAAGAGTTGGGCCCTCCAATCCGCCTCCCAACTCATCAGGGACAATGTAACTGGTCTACGTGAAAGTGCATCAGCTACCACATTGTTTTTCCCCCTAACATACTCGATGTCGAAATCATAAGCCTGAATTTTGCTGATCCCCCTCTGCCCATGGTTACTGCCAGCTCCGAGACGTATCGCGCACACTGCATTGACTGATCTCCTGGGACCAATACAGAGAAACCATCGAAACCTTCTGTCAGTATGCCCCTCCGTTCAACCATCTGTGCGTCGATGAAGTTGTGGGTGGCCCCACTGTCCACCAAAACTGAAACTCGTTGCCCACGCACCGTCCCTCGGACGCGCAGCGTTAGATACTTAGGTACTCCTCGCAATGCTGCAAGGGTTCCCCCCGTCGGTGCGAAAGCCGCACCTCCCGCCGTCGGTGGCCCATGATCGTGCACGGCCTGCCTGTCTCCTGCCTCTCCATCCTCGTACTCCTCTTCTTCCCCACTACTCTCGGAGAATACCTCTATAAAATGCGCCTTATCGGCAGTGCATCTGTGCCCCGACGCCCATGGCTCCCGATAGGTGAAGCACAGCTTTTTCTTCCTCAATTCCTTCCTGGCGTTTTCATCTAACTGTCCCCCACCCGGGCTCCCCTTGGAAGGCGGGGTCCTCATATCCTTCCCTCTTGGCGGAAAAACCTGCTTTTGGGGGTAAGGTGTTCTGGTCCTAGGCAATGCGTCTTGCAGATCCCGGGTCCTGCCAATAGTGTCCTGAAGTGTGGATGGTCTCGCGGATCTGACCAATCCTCGAAGTGGCTCCGCCAGCCCTTCGACGAACATGAATATCATCCGTGCCGCGGATAAATCGGGCACCCTTACTGAAAGCCTCATGAAGTTGGAAATATATGTCTCTGGGCTTCTCGTCTGCTTGAGCCTCATCAGCTCGACGAAATGTTCTTCCGGATCCTTCCAGTCGAATCTCTCTATCAGTCTTCGGGTGAACTCGGCATATGTGGTCACAGTGGAATGCCCAAGTGTCACCATTCCATGGAACCACCAATTCTGAGCCTCACCATCCAAATGCAACGTAGCCACCTTGATGGCCTCTGCCTCCGCCATCTGGTTGAGTTGGAGATATATGTCCAGCTTCTCCACCCAGGACCTTGCCGAACTGCTTGTTAAACCATCAAACGTGGGCAAATGACATCGGCTTGCTGAACGCTGGGTGTCTCCATCATGATAATGTCGGTGCCCTCTGTAATGGTCACGGGGCCAGTGGTCCCGTTTGAGCTGGACAAAATCTCTAAACAGAAGTGCCTCCCTGAACTCCTATCCATATGTCTGGTATTCAGCAAAATAATCACCGATGTGGTCAGGCTCTGGTTCCTCCTGTGCTCCTGTCCCAGTGTCTGCACTTAGGAAAGTGGGCATAGTAGCACGAGTGGGGGCGTGTGATGCCTGGTGCGGGGTGGTAGCCTGCTCCTGCAAATGGCGGGATGTACCCGACCCCTCACCCACCGAAAAACCCCTCGGGGTTTCACGCTGTCTAGCTTCAACAGCGGTGAACCTCTGCCCCATCAGCTCAATCTGTCGCGACAGATCCTGTACGGATTTGAGGAGGGCTTCCCCAAACTGTTTTGCATCGCTATCGTCTGCCATCGTCTCTCTCTCTCTCGCACCTATCCCCGGCTCCCCCGGTTTTGTGTCCACTACTCGAATACAATCCCCTTCTCCGTAGGTGTTTTCCAACCTACGCTCAATATCTTTGTAGTTCCTTCCTCTGTAGCAGATGTAGGGGTGTCCTTCTGATGACATAGACTCTTCACTCCAAAGGCTAAGCCAGAACCATGCTCTGATACCACTGTAATATTCCTTTTTAAGGAAATTTATAAAACACAGCAAATGCTATAGCGATAGAATGACTCTATGAGCAAACATTCAAATATACATAAAATAACAGGAACAGCTTATGCACAGATACACGTTAAATTGAGAAATTACTAGGCCATTTTATTATGCTGGGAATGATAACGATTACAACAAATTTCCCAGATGACAGTGCTCAACTGGCGCAGGCAAGATAAAAGATATTCCCAGAAAACAAGTTACAGTGGTTTTCCTGCGGTATTCAAGCGGTTGGAAACACTGCCGCACGCTGCTAATATGCTGCGGTTGGTAGAGGACTCACCGAGAGACTCTCGGTTCAGCTTCAGGCCCACAATTGGCACGGTCTGTCTTTGCTCCTCCTCCTGACCCGAAACCACCACAATGGTAGCAATACAGAGCTCACACTGGACGGTCTGCGCTCTTCCCACACAAACTGCGCCGCCACTCCTGAACGCTGCTCTGCAACCAGTTTCCGACCCAATCCTTCTGCGAAACAATAATGGGACTGCCTCACCCGAGCAGGCACTCGAAGTCCCCCGGGGCTGAGGTTGAGATCTCTGCTCGGAGACACTCGGCGCACTAAACAGTGCTGCAGACTGGCTAAACAACCGGCGTGCTCTTAGTCTTGGCGACCAAAATCAATTTCATAAAATTCAACAGTGACCAAAAATGAGGAAGCCATCTCCCCTTTGTACTCGGCCCTCCTTTCGAGCACCGAGCTCCCTCCTTTCCCGCGCAGCTAACATCCTCCTTTCCCGTGTAGTCCCCTCGGTCCCCACACTGCCAGCTTCAGCCTGCGTACTTGCCTTCGCGTGCCTGGGTGAGTCCACGACCCACTCACGGTTGTTGGCAACTTACTAGAGGCGGCAAAATTGATCCGGTTTGATATTCCAATTAGCTATTTGCTAATTGGGAATATTACATGTACCCTATAACAATGTGTGTTTACTTTTTGTTGTTATAAATGTAACATTGTATTGGGGATCCATGTAGATGCGAGAGAACAAAGTATCAGTCCTTTCTTCACCATATTAAATTTGATCATATCCTTTTCAATCCATTTAATGCATTCATTAGTAGAGCCTCCAATGCATTGAAGCCACCTTGTGGTTACCTAGATCAAAAAAATAGATTGTGACAAAGACGCTTTCCCTATTTGTTGTTCTCACGCAACAAGGAAAGCCCCTCGAAAGGTATCTCGCATTGGACATTCAAATTATGAACGTGTCATGATATACATTATATGTTGTAGTTGTATGCATTGTGTATGTAACATTCATATCATAAATTATCCACATGGATAGAAGGCATTGCTCTTCATGTTACAACCTTGAAAAGCATCCCAAGTGTTGTGGATGATTTTGTCACCCTCCTAGAGACAGCCTAGAGTTGCCATAGACCAGTGCCTAGGACATCTTAATATAGCAAGGAGTCCTTTATAATTTGGGTTGTCAGTCCAAGGGACTCACCTACTATCTCTTGTTCTAAACAAGGAAATTAAATTAGATTGAATTGGTCCAATTTCTCTCTCAGAGGCTGATACAAGGATAGGAGTAATGCAAAGACATCATGTAAAACTTCAGCATGATAGTATCAGACAGTTAAGAGACCGCTTACTGTAAAGAGGGCCGATTCAAATAATATATCACAGAAATCAAATATCAAGAAGTGCAGGCAGTGAGGAAACATAAGAAGATATTACTGGCAGAAGGGCGCACCAATTTACGAATCCTTAAGCCACTAATATAGCAGAAATTATGAAAAGAGTGAACATGGAACAGCATATCACTTCTAGCCCTATTTAAAGCGCTTGACTAATTCCAGAAAGGGCACCACTTAAGATGAATCCTTACTGCAAACTAGCGAGCCACTCGCATTCTAGAATATGATACAAGAAGAAAATTTGCATGAAAAGAGATGATATATTAACACATAAGAAAAGTTACATACTGTGATATACCAAAGACTAGAATCCTCAATACAGTCATAACCCCTCCTCACTGAGACCCTACGGGCTCTGAAACTTCATACAGAAATGTTACAAGATGAATACAGTAGTCTTCTCGCTGCACAGTTTGCTGACAGAAATCTGGAACCTCTACAATGTCTTATTTTTGAGTATTTATAGAGAAGACAAAAACTTCCCGAGGAGGAGGAAAACGAGGCACAATTAATGACTCAGTTTGAAACCCAATGGCGGAAAACATTCGCGCCTTCTCTTATGAATGGCTGGCTATAAATGATGGTACTGAACAGCCTGTTCAAGAAATAAATGCTAGGAGATAAAATCTCCTTATATACAAGATGGGAGTAATAAAATATATACAATTTGTTGCCCGCGGCTGAAAGAAAATCTGTTGCCGTAAGAGATTTGGAACAATCTGGATTTAAGTACTGTACTCTCGGCTTTCGGCTATGGATTTGAATCCTGGATCTTTAATGCGGGGCAGACGCATCTGGAGAGTTCTGAGAGTTCATATCCCTGTCTTCTTTAATGGTGGTCATCTCTCCCACCTACCCTCGGCTCCTTCCTTTAATTGTTGCCAGTATGATCTGTCCTTTGTTATGCTCTAGATTTTTCAATGGAGGCGGAAAGTTAAAGCGCCAACAAAGTCAAATGAAAACCTGCAAAACCCGCAAATCATTAGAGAAAAACGACTCGGCGATATGGAGTGTGGTTACAACAGCGGCCATGAAGTCGGTGATGCATTTTAGGCGAGACATTGAGAGGATGCAGGGTGACAGGAAACACATAAACACAATGAAGAAACGGAGAGTGACGAGGCAGAAAACAATGGGGCGGCAATGAATGAACGGGCTAAGGGTTCATAAATCATGACACGTCAGCAGGATACACGAATGGTGGAGGAAGAACGCAGCGTACACTTGTGAAACCTGATGACACGGCCACAGCAGGTGGGACCCGAATCGACAATCGGAATCGGAAAGCAGAGTGGGTAGAGCGGGAGTGGCACATCTTTTATGTTCCGATTGCGATTGAAAACAGGGCTGCGATCAACCCAGGACCGTTCGATCTTGAAACAAGATCAACGGCTGTGCTTGCATCGGAGGGAAATAAAGTGGTGGAGCTATGAAAACTGCCGATCGATTGCGCGCGGACCCACCATAGAGGTTGATTGCCGCACCGTCGATTTGAGCTAGATCGGATGGCCGGTATTGTGTCCGATTGTTAAAACAGTAGGCCCCTTCTTGTTTTGAATTGTGGTTCTCTGACCTGGGTCATGTGGAGGCCGAAGCGGGAGGGAGCCAAAATCTTAAAGGATCGGCCCGATTGTTTAAATTTGAATTTTGAACTATTGCGATGCAGGTTTTTGGGCGGAGATAGTAGCGTCAAGCAGGGTCATGGGGTTTTAGGCTACGGCAGGGATGAATATGTACAACATCGGCTCCATCTGGGGACGGCATGTTCGTCCTCGGACATGTCGAGAACATGCAGACCATCAATTATTTCATCTTATTTTGAATTCTCCTGCACTTTTACTCCAAGTAATTATCAGCATTCTTTTCCTTTATAAAAAGAAGAAATAAAAACTAAAGCAAGTTATATACAATATATACAACCAGGCATTCCGAGCCGAGATCAGAATTGAAAATAAGGCTTGAGGAACTGGCCATTCACGGGCGCATCCAACAAATCACCCTGTAGATTTTCTAAAGTAAAGGTGTTGTTTCTCCCCAGCTCCACTATTTTGAATGGCCCAAACCATAATGGATCAAATTTAGCATGTTTGCCCTTTTCTGCTCTGCGAACATCCCATCTAAGAACCAGGTATCCAACTTGAAAATTTCTATCCTTCGCGTGCTGATCGAAGACATTCTTCATTTTTTCTTGGTATTCTATTAGTCTCTGATCTACCTAGTTCCTTGTCTCCTCCAATTCTACCAGCTGATTAATTCTTCGGATCATGTTATCTGGTTCTTCTTGGTTCTCTTGCATGAAACGTGCTACTGGCAATGCTAATTGCAAAGGAAACACTGCAGCCCGCCCATACACCAGCTCATAAGGTGACTTTCCGGTGGCTCTTTTGCTGGTTACCCTATTTTCCCATAGAGAAAACTTTAATTTAGAATCCCAGTTCTTCTGATTTTCAGCTATTGTCTTCTTTAGGGCTCTCACCAGGGTTTTATTGGATGACTCTGCTAGACCGTTTCCCTGTGGATAATATGCTGTAGAATGAGTAAGGATGATGTTGTATTTTTGGCAGAATTTTACGAACCTGGCAGACTTGAAAGCCTGTGCGTTGTCGGTTACAATTCTTGCAGGACAGCCAAACCTGGATATGATATTATCTTCTATAAAATTCATTATTACAACATCTGTCGCATTTCTAGTAGGTATGGCTTCCACCCATTTCGTAAAATAGTCTGTGGCTGTCAATATCCATTTATGCTGGCCACTTGATGGGGGATGTATCTCTCCTATAAAATCTAATCCCCATTTCTGGAATGGTTCGTTTACATGAATTGGGATCAAGGGCAATGCCGCTAATTTCTGTCTCTCCGCAAACCTTTGGCACTTGTCACACGATCTGACCCAAGCGAAAGTATCTGAATACAATTTGGCCAGTAAAAACCGGCCTTCAAGATTTTATGGGTTGTTGCCCTCCAGCTGTAATGTCCTCCACATATCCCCTCATGAAATTCCATCATTATATTTTGCACTTCATTTTCGGTAAGGCATAAAAGTAATATGCCTAGAGGGTCTCTCCAGTAGAGCTGTCCATTGGCAATTGCGTATTTCTGGGATTTCATCCTTACAGCTCTGTATTTCGCCTTGTCACATCCTGGAGGACAGCTAAGTGTCAACAGATATTCAACTATTTGCTTATACCAAGGACTAGTCAGATATTTCACATGTATCTTTTGTGTAGCCTTCTCTAGTCCATGTTGCTCTTCTTCTTTTTCTGATTCTTCATTTGCTATCACAGACAGGTTAATCCCCAAAGCTTGATGATTTGATTCAGATAACATCTTGGCAAGTCCCTGTCCTTTGATCAGTTTGGTAGGCCTTATGTCCAGATCATACTCCTGAATTTTTGCAATCCATCTTCCCCTCCTACCTTCACTATCCCCTTGTACTAAAATGTCTTTTACAGCTGCTGTGGGAACATAAGCAGTAATATGAGATTGCAAAATATAAACTCTGAAAGCTTTAAGGGACTTTACCAGGGCGTATGCCTGCTTCTCCAGTATATTATATTTCAATTCAGCATCGTATAGCACCTGACTGAAGAATGCTATTGGTTGTTCATATCCCTCTTCATTTTTCTGCAATAATACTCCAGCAATGGTATGAGGTGAAGCAAATGAGAATACCATAAATGGCTTACTATAATCTGGTCCTGCCAATACAGGAGCTTCGGAAAATGCCTGTTTTATCCTTGTGAATGCGTCTCTAGACTCCTGAGACCATTTTACTTCATTTTCCTTCTTCAGCATATTGGTAATGTGCCTAACTATCTCTGCATAGTTAGGGATAAATCTTCTCAAAAAATTTATTCGCCCCAAAAACACCTGTACTTCTTTCTTATTTCTTGGCAAAGGAATACTGTTTATCACTTCAACTCTCTTAGGATCAATTTTTACACCATCCTTAGTCACGATAGGTCCTAAGAGTTTTCCTTCGTCTAATGCAAACAAAGATTTTTGGGGATTAAGAGAAAGGCCATACCTTCTGCATTTTTCGAAAGTTCTTCTCAAATGCATAATATGCTCATCATCATTCTTTGAGAATACCGTGATATCATCAAGATATACTACCAGAAACTTGTCCTGTTCTCCAATAAAGGCTATGTCCATTGCCCTTTGAAAAGTAGCACCTGCATTGATCAATCCGAATGGCATCCTTGCATACATAAAGGTTCCCCATGGCGTGGTGAATGCAGTCTTCTTCTGGTCTTCTGGGAAAACAGCTACCTAATTGTAGCCTGAAAATCCATCCATCATTGACATTCTGGATGCGCCTACTACTTTCTGCAGGATGTGGTCCATTTTAGGCAGTGGATAATTATCTTTGAGAGATGCTCTATTCAAATTTCTGAAGTCCACACACAGTCTTATTTCTCCATTCTTCTTTCTAATAGGAACAAGGTTCGCTATCCATTCTGAGTACCTTAGTGGCACGATTATCTTGGCTTTCAACAGCTTCTTGATTTCTTTTTCAATAGAAGTAAGAAGCAAAGGATTTATTTGCCTGAGCTTCTGTTTCTATGGCTTTGCGTCTTCCTTCAACGGAATTTTATGCTGTATAATATTTACATCAAAAGTTTTTAGGTCCTCATAGGACCAGGCAAAAACATCTTTGTAAGATTGAAACAACTTCAAATACTTTTCTTTGTATTCTTCTGGGACCCTTTTGGACAGTTTAACAATTTTGGGGTCAGTGGAAGTACCCAGATTCAGATCTTCTACTTGATTATCTTCTACTATTTTATTTGGCTGCACGGGTACGTCATCTTTATTGAACAACTTCTCTAGTGGTACCAACCCTCTGGGTATTACATTACCCTTTAGCTGAAGCATTTTACTACCTGCTATTCTTTCTTCCCATTTATTTTCAGCAATATTTTCAACTTCTTCTTCTCCATTATCATCAATCTCCATATTGGAGAATTCTCCCACAGCCTCTATAAATATTTTCATCTGTTCATCATCTTCGAATACCTGCCAATGCTTTATATTGTCTGGAATGGATGGTCTGTAACGTATCTCCACCTCATATCTTAGGAGTGGGTTCTGAGGAGGACGGAAAGTACTGGCAGCTACTGCAAGAGAATCTGCTATTCTGTTTTGATCCTGGGGCATGAACTGTATGTTAAATGCTGAAAAGAAGTTTTCTATCATGTCCCATACTTCATTTCTATATGCTCTGAGCCGAGGGTGCTTAGTTTGACATTCATTTTTAATCTGCCTTACGACTAGCTCAGAGTCTCCAAACACTTTTAGACAGTGGATGCCCATGTTTCTAGCTATCTGCAGCCCCAGTAATAACGCCTCATACTCAGCCACATTGTTTGTAGCCTCATATTCCAATTTAAAAGACAATGGCACCCATTTTCCTGCAGGGGAAATCAACAACACTCCTGCTCCATTACCCTCCCTTGAATTAGCTCCATCAAAATGCAAAGTCCATATTCCCGATTCTTGCTCTTCTTTAGGCTGCTCAGCCTGAACCTGACCAAAAAGGGTCTCATGTGCGTAATCCTGATTTTCTTCCAACATGAAACATGAAAAGTCCCCTTCTTTGTTATAAATTGGGGAATTATCTGAGCAATCAGCCCTGGTTACCGTTTTGACAAATCTGGTCTCCCTGTATAACCTCCTTTCTTGACCTCCAAAGACTGGGACAGTAGCATATGTTAGATCCAATTTGATTGACCCCCCAATCTTGGTACCCCAGGACCTTGACAACAGCATGCCAAAGCGGGCTGGGATATCAGCAACCACGATGTCCATGACCACACTCTTTGCTGGGATTTGAGCTAGATTGACCACTAGATCTTTAATCATTCCCAAGCATTTAACCCTTTTAGAATCAAATGAATATAAATCTTTATATGGTCTTGTAATTTGCAGCCCTAGTTGCTCCATGACAGATAAAGGCATAAGATTATGGGAAGCCCCAGAATCTAACATACAGTTGTGTAGCAGCAGATCATGGATGACTAGGGACACGTAAAAGGGGGGAGTAGAAGGATCTATCTCCTCGACATGTGGGCCAAAGACTACCATTGGTCTCTCTTCTTGCAGATTTAAACTATCAGGTGCGATGGGTAGTTCAGGAGGAAGAATGAAAGCGGTAACTTGAGACTGATATGCAGGCTGTTTTAATAATTCAGTCAGAGGGACAGGAATCTTAATCTTCTCAAGCTCTTTTTGCAAATTGAAAGCAGACGTGGGCTTTTCTAGCGCTACTTCTTTGGACTCCCTGTTTTCAACTGAAGACTTGACTTCTTTTGACACTGGCTCAGCATTAGGAGTGCCAGCTGGTATAGAAGAGGAGGGAGCTTGATCATTAGACTGCAAGGGGGTATTCAGAAGATTCTTACCTTTTTCCATACACCTCTTTGCTGCTGATTCCTTCTGAGCCGATGTTTCCTCTCGAGGCTGCTCTTCCTCTTGCTCCTGGGTTCGGGTCCTCTTCCTTGAGGATCTAAGATCATATTTGACGTTGAATTGTGCTTCCATGAAATCAGAAAATTGCTTGCAGTAATGGTCAATCTCTGCTTCTTCGTCTTCTTCTTGTAGGGGGCACTCCATATCATCATTATTAGAGAAGGCCAGATTTGAATCTTCAAGTTTATAAGCCGCATCTCTAACGGAGTCATCTGCTGGTCCCTCCAGGTACAAGGGATGGGGTACCTGGTCTTGCTGTTCTCTTGGCATTATCTGTAACGGAGGCTTTCTGTACTGAGGATTATATCCTCTGTTCGAAGCATTATAATAGTTCCTGGGAGCCGCATTCTTAGTTTCCAGCTCTAGCTTGACCATTTTCTTTATCATCTTGCTTATCTCATCCATTTTGTCAGAGTCTTTGTCTTGATTGGAGGTAGAAACCTCTTCTTTACCTCTCCTTCTAGTATCTTGCTCAACTTTTCCCTTTGACTTACCAGTGGTGGCAAAATTTGCCTCCAATTCTAGAGCATCTGTTTGAGCATCATCCAAGGTGACAGGCATTCTTTCCCACATCGAGAAACCAAAATCGGAATCAAAAGCTGCTATGAAAACAAATTTGGCCGCAGCTTCATGTGGCTTCATTTCGGGAGGTAGGCTCAGGTATAACTTATTAAATCTCTTGATGAACTCGGATACCCCTTCATTCTGTTTCTTCTTCGTGGTATTAAATTCAGTAAGGCACATTCCATAATCTTTCTTTTCCCCCCACTTCCTAAGAAAAGAAGTTTCCATTTGGTCCCAAGTAGTCACGGAATTATTCCCCAATGTCTTAAACCATTTTCTGGCTTCGCCTTCTAAAGACTGCACAAACAATCTCAAAACCACATCCAGATGTTCAACATTTAAGTTCTTCGCGAAAGAGCAGAAGGTCTTGAGATGCTTCTGAGCATCAATGTCACTTTCACCATTAAACCTCGGTAGAATCTTCAGGTAATCTTGTGGCATATCATGCAGTACTGGGGGTAGAGCCAGAGGAGCATATTTATTTAACAGAAGAGCAGGAACGTTGGCCATTGGGGGAGGTGGGGGTTGCACAACAATTTGAGATACAGATGAAGGGAGAGAAGTAGGAGGAAGTGAAGTATGAATAACAATGGGAATATATTGCACAGAAGCCTGAGGTGTAGAAGGGAATAAATCACGGTTAACAGTAGCTACTTCTGTGACCTCTTTTATTTCTTCAGCCTCGAAAGTAGGGTGGGATCCTCCTTCAATCCAGGCGTTTCCTCTACGTGGAGTTTCTGAGTGAAACTCGGATTTTTCTGTTCTAACTTCTTGAGAAGAAGAGGGCGGATGGTCTTCAGCAGAATATTCAGAATTTTCGGGACGAACCGACTTCTTCTCTTTCCAACCTTTTTTACGAATAATCTTCTCCGGGTCAGACACGGGTGTTTTCGGTGGTGAGGTATCCGACCTCAAATGGGGCCTCCGGGAAGCCAGAACTTCCAATAAAATTTATCAAATAAAGACCAGTGGAGTCGCCAAGGTGAGAAATCTACAACTCTTCACCTCTCTGTGCTCACTTGATTAGAGAGTGAATATAGGATGTCGAACCCAGGGAAACAGATATTCTTGAATTCGTTCCCCGGCAACGGCGCCAGAAAGATGTTGTGGATGATTTTGTCACCCTCCTAGGGACAGCCTAGAGTTGCCATAGACCAGTGCCTAGGACATCTTAATATAGCAAGGAGTCCTTTATAGTTTGGGTTGTCAGTCCAAGGGACTCACCTACTATCTCTTTTTCTAAACAAGGAAATTGAATTAGATTGAATTGGTCCAAATTCTCTTTCAGAGGCTGATACAAGGATAGGAGTAATGTAAAGGCATCATGTAAAACTTCAGCATTAAAGTATCAGACAGCTAGGAGACCGCCTACTGTAAAGAGGGCCGATTCAATGATATATCACAGAAATCAAGTATTAGGGTGTGCAGGCAGTGAGGAAACACAAGAAGATATTACTGGCAGAAGGGCGCACCAATTTACGAATCCTTAAGCCACTAATATAGCAGAAATTATGAAAAGAGTGAACATGGAACATCATATCACTTCTAGGCCTATTTAAAGCGCTTGACTAATTCCAGAAAGGGCACCACTTAAGATGAATCCTTACTGCAAACTAGTGAGCCACTCGCATTCTAGAACATGATACAAGAGGAAAATTTGCATGAAAAGAGATGATATATTAACACATAAGAAAAGTTACATACTGTGAGATACCAAAGACCAGAATCCTCAATATAGTCATAACCCCTCCTCACTGAGACCCTACGGGCTCTGAAACTTCATACAGAAATGTTACAAAATGAATACAGTAGTCTCCTCGTTGCACAGTTTGCTGACAGAAATCTGGAACCTCTACAATGTCTTATTTTTGGGTATTTATAGAGAAGACAGAAACTTCCCGAGGAGGAGGAAAACGAGGCACAATTAATGACTCAGTTTGAAACCCAATGGCGGAAAGCATTCGCGCCTTCTCTTATAAATGACTGGCTATAAATGATGGTACTGAACATCCTGTTCAAGAAATAAATGCTGGGAGATAAAATCTCTTTATATACAAGATAGGAGTAATAAAAAATATATATAATTCGTCGCCCACGGCTGAAGGAAAATCTGCTGCCGTAAGAGATTTGGAACAATCTGGATATAAGTACTGTACTCTCGGCTTTCGGCTGTGGATTTGAATCCTAGATCTTTAATGCGGGGCGGACGCATCCGGAGAGTTCTGAGAGTTCATATCCCTGTCTTCTTTAATGGTGGTCATCTCTCCCACCTACCCTCGGCTCCTTCCTTTAATTGCTGTCAGTATGATCTGTCCTTTGTTATGCTCTAGATTTTTCGATTGAGGCGGAAAATTAAAGCGCCAACAAAACCAAATTAAAACCTGCAAAACCCGCAAATCGTTAGAGAAAAACGACTCGGCGATATGGAGTGTGGTTACAACAGCGGCCATGGAGTCGGTAATGCATTTTAGGCGAGACATTGAGAGGATGCAGGGTGACAGGAAACACATGAACACAATGAAGAAACGGAGAGTGACGAGGCAGAAAACAATGGGGCGACAATGAATGAACGGGCTAAGGGTTCATAAACCATGACACGTCATCAGGACACACGAATGGTGGAGGAAGAACGCAGCGTACACTTGTGAAATATGATGACACGGCCACAGGAGGTGGGACCCGAATCGACAATCGGAATCGGAAAGCAGAGTGGGTAGAGCGGGAGTGGCACATCTTTTATGTTCCGATTGCGATTGAAAACAGGGCTGCGATCAACCCAGGACCGTTCGATCTTGAAACAAGATCAACGGCTGTGCTTGCATCGGAGGGAAATAAAGTGGTGGAGCTATGAAAACTGCCGATCGACTGTGCGCGGACCCACCATAGAGGTTGATTGCCGCACCGTCGATTTGAGCTAGATCGGATGGCCGGTATTGCGTCCGATTGTTAAAACAGTAGGCCCCTTCTTGTTTTGAATTGTGGTTCTCTGACCTGGGTCATGTGGAGGCCGAAGCGGGAGGGAGCCAAAATCTTAAAGGATCGGCCCGATTGTTTAAATTTGAATTTTGAACTATTGCGATGCAGGTTTTCGGGTGGAGATAGTAGCGTCAAGCAGGGTCATGGGGTTTTAGGCTACGGCAGGGATGAATATGTACAACACCAAGAAACACGAAGCACCAAGCCCTAGTTTGCTGAGTACTTGAGAAAAGAGTATCGCCAACATGAAATCTAATCCCTATAAATTTTATTGATATTAGCATAGGAGCGATGCATCCTACATTTGACAACACATATTGCATAATGTGAACAAAAAAAATCGTACGGTTTCTTATTTTTGGGAAATTTGTGCATTTACAAAAATTATTCATAAACTGCTTGGTGTTTTTCAATGTTGTGTTTGTTGAGGTAAATAAATTGTTACCAATTTACTGCTCTAACTGTGAACCTTAGTGGTTTTAAATCCTATAGTGCTTGAATCTTTGCTAGCAGAAAATTACTCAACGTGAATAACATTGTCCATTCTCAACAAAGCCAGAAAATTGACATCTAGAATATTGTGGACACCTTTGATTTGTTGAACTTGAGTTATTGAAAAAATGGCCATATTTAATGATTTTTAAGATTTATTAAGTGCTCTAATGTTGTCTACAGTTCATGACACAATCAAAATAAGAAAGGACACTCTATTTGACATTTGAACATGTTTTCAACATGCACAGGAAAAGATCGAGTTTCTCTAACTCGAATCACAACTACAACAAGATGAGCTACAACATCATAGCCATCATTCTAAACTAGTTTTTGTTCATAATAACTCTCTGTTTGAGACAAAATATTATCAACATCCGACACAAAATGAGATGAGTGAGGTTAATGACATTCAATTCCCATTTCAGGAGTAGTTTTGCATACATATGCAGAAGTTCAGGCTGCACTTCCCAAGCACATCATCAGACCTTGGGAAGAAGTTGTCAATAACCATAATATAATTGTTCTAACTTCTTAGATATGACAAGGATGTTTCTTTCATATCATGGTCTATTCTAAGCCCATTTAGTTTCGATGTGTTGGGTTTCTTAATGACGGTTCATCTTCACCTCTTCTAGATCCTACTCCTCTACCACAACAAACCACAGATTGTCAAATGCCAACATTGTGACAAATTTGGCCATGTGAAAGATCATTTCTTTTATCTTCACTCGTGTGAGCATAGTCATAAAAATACTCATCATTCAAACAAATGTTTCAGAAACAAGCCTCCTGCAAGAACAAAGATTCATCTGTGATGGATCACTTCTTAGCAACAAGCTTCAACAAACAAGAAGATATTTTGGTCATACCATAGAATATGTTCTTGAGTATTGACACATCTTGCAATTGATATTTTTTCATCTTCTCACCTTGTATTTGACAAGGGGGGAATTGATGGTCATCTACAAGCTTCAAAGATACATCAAGTGAGCCTAAGCCATAGCCCAAACTTAGAGCCATATTCATCCATACCTAGATTCAAAGTTGTAGCCAGAGACAGTGTCATGCCTCATGAGCATACATTTTGGTTGGTGGCCTTCCTTAAACCACCATAAGTTGAGACCTGAATGGTCTCCCTTTTCGAGGAATTAGGGAGCACTTCCTCTAGTATAATAATTCAACTTATATCCATATTTGGAGTTGTTCTAGGAACAACACTAAGCATTCCAGACTTGGTGGTCATCGTTAAACCACCACCGGTTGAGACCTTGAGTTCTCCCACCTTGTACCATTATTTTAAAGAGCACATTCATCCAATTGTTTCCATGCATTTTTTTCATTTTTTGTATTACAAGTCTCTTCTTGGATTCATATATATTCCTTCGGATTAAGGGGGAGAATGTTGGACACCTAACCCACTAAGGGTTATGGTGTGAAATATGAACAATCATTGGAGTCCAAGAGACGACTTGGAATATGAAAACCAAGGGTCATAAGACATGGTATACATATGTATATCATTGTGAATAAAATGCATTCAACGATTATCTAAATTTTATCCACATTTTCGTGCGTTTAATGCTAAAGAAACTATGGGAGTTTACAATAGTAAACTACATTAATCATGGAAAATTTTAGAAGGGGGAAGAGATTCATGAAGAGAAAAACATGTGAAACAATCATTCATGCATTGAGAGAGACACCCATACACAATATAGACACACAAGTTCCTAGGGAAGCAAATTTGGGAGTAGAATGTTGCTATTCCCGAGAGAAAAGTTTATTGGGATGTTCTGAGTGATATATTGAGTTTTAGGTGACCAAATATGCCTAGAAAAGTGTAAACGAGAGATTGGTCCAATGATTTTATCATGTTTAAGGCTCCAAAAAAGATATTTTTCTTGCGAACATTTACAGAACAACTATGACTCTAACCGAGCAAAGTGGGATACAATTTGATGTGTGTTGGTTGAGCATGAAAAGTAAGAGGTGGGGCAGGGAAGTCATTAAGGAACTATATAGAAGTGAAAGGATTCCCTTATTTATCATTCTAACCAGTTGAGATGCATTTGGAGATCATGGAGGCCTAAGTTTAAATACAAAATGAGAGCCCTAGCTCTATCATGTGTGAAGGAGAGTTTCTCTCGCTTAGCCAAATTTATAGCAAGTTATTAGTTTTATCCTACTAGTATCATGGCTTGAGTAGGGGGTGACCAACTGTAGAAAGTTTATATGTATCTAAGCCTAAGGTTGGGTGGAAAATGCTCCTTCCTAGATCAATTGTTGGCTTGACACTTTAGATAAATGTTTCCTCTATTCATTTCATCATTATGCACTTGGTTCCTAAAAATGTTGGTAAATTAGAAATGAAAATAAATTTGTGCATTTTGTTGTATGGGATTTTGAATCTGGTACATAAGTTAAATTATCATATATATATTTGGTTATGAGATTGGTTGTTAGTGCTTAAGAGGATTATTATATTTATGATTGTTGTCTCTATATATTGAGGTCCATTTGTATATGTATGCTAAAAGGATTTGTCATATTTACCCACATTTGGTTAACCAAATGGGAACATTCAATTGGTGAGAGTTGGTATAAATTATAGAGACTGTGAAGAGAATCTCTTGGTAGTATGTAATATTCCTTTTTAGGAATATTTTTAGAATACAGCAAATGGTATAGAGATCTAGATGCAAAGGGAAGAAACAAAGATTTGCAGTCAACAATAGCATATATATATATATATATATATATGAATCATACACAGATACTCAAGAAATCAGAGGACGCTGAGCCATTTTATTAATCTTATGAATGCAGAGGAGTACAATTGGTGGACCAAGTGACAGCATCCAATTTCTGCATAAGGCAGGTCGGGATCTATTCCCAGATTTGCTGCACGGTATGACTATATGGTAGATCTGTGTGAGTGGGACTATTGTGTCTCAGATCTGCGCTCCTGCTATCGGGAGCGGCTATGTCATTGCCCAGACATAATCCCGTGCGGAACTGTGCTTTCCTCCGATCGCTCTCGCCTCCACTGTCCGCGATCGACAATCATGCGATCCCCCGCCGATCCATAGATTCTCCAAAGACGCGCAGCTACTTCTGCAAGTAATCACCTATCCGCGATCCAATCAGAGCTTCCCAATTCGGCTGCGTCCTTCTGTTGATCTTCCATAGATGCGGTGCAGATGAAAAACGCACTGCTGCTCCAAAATCTGCGATCCTCTAGAACCCAATCGGAACTTTAAGGTTACGGCTGCAATCTTCTGTGCAACGATTAAATACACTAATCCTCCACCGGTGCTGCACAGTTAATAAACGCGCTGCCCCACCACAAATACACAGATCGATCTTCCTACAAAGACATTGACGGAACTACCTCACCCGAGTAGGCACTCGAAGTCCCCTGGGGCTGAGGGCGAGATCTGCGATCGGAGACACTCAACGCGCTAAACAGCGCTGCAGACAGGCTAAACAGCCAGCGTGCTTAAGTCGCAATGACCAATTTTAATCTCATAAACTTCCATACCTCCTGAGTGAAGAAGTGCTCCTTTTTATACAGCGTCGGCCGCTCCCAAATCCTGTGGTCGCCTCAACCCACCATACCACGGTAATATGGTACCATGGTAGCGTCCTTATGCCGCGTACCCCATTCGGCCCTCCTCAATTACCATGTGCGTTTATGCTACGTGCCCCATTCGGCCCTCCTTATTTACCATGTGCATCTATTTAGAGTGAGTCGTGGTCCTTTGACCCACGTTTATTCATAAACTAACTATATATAAGCAAAATTGACAAAAATTAATATTTCCAATTAGCTATCGCTAATTGGGAATATTACATAGTATCTATAAGTTTATTGAACAATAAAAGTGATAATAAGTGAAAGCCAAACCTTAGATTTTCAAGATCCACATGAAAAAGAGAGGATTTGAGTATCATAGAGGAGATTTGTAAAACCTTGATTCTAAATTTTCAAAATCCATGACAAAAAGAGAGGATTATCAAGACCCTCGACAAAGAGAATGTATTTGGACATAATCAATTAGTGAAACTGTAGATATGCATAAGAAGATGAACGACCATTAACACAAAAAATGAAAATAAAATAAAATAGGAGTACATTATCTATTATTAAACCTTAAATTTGTACAAAATTGAATTAGCAAGTAAAATATATAGTAAAATAATTTTGAAAAGCTATAACTAAAACCACAATAATGCATCAAGAAAAAATAGAAATTGTGAGTGATCAAAAGAGAGTCCAACTCTCACCATATGGTGCTCTTATATTAAAGAATAAGTTACTTCTAGTGATTAAGATGATGTTACAAATGAGAGGTGTCATTTGTATAGACAATTTAAGTGTAGAGGTTATGAGTGGGATTTTAATCATTTAGGAATATAATGAATAAAATGCATAAATGAATGATGATTAAGCTAGTGGGAGTTACATTTAGAAATACAATATTATAGAAGAAAAATTATAAAGTAAGGGCGTGAACATTTAGTAAGTTACTTAGTGGGAGTTAGATTTAAAGTCACAATAATAATTATATAGTGAGTGTGGCTTTGTATTTAAGTAAAGCTTATTTTATCATCTTAACAACTCTCTTTATCATAAGCAAAAGTAATGGGAAAGTAAATGTATATATATGAGAGTAGGTTCATAATAGCCAACTTAATTATGGGGTTAGATATGTTTAAATTTAAAGAGAGTGGGTTTATGTGCATCGAACTCAAATACAATGTGGGGTTGGTGTATGTTTATCTAGTGAAAATACAATCAAGTGTGTGTTATAGCATTATTTATCACGAGCTCATACTTGATGTTTTATGCTTTGGCCTTGGGCACTCCTTTCTTTTAGACTTAGACATTTTCTCAAAAAACAGTGTCTTAAAACCCATAGGCAACTCCGCCCAAACTTTTCCGCATATATACACGAGTCCATCTATAAAGAACTAGGTATTCCATTTTAATCATTAAATATATATATATATATATATTCCCTATTTTGAGGCGGGGTTTAAGGTTGTTCATATTTTATTTTAATTTTTATGTTATTTCACTACATAAATTGTTTCAGTAACATAACAGCAACATCCTTACTTCTAAATATAACTAACTTAATTAACATTGATTTATTAATTTTATTTTATTTATTAACTTCGAAATCATTAAAATCTTATTCACCAACCTAAATCGGTTTTAACCAATCTAAATCCAAGCCGAAAGTTTAGACAAATCTCTTAAAACTCCCGTTTCTAAAATCATCTTGATCACTGGCCGGAACTTATTCTTTAATATGAGTACCATACAGTGAGTGTGGAACTATACAAGTGACTTTTTCCTTAATCTACGAGCACTATACGGTGAGTGTCGGACTCTCTTTTGTTAACTAACGACTCCCGACTCCCGACTCCCACGAATTTCTGTCTTCGTGAATTGTGCATTGTTATGGTCTTTTCAAGTTTAGTTTCTTATTTACTAGCTCATCTTCTTAGAAATTTAACACCGATTCATCTTCCTCTGCACATTCAAGGTTTTGCGAAGGTTTTATTAGTTGATCATGCACAGATCCACTCGCTTTGTCGGGGGCCTGACGATTTCTAGTTGTAAAATCTTACTCAGGTTTAAGGTTTTACAGATTGATTCCATTATATTCAGAGTCCAGACCCTCCCTCTTTCTGGTGGACCTTGACAATTCAGATTTAAGGTTTTATGAATGGATCCTCTGTCTTTCTTGTGGATCTTGACAATTCAAGGTGGTAAATCTTCGGTTTTCACTTATCATCAGTTTTCTTGTTCTAAAAACTTATACATACCCCCGAGAGATTTTCTTGGTTATCTGTGAAATTGCTACCAACTCGCACCAATCGAATGTTGCCATTTTGTTGACCAATTGCCGACAACATCACTTCTGGTTCAGTTTTGTTGCCGCTCTTGCTGTCCTTCATCGAGAGTGGGTTCTGGTTCGGTTTTCTTGAAACTAATTGCTGTACCTCATCGAGAGTGGGTTGCTGTACCTGGATGCACCCGTCTTCTGTTTGTTCGCATGGTTTTTTTTTTACAGAAACGGTTTTTCTTTTTTACACTGGGCGGGTTGGAAGGGGAGCGGTTATAGGAGGTATACACAGTGTCTACCGAAGCAAAGCAAAGGAATTTCCGTAAAGACGTCGGATTCTGTCGGGGTTGTTTTGGGATCGAACTGCATATTTCAGTAGAGTATATTATTGATCAGGAAAGTCTTCTCAGAGCCGAGTCAGTGAATATATTTTATTCGCAGTTAGAGTTACGAATAAAAATTGCGGCAAAATGAGGATTATGATAAAGGGGAGGCGTTTGGAAAACACCGAAGATGAAATTCTGAAAAGCAGCTGTTATGAAATATGGGAAAAATCAATGGGCACGTATTTCTTCTCTGCTCGTTCGGAAATCAGCGAAACAGTGCAAAGCTCGGTGGTATGAATGGCTGGATCCCTCCATCAAAAAAGGTATTTTTAAATAAATTTTTTGTAAGGGTTTTGTGGAAATTTGTATAAGATTTTTCTATCAGGGCTTTGCTGTATTCACAGCAAAGTTCTTTGTGGCAATTTTTATAAAACAAATTTAAACCAGGGTTTATATTTTTCACTAAGTCTAAACAAGGGTTTATGAAATTGTTGATAGCAACTCGTTTTTATTTCAAACTGGGGTTTGTGATATCTTCCACAGCAATGTGTTTCCATAGCAGAGTTCTGATGTATTCATAACAAATTTATTCACTGCATTTAAAAAAAATAGATAAGGGATTCTGATATATGAATAATGACTCTTTTTTAACTGAGATTTGTGGATATTTTTTACAGCAAAGTGACCCCCGTTGCTAATGTCGTCTGTGTTTTGGCTTAGTTGAATGCTGTTATGTTGATATGTTTTGTGGGCGCGCAGACAGATGGACAAGAGAAAGAGACGATAAAACTGCTTCATCTTGCAAAACTCATGCCTACACAGTGGAGGACTGATATGCACCAATCGTTGGGCGCACTCATCTCAATGCCTGGAACGTTACGAGAAACTTTTGGATGCGGCTTGTGTAAAAGATGAAAATTATGAACCTGCTGATGATCCACGTAAGCTGAGGGTCTGGAGAAATAGATCCCAATCCGGAGTCCAAGCCTGCAAGGCCTGAGTCCAGTTGATATGGATGAAGATGAGAAAGAGATGTTATCAGAGGCACGGGCAAGGTTGGCGAACACTCGGGGGAAGAAAGCAAAGAGAAAGGCACGAGAAAAACAAGCTTGAGGAGGCAAGAAGGCTTGCCTCTCTCTCCAGAAAAGAAGGGGAATTGAAGGCAGCTGGCATCGAGGGCAAGCAGAGGAGAAGAAAAAGGAAAGGAATAGACTATAATGCAGAGATTCCATTCGAGAAGAAACCTCCCCAGGATTTTTTGATGTCTTCAGATGAGGAAACTAGACAGGTTCAGCAACCCAATTTTCCGACAACAATAGAAGAACTAGAGGAAAGAGAAGGGTGGACATAGAAGCTCAGTTGAGAAAACAAGATGTTAGCGTAATAAAATAATGCAGAGGCATGATGCACCCTCAGCCGTAATGCAAGTAAATAAGCTGAATGATCCGGAGGCAGTTCGGAAGAGAGCAAAACTTATGCTTCCATCTCCACAGATTTCTGATCGTGAGCTTGAAGAGATAGCAAAAATGGGGTATGCAAGTGATCTTGTCTTGGGGAGAAGATGAACGCAGAGGGGAAGTGGAGCTGCACGTGCCCTTCTTGCAAATTATGGCCAGACTCCACGATTAGGCATCGACACCAGTTACGAACACCACAGAGAACTCCAGGGAAGGGATGCTATTATGATGGAAGCTGAAAATCAAGCACGTTTAAGGGAGTCACAGACTCCTCTTTTTGAGATGGCGAGAATCCAGAGTTGCATCCGTCAGATTTCTCAGGAGTCACTCCCAAAAAGAAGGAAATTCAAACTCCAAATCCAATCGCAACACCTATGCACACTCCTGGAGCAGTTGGTTTAACTCCTCGAATTGGTATGACTCCATCTAGAGAATTCAGCATGACTCCCCAAAGAGCACCCCTATTCGAGATGAACTTCACACAAATGAAGGTATGGAAAAGCTCCTGAGCAGCTCCAAGGCTGAGAGTAGAAGGCAAGCAGAAATCAGGAGGAACCTTCTTGCTGGTTTGAGTGATCTTCCTGCACCCAAAGAATGAATACCAGATAGTTGTCCCCGAGCTTCGAACTGAGGGGACATTGAAGTAGTACATCAAATGGATGAGGACATGTCTGACTAAACTAGCGCGAGAGAGAGCAGAAGAAGCTGCAAGACAAGCAGCATTGCTTAGAAAAGAGATCAAAAGTTCTACGAAAGGGATCTTCCTAGACCTACTGTATCTTCTGTGGATTTTATCATTAATTCTTTAACTAGAGTTGATGATGATAAAGGTTCTTTTTTGCACCAACAAATTTCATTGAGCAGGCTGATGAATTGATCAGAAAAGAGCTGGTGTCATTACTAGAGCACGACAATGCAAAAATATCCCATTGAAGAGGAAACTCAGTCAAAGAGAAAAAAAAGGGCAGTAAGGGTGCTCCCAATGGAAGGCCACAGGTTCCAATTCCTTATATAGATGATTTTGATGAAGAAGAATTAAACGAGGTATAAGTGCCCAATGGGAGTTTATCTTTTGTATTCCTTCACTTTTTGTGTTCGGATCACATGAGAGATTCTTCATGATTTTTAAACGCATTGATTATTTTTTGTTGTGTGTCAATTTTCTTTTGCTGCTTTGTAGCCACCAAATTTCATTTTTCAATCAGCTTTACAAAGGCCTTGTAAGATCTCTGATTGGTCTATTGATTGTTTGTTTATAAATAGAAAGTTCTTTCGGGCTCACAACCTGTCCTCTCTATGTTTTTATTATCATATTTCCAGGCTGCACAGCTAATTGAAGAAAGAAGTCTCAATTTTGCGAGTGGGAATGGGACGCTGAAGATGCTTCAGTTGATGACTTTTTCTGAAGCTCATGATGCTTGTCTTGAAGATATGATGTACTTCCCAGGTCGAAACAGCTATGGTCTAGGTAGTGTAGCCAGTGTTACTGATAAACTTTACAGCAACACAAAATGATTTTGAAAATGTGAGGAATCATATGGAAAGTGAGACCAGGAAAGCTGTACGTCTTGAGCAGAAGTTGAAAGTCTTGACTCAAGGATATAATGTATGTAAAGTTTTTTTGCCAATTTTAAATATCATTTCTCTTTAGCAATCATGGAATGTTATGGTTGAACAATGAAACTAAAGAAATTTAGAAATTTCACATCATTTTTCTCTTTGTATTGCTGGAATGGTCAGATGAGAGCAGGTAAATTGTGGACACAAATAGAGGCAGCCTTCAAACAAGCAGATACATCTGGGACTGAGCTTGAATGTTTTCAAGTTCACTACACAAGCAAGAGTAATTGGCAGCATCTAACAGAATTGAAGCGTTGCGAGAAGCTGTCAATCAGCAGAAAGAATTTGAAAGACAGTTACAGATTCGATATCAAAATCTGCTAGTGGAGCAAGATAACTTGCAGAGACTTTTACAGGAACATAAGGAAAAAGATGGCTAATGAAAAGGACTATAGAAAGGAGAATGCTGTAGACACTCAACAATCGGAATCAGTTGTTGCTCAGGTTGATGCTCATGTTGATGTTGAAATGTTAGATGGCAGTGACATTGACTAAAGGGAAGACCCATGATAGGAGTTCTGATACTGCAAATTGACCGCATGCCTCCATCAGATGGTCAGAACCCTGCTTTAGAGGGTGAAACTGTTGAACAAAATCCCAACCAGACCAATGATGCGGTGCAGTTGGATGCTCAGAATATTGTTATACAAGATGAAAAAAATGTTCTACAGGATGAGAATATTGAACATTTTAATAAACAACCTACTGACCTGATCACACAGTCAAGTGGTCGAGTTCTGAAGATGGTGGACAGTGAAACAGTAGTGCATCCCTGGTGGCTCAATCAGATGAACAGAATGATGATACACACAATGAGAGTGTTGGACAAGTAAAAAATCAACAAGAATCGACTGAATCATCAGTATATTCTCAGAGTGATATAAACAAGGATGCAGCTGCTGTGTCTGTTGAGATGCAATATCCCAGACAAAACTCAACAGATAGACAGAATGATGCTATGCAGCAACGAAAATGTTTTTACATGTAGAAAATCAACAAGAAGCTCAATCATCAATATATTCTCAGAATGATATAAACAAGGATGCAGCTGCTGTTTCTATTGAGACACAACCTCCCTATGCAAAATTCAACAGAGGGACAGAGTGATGCTTTACACATTGAGAATGTTTACAAGTAGAAAATCAACAAGATTTGACTCAATCATCAATATATTCTCAGGATGATATAAACAAGGATGCAACTGCTGTTTCTGTTGAGACGCAACATCCTATACAAAAGCTCAACAGATGGACAGATTGATGCTAGACACAATGAGAATGTTTTACCAAGTAGAAAATCAACAAGAAGTCCAGTCGTCAATGTATTCTCAGAATGACATAAACGAGGATGCAGGTGCTGTTTCTGTTGAGATGCAACCTCCTATAGAAAAACTCAACAGATGGACAGAATGATTCAATACACAAATGAGAAATGTTTTACAAGTAGAAAATCCAACAGGAGTTGGCTCCATCATCAATATATTCTCAGGATGATGC
The DNA here is from genome assembly GCA_034641835.2 of Pinus albicaulis. NCBI lineage: Eukaryota > Viridiplantae > Streptophyta > Pinopsida > Pinales > Pinaceae > Pinus > Pinus albicaulis. The sequence goes on from JAXQQM020091360.1 coordinate 177,312, forward strand.
AAATGAGGATGCAGCTGCTGTTTCTGTTGATATGCAACATTCAGTCCAAAACATAGATATGGTTTCTTCTCAGGGGACATTTAAAGGAGACAGTTAAATGATTCAGATTCTTCTGGCACAAAATGTTTCTCATGACAATACAGCAATCAGTTTGTGTGAAACTGATACTGTTATGGGTGTTTGTAAAGTCACTTCTCAAGAGCCAGTTCCTTTGTGCAAATCTGATACTGAAGGAGAAATTGTTGCTAGTATTCCACAGGTTGACACACCTGTCCATAGTGAGGATGGTAACCTGCAATCATAACTGAGACATTCATATTTTTGTTATTTGTTTTTTGTATACCACTGGACAAGGAGAAACTGTGGTTAGTATCTAGCATATATAACTTTCAGCTTAAGTTTTAGAACGTTGGAGATGCACTTCGAGGAACTTTTGGTAAATTCCTTGATAGTGTCAATTTCTGTCTTTTTCAAGATGATGACTGTCCTTCCAGCATAAGCTATTTATCCTAACAAATAGATCTCTCCAACGGTTTTTCAACCAGTCTGGTGGACTTTGCTAATGAGCCGGCTGGTTTGACTGGTTTATGGTTCAAACCGGCTGGTTTTGAATACTATGATTTATACCTCTTTTATGGGCATCGAGTGAGTCCTCTTTTTCCTTGAAGAGGCCCTACTTCACTACTCAACAACAAATTAGAATATAATATTAGTTTCCTTGGGTTCAAGCCCACTGCTGGGTCCGGAAACCCCCAAACGGGTTCTTTGCTCCAGAACTCACGCTTTTTGTAGGTTTTCTCCTCACAAACCTAGTACCCAAGTCTTGCAGGAGTACCTCACTAAGCTCCCACTTCAACGAGGGGGCATACTGATATACCTTCCTATATATATTTTGAAATCAAAAGAAAACCCCTGACTTCATTCTGAGAATTTTGAACATGGCTTATCTTGAGTCTTTTAGTTTGTTTTAGTGTATCAGAAGTGGCGATGACTAGAAGCAGCTTGAACTTCAGAGAAGTTATACTTTTCAACACACATAAATATCATCACATGGGTCCACTGCATAATGTATGAAATTGCAAGAAACCTCTTTTCTTGATGCATTTTGAAAGACAAGTCACTCAATGCACTAGAAACACCAATGTCAAACCTGGCTGAAGCGTTTCCTTCTCCATTTGGCTATAAGGATATGGTAGGAAGATCATTGCACTCGAGTCAAGTACAGTGAATTGCCATCCAATATCTATGGATGAGCACAAAAGATATTTTGATTACAGATGACAAACTTTGGATCAATAGGTTTTGCTGAAGAAATTAGCTCTTTATAGGATTGAAGAATAGAAGCCTCCTAAGCATTATACATTATCCAAAAAAAAGTAAATAAAAAAGATTGACATTGCAGGGTGGTGAATTTAACCATTCAGTGGAACTGCAGAAGTATAAGAGTGAGTGAAGGTAGAAGCAAGGATGGTGAATTGAGCCATACAAAAGGGCAGAAAAAATCTAAGAGTGAAGTTAGAGGTGAGAGACTCTTGCCCCTGAAGTTAAATGACTAGGAGAGAAAAACACACAGGAAAGGAAGGGTGCAGTAGACTTTACAAAAAAAGCATCAACGAGAGGTGTAAATAATAAAAAAAGCAGTGACCCTGAGTATTTCCTCAGTCAAGGTTAAGTAGCATCGAGAAAGTGCCATTTTGAGTGAAAAAAACACAGAAGTAATGGTGCTAAGGCTGTTGTCTGTGATGTGAAAGTCCCACTTAAGAGTTTTTCATCATTGCAATAATCAACTCATTGTTATTGTTTCCCCGAAATGATTGCGTCTTATTAAAATTGATTGAAGGTGTAAGTTTGCGGACCCTTGGAGAAATTTGTTCTTTCGTTGCAACTTCTTTGACAAATTTGAAGTTTTGTTAGCAAAGTTAGAAACTGGAGGTGCTTTTAGTCATTCATTCATTCATAATATATATATTGTTTAATTCTATATTAATTTTAAAAGCATTTTATGCATTTTCATTGGAGCAAAGTTAGTGACGCGACTTCTTTACCATTACCAAACCACAAAAACAAATAGAACATAACAAATATAAAAATACTATTATCTTTCGTGCCCTCTACCTGCCTTGAGTATTTGTATCTTCCCACTGCAACCCCTGTCTAGCTACCCATGTTCTGGGTCTTATGTTCAATGGTAAAGGCCATTGTGTGTTTTGTTCTGCGTTACCGGATCCATGGATCCACATTTCGAATTTTGATATGGATACAGATACACCTAGATCCATGTAGGATCTGCCATGTAAACAGGTCCTTCAAACCTGGAAATGGATCCCATGCCACTGAAACAAATCTTATGCCAAGTAGTCCTCACAAACTGGATCCCAAGCAAATAACACTGAGTTTTTATTTAGTTTTTACCATTTTTTAAGGATATCTACAACATGTTTGAAACCCTAAGCAGCAAATATGCTATTTAGACTTTTAGTTAGATCACATTTTATTAATCTATAGGTTGTATATCCATATAAGTAAGTTATTAATTACCTGTAGCCTGTATGCTGTATAGCACATGATAATGCACATTTCTGGATATGTAGTTAGACCTACTGTCCATCATCGTATCAATAGAGTGATCATTGATGAGGCACTCAATTTTCTATTTATAGTTATCTTTTTAGTACAAGGCATGATGCATTATGATTTCAGTCTTCAGATTTCTAAATTATCTAATGATTTCAGTTTTAATGTTGTGATTCATGAATGGTTTTGATTTTTAACTTTGAATAAGTTTTTTAAATTAAAAAAATATTATTATATTTCTTGTATGTGGCATTTAAATCCCGACTTTTCAAATTCAGTGGTTCTGTATACAGATCTAGATCCAGATTTGTACTTGTCCATGTTTCCTGGTAACTTAGGTTTTGTTTAACTCTTGCATCATCTTTGGAGATAATGTGTAGATTCTTTTTAATTTTTTTGGTTAAACACTTCCCATAATTTTAGACAAGAACAACACGAAAGATGGAAAACGGTGTTGCTTAGTGTTGAAGATGAGTAGAGTATCCTGGTAGAAAAGCATTCTATACATTATCTTAAAAAACCTTGAAATCTCATAAATCCGTTATGGGAAATCTGTCACAGTTGTAGAGTTCATAGGATCAATCCCAACAACCAATGTATTATGTTGTCGTGACAATAATGAATGCAATTTGGCACATATTCATCACTTGGTTTAATTTTTTGTTACTCAAATGGATTTTCCTAGTACCCATATCCATTCTCACCTGCTACAATTGATTCTCATCTAAAAAACGATAGGTAGATTTGGGGTCAAGTGCCTTGAAGGGATTTCTTGGGTTTTTGAAAATAAGATTATGGGCAGTAACATTGCTGGACTTGTGCTTTCTAGAGATCTTGGGGTCAAGTGTCTTGAAGGGATTTCTTGGGTTTTTGAAAATAAGATTATGGGCAGTAACATTGCTGGACTTGTGCTTTCTAGAGATCTTCTCCAACACTTTGATGCATTTAACTTACGTGTTTTAGATATTCAACATTTTCATAATGTTTGAAATTGTTGAAATTCTTAAAAATATTTGTTTGAAGAGGTTAAGGGTGTGGGAGTTAGTGGTGGACAATTACAGTAAGCTGAATATCATGGCCTTTGACAGGAGTAGAGGGATAGGAAATGAACACTATTTAAATTTTAGAGTTTTGAAGGGGCATCCATTATGTGCTTCATGAGTCATTGTTTGAACTTCATGATTTTGGTATCCATCATGGAATTAATGTGCACAAGCTCCTTCCCGAGTAACAGGGCTGTTTAGGAGTTGTAGGATGCCAATCATTCTTGGACATACAAGCCTGGAGACATACCCATTTGAATGACCTTCACCGCTCAACTGAGTCAACCCTTGTGGTGAGGCCTCCATGGGCAGGACTTGACTTGATACCTAATCACCTCTAGGCACTCCGATGACAACCTCCTTGCCCTAAAGTACAACATCATGAATGCAAACAAGTGTGCCCCTTTGGAGCCCTAGCCTATACATTCAAAAGTGAAAGATGTCATGGAGTTCAAGAATAACCAGTTCACTTTGTTTGCTACTTAGATGCTGAAGAACAATAAGATGACTATGAATCATGTGTGGAATACCAACAGGGAAGGCAGACACTTGGTTCCTCAATAGCATGCCTTCATTATTGCCAATTTGTAGAGTAAAGGGACCATAAATCTCAACTTTAGAGTGGCATTTACCACTGCAAGCACCCTAAATCATGGTATATAAATGTGAGTGCCATGATTTGAATATATTAATTTTCTTGTGGGTTTGCATGTGTTTTATCAGTCAGTTGTGAGAAATGTTAATTTTTCAAGTGCTAGTTTCAGATTTAATGTCTCTTGTGGTTATTTATAATTTTACCCTAAGAAATTATTCTACTCAGTAAATGATTTTTTTTGTAGTAACTAAAATCTAAAAACTACAAATATAAAATTCTCTGTCACTTTAACTCAGTGAATAGCAGTAGAAAAGATTTTAGAAAATAACCCAGAAAGAATCAAACAAGAACAACAATTATTTTAACCCTCCAATCCATCTTCACTAAATTTTCTTAGAGAAATTACAGGCTCGCTTACCAATGAAAATGGTCCTCTAAAAATACAGCCAATGAAACTTGGAAAAATCAATCCCCATAAATTCGTCCTACACTTTGTTGGCTGTTTTTCACAAGTTCCGCCCTCCTAAAGCTGCTTTTCCTCTTCACCATTGTGGCCTCAACCCTATGGACCGTCCCACACTTGGAACACCACTCCACAAACTTAGCCTTGACCCTCTCAGCATCTCCAAGCCTGTGGCACACAATGGCCTCACCTTCAAGCGAATCTCAACGCTCCTCTTGTGTGCTCCACCTCCAAAATTATACTCACTCAAACTCCCAACTGCACACTTTTTTTATTTCTTCAGCCCGTGAATCGTTTACTCACCAAATTTGCATTATGACTCATGCAATCCTTAAGAAAATCTCTCTCTCAATTTTTCACGTGTTGTTTCAATCCTCTCTCTTAGGTTTCCTTTTATAATTCTCCATAGGGAAAATCCCTAATCTCCAAAGTGATTGAGAGCTAGGATCAAATCCTTGTTTTTTTGGATCAATGGTGGAGATTAGATCTAAATCACTTAAATAATTACTTATTTATCCTTAGATAAACATTAACCCAAAGTCAACATTAATCAAATAATTAATCAATGTATTTTTCCTAAGTTAAAATTTAGGAAGCAAAACATATTAGTTGCTTCTCTCGAACAACCACCTAAAGCAGACTTCTCATGCATGCAAGACACTAGCCTATGCAGAGGATCTTCCGAAATTATAGCAAGGAAGGGATTCTCCACCACCCCTAGCTTGGTGAGAATATCCTCTCTTGTAGAAAACAAACTTCCCCTTCACTAGGGGTTTGGTGAGAATATTTTCCACTTGCTCCTCTGTGGATATGTTTTAGAATCTCATAACACCTCTTTGGACCCTGTCTTTGATGAAGTGGTATCTGATCTTTATATGCTTGGAGGATTTTCCAAAATTTTGATATAGCTTTGGTTGTCATAGTGAATCATAGTAGGCCCCATCTCAAGACCAAACAATCTTGTGAGCATCTTGCATAGCCATATGGCCTCATAACTTGTGAGACTGGCTGCCATGTACTTGGCCTCTACTGAGATAAGTGCCATTGTTAAATTTGGCACTTGGGGCCAAACTCAATGTTGCATTGCTCATATGATGGAGATGATAATTTTGTTGGATTCCTCTTTCGAAGAGGTGCAAGGTTGATCTAAAGATCATCTTGTTTGGATGAGCAGAAGTTAGATTTTGAATTTATTTTCCACACGTGCAATTTGTCAAGGTTAGCCATATTTGTTATGTAGGCTCACAAGCCCCAAAAGATGTGTCACACACCCTCAATGATGGATATAAAAAGGAGAGACACAAACCTCATTTGGACATCAACTCATCTCACACATTCTCTCTCATCTGATTGGTTCGTACAACCTTAGGAGACATTCTCTCTCCTCCGCACATGTGAAAGGGTTTTTGGAAATTTCCCACTGTTTAAGGGTTTTCTATGCAGCGTTGACCAACGTTGACTTTGGGTCAACCTTGTCCTTTTAACTTTGATCTCTTCAACATATTGCATTTTTGGGAGGTTGAATTTGTTGGCATAGAAATCGAGGTGAGTAGAGTTGATTTGACTATTGCGTTGACCACAGATTGTTGAAGTTTGACTGCTACGTTGACCGAGTTTGACTGAAATATTTCAGATTGTTTTGGGTTGATTTTGACTGTGAGAAGAGGCCGCGTTTGACTGGCTTTGATCAAGCTTCATTGGGAGACTGTTTGCTGGTTTGACCAACGTTGACTTTGCTGGCTAGGGCATCTTGTTGACTGTTGAAAATTATACTTTCTCTCTCTGCTGAATTTGAAGAATAATAAGAAGATTTGATCAAATGGTCTCCCCGCAATGGGGTTTTTCCCTGGCATCCACCAAATTATTGTGTCTCTTGTCTTGGCTTGTCTTCTATCGATTATTCTATGTTCTATTAGCATTTTCCAAAAGTTTGATATAGCTTCGGTTGTCATAGTGAATCATGGTAGGCCCCATCTCAAGACCAAACAATCTTGTGAGCATCTTGCGAAGCCATATGGCCTCATAACTTGTGAGATTGGCTGCCATGTACTTAGCCTCTACTGAGATAAGTGCCACTGTTAAATTTGGCAACTAGGGCCAAACTCCATGTTGCACTGCTCATATGATGAAGATGATATTTTTGTTGGATTCCGCTTTCGGAGAGGTGCAAGGTTGATCTAAAGATCATCTTGTTTGAATGACTTGAAGTTGGATTTTGAATTTATTTTCCACACGTTCGATTTGTCAAGGTCAACCAAATTTGTTATGTAGGCTCACAAGCCCCAAACGATGTGTCACACACCCTGAGTTGATGGATATAAAAAGGAGAGACACAAACCTCATTTGGACATCAACTCATCTGACACATTCTCTCTCATCTGATTGGTTCGTACAACCTTAGGAGACATTCTCTCTCCTCCGCACATGTGAGAGGGTTTTTGGAAATTTCAGATTGTTTAAGGGTTTTCTGTGCAACGTTGACCAACGTTGACCAACATTGACTTTGGGTCAACCTTGTCCTTTTAACTTTGATCTCTTGGACATATTGCGTTTTTGGGAGGCCAAATTTGGTGGCACAAAAATCGAGGTGAGTAGAGCTGATTTGACTGCTGTGTTAACCACAAATTGCTGAAGTTTGACTATTGCGTTGATCAAGTTTGACTAAAGTATTTTTAGACTGTTTTGGGTTGACTTTGAATGTGAGAAGAGGCTGAGTTTGATTGGCTTTGATCGAGCTCCATTGAGAGACTTTTTGCTGGTTTGACCAGCGTTGACTTTGCTGGCTAGGGCATCTTGTTGACTATTGAAAATTGTACTTTCTCTCTTTGTTGAATTTGAGGAATAATAAAAAGATTTGATCAAAGGGTTTTCCCCGCATCGGGGTTTTTCCCTGACATTCGCCAAATTATTGTGTCTCTTGTCTTGGCTTGTCTTCTGTTGATTATTTTATGTTCTATCAACATTTACTGTCAATGTTAATGTGATTGCATAACAGGAAATTGAATTGGGCTTAATAAGAAAGTTTGAAGTAAATTGCTTTAACCATAGAACATACCATGGTTAACTAAAATTAACATGGTATCAGAGATTTGGTGAAGACAAAGCCCAAGCAAGAGTGAGAAGAGCAATCACTGAAAATTGAATAGACAAGGACCAGGGTCAATGGCTTCCTCATCATACTTCAAATCTGATGACAAGCTCCATAATAAGTTTGATTATCTCGCTTGGAAAATGTCCTTGGATCTGACATTGGAGGAACAAGATGTTATGGATTATGTGTAGAGAAAGATCACTGAGCTTCTATCAAATGCACTGGTTGCCCTTAAAACAAAGTACAAGAAAGGGGAAAACAAGGTGAAAAAGATCATTAGGGATTCTATTCATAAGCACTTGGTTGCTTATATCTCCGAGTTGGGCACATCTAACGAGATGTATGATAAGTTGGTTGTCATGTTCAGGGTTAGCAATGCTAATCAAATTCTCTTTTTGAAGAACATCAAGAGGGACAAGGGAGAGTCCATCCAATTATATTTCATGAGGCTCACTAAAATCAAGAATGATCTCTTAGCTGTTGCAGAGGTCATAGCTGATTTTGATGAATTGTTGACTAGATGCACTCAAGAGGAGACAAGGATGATGGAGAGAGACCATCCCTCACATGGGAATTGAAGTGATCCTACTGCTTTCAACGCTCATGCAAAGAAGAGGAATAATGCTGGTCCGAGAAATCAAAATCATGGAAGAGCGGGTCCCAAGGGAAGGAAGGGAAGATGTTACAATTGTAACAAGTTTGGTCACTATGCTAGAGAGGGCCCTAACAAAAGGGACTCTCCCTGAGATGATGACTACAACAACGACAACAACAACTTCAGGGGAATGGAAATCAAAGGAACAACAGGTTCAAAGGAAAGAGGAAGGCTCCCTCTGATCAAAATGGAAATGGAAATGGTCAAACTTTCAAGAGATCAAGGAACTCCAGGTATGATGAATCCAATGTTTTGATAATAAGAGAAATGAATATATTCTTATATCTGCCCTCTCTGCTGTATCTCCTCACGACACCCTGGATAACTGGTTGATTGATAGTGGTGCCTCAAGGCACTTCATTGGATATAAAGAGGGCCCTCTCTGATCTGATTGAAAATCATGCAAATTTGGAAATTATTCTTGGAAACAATGCCACCTATCCCATGAAAGGGACAAGGATTGTGACCCTTCATCTAAATCAAGGTCAAGTCCTCCGTTTGCAAGATGTATTGTACGTGCCTGACTTGAATAAGAATCTAGTGTCTATCTCGACAATGGAAGACAAAGGATTCAAGGTGACATTCTGTTGTAACATTATTTGTTTTGATAAGTTAGCATGGTAGTTTGAAAAATAAAAATAAAATGCCAAGTTAAAACATGGAAGAAAAAGAAAAATTAAAAAATGTTAGGAAAATTATATTTTATTACATCCATGTTAGAATAAAGTGTTAGAGTAGTTTGCTCTAAAGAAAGAAGGCAAAAAGAAAATGTTAGGGAAACATAAAATAAAAAATGGTAAATGCTTTAGTCTTTTGAAAATAAAACTATGGCTGCCTGTTTAAATGCGCCGGATGCTCAAAAATATTATATTTTAATTTATGACGTTAAGACCTTCAAAAAGGGTTTAAATTTCATTTGTTGAATGTTAATAAATATAAGTGCTTATTGACTTTATCATAAAGTCACTAAGCGATAAAAAGTCAAATCGAAGGAATAAAGTGTTGACATGTTTCGACGGTAGATCTGGAGCCCGCTCAAGATCTAAGGCGGAGAATAACTTTGTGACCCCCCCGACCATTTCTCGTTAACGCGAGGGGGGGGGGGGGGGGTTTGAAGTGGTGGTTTTAATGGCCGCCCAGATTTGCGATGTGGCAATACCATATCATTTCACACCCCCTTCGCCTAAAACAGGAAACCGGGAGGTACGCCCCCCCCCGAAATCCACCTTCGTTTTTCAACGCCCGACGACCATTCCTCCCGCTCCCGATAACCGTTTCCTCCCGCGTTCTCAGCCAACAAACATCCCTTCTCATTGCCTTTGATAGTGAGAAAGGAAGGATGCAGATGGCCTTTCTGTAGGTAACAATGCCATTTCCAAAGGCTCATGCCGAGTACAAGAACACTGTCTTCTCTTTTGATGCAAAGCATATTCACCCAATTGACCAGATGGACATGAATAGGCAGTCAGGAGAGATGCTATTTTCAACAATGACCACAACAATCATGTCACTTTCCAAATTAAAAGCAACACTGTCAAATGTCCAATCTCAGCTGAAGATTGAAAAATTGTCTTCATTGGCTAAAGACAACAAAATGAAGTCATTAGAAGACCTTGTAGTGAAAGTTGGGTATGACGCAAAAGACTACAAGGCAGTTGAGGAAATCATTAAAAAGAAGAATGTAGACATCTTTGCTCTGTGCAAACAACTCAAGCTACCCTTAACTGAAGACCCACAGACTAAGGAGATTGCAGAAAATGAATGTAACAAGGAGGAAATGCTGAAGTTGATCATTGATCAAAGTCTGCAAATTAGAAAGATGGAAGAACAAATTGAAGAATTACTAACGAAAGAGAAATCAACACTCCAAGTGAATATTGATACTAATTTAGCAACTCAAACATCTTCTACAGGTACAGAACTTTCAGTAGCTTTGTCTACAACTGATGCAGCAAAATTGGCACAAGATTTGGCCATTCAAAAGCAGGGCACATGATAAGTTATAACAGAGGTTTCAAGTTCTTGAGTCACAAAAGATTAAGAATGATACTTTATATGTAGAGGAAATGCAAAAGACTCATCAGTTAGGACTTAAGATCAAAGAACTAGAGAGTGAATCTTTAATGGCAACAACTCTGGGTGAAGCTAAGCAGAATATCTAGGAAGACATCAGCAGGTCTATGACAAAAGTAAGGCCATCCATACAGATCATCTTTGAACAACAGGAGCTCATCACCAAATGCAGAGCAACAATTGAAGAGCAGAAAGAGCATCTCAAAAAGAAGCCAAGTGAAGCCACTGACATGATCAAGGTTCTTAATTCAAAGAACAGAGAGGAGTTGGAAGCAATCAACATCTTAGACAAAACTACAACCATTTTGGAGATAAAGAAATTTTTGTAGAAAAGAAATTTAATAAACCAATTGCAGACCAAATGTGAAGCTTTGAATATTGTTGTTCAAAGGTTTTATACAAAATTTAATGTTTTAAATCATAAAGCACTGCCAGGATTGGTAGGATTAGATGATAAGTTGATTAAATTAGAATATTACTGCAATATTTATACACCATTTCAATAGACAAGTCAAAGTTTGCAGGTATCAAAGTACAGATTATAGGGAAAGCTTTTCTTGAAGCTTTGCAGTTTGATTTGACCATTCAACATCAAATCAAACATTTATTCATTCAAAGACCAACTTTTGACAGATATACTGAAGTAGATGAAATCTTCAGGAAAATGATGAGTGTAGAAATCCCAAGTCAAGATCAATGGGATAAGTTTTGTGAAATCGTCGAGTAAAAAGATGAATTTTACAACATTCCAGCATATCAGACTTTCGAGGGTCCAGTCAGCAACAACTTCCATCAAAAGGGGCCAAGCCATCAACAACTTCCAAGAAAACATAGACACTCCATCTATTTGTCTCCTTCTTCTATTCTTCTTTATTCTATTATTGTAAATAAGTTAAGATATTTCAAAGTTTTGGGAATTAGTATAAATAACTCTCATTTCAAGTTATTAAGGGTTGCACTCTTGGATGAGCGAATTTTAATCAGTGATTTTACAAGTTTTTTTTTATCATCAATAATACAAGAAGGATTCTGAATTTGTCTCATACAACTCTATTTTCTCTGTGAGTTTTTCCAGTTTTCATACATTTTGTTTCTTCATATGTTTAATTATTATCAAGGTAACTAAGCGAGGTTGACTGTGTTTCAATGATCTTATAATTCCTCCTGAAATTGTTATCAATATAAAGAATGATTTACTTAATAGTTTGTTGATGTGGGTCCCTTTCATTTATAAATTGTCAGCATCTTGATAATGTTAAATGTATTTTGTTGAACTTTTAGACTTTGTTTAAAAGTTTTCAAGCTTATGATTTATTGAAGAATTCAATCTGAATATTTGATAATCGTATTTTCTTACATAAGTCTACTTAACCAATTTTCAAAATCTTAATCACTGTGTGAGATAAACAAGCAACCCTTACTTATAATTACTGATATTATTTGGAAGACTTAATCAATAACTGTTTGCTAAAATTTATCTTATACTTTGGTCCTCCAAATATTACAAACATAAACAAAACATTATAGATGCTTTGGCATGATTATTGACCACAATTATCTCAAAGGACAACACATTCATCGATGGAAAGGTACGCATTTGGATGAGGAAATTCAAAGAAGCATTCACTCTTGGATTTAGGGTTGATACTCTCTATCAGGTTGGAGGAAGTCCGCTAGGAGCCATGACATGTAACACAACTATTCAATCGGAGTTATGGCACCAGAGGTTTGCACACCTTCATTATAAAGCCCTTCCCGAAGCAAGGAAGGTGGTCACGAGTATGCCCGATTTCAAAGATGATCTTGAAGGTGTATGTCAGGGTTGTGCCGAAGGAAAGCATACAAGGGGACCATTCCCCTAAAGTGTCACCAAGACTTCTGATATTTTACAATTGATTCATTCTGATCTATCTGGTATGTTGCCTGTAACATCCTTGGGAGGATGCTCATATTATGTCACTTTTATAGATGACTTCTCTCGCAAGACATGGATATACTTCTTGAAGAAAAAGGACTAAGTATTTGAATGGTTCCACAACTTCAAAGCCTTAGTTGAAATTCAAACAAGGAAGAAGATCAAAATCTTGAGGACTGATAATGGAACCGAATATGAGTCAAATGAATTTAATGACTATTGCAGGGAAGCTGGCATTAAGAGGGAGACAACTACTGCGTATACTCTCGAACAAAATGGTGTTGCCGAGAGGAAAAATAGAACCATTTTGGAATTTGCTCGTGCCATGCTTTATGACCAAGGTCTTCTGAAGTTCCTATGGGGAGAAGCTGCCAACACCGCTGTGTATGGTCAAAATAGATGCCCACATTCTGCATTGGAATCCAAAACTCTCGAAGAAGTCTTCTCTGGTAAGAAGCTTGATGTTTTTCATTTTAGAGTCGCTGGAAGTCTCGTATACTTTCATGTGCCAAAAGAAAAGAGAAGCAAATTGGATGCTTTTGGAAAGAAGGAAACATTTATGGTCTACAGTGAAACCTCAAAGGCATATAGAATCTATGTGCTTGGTCAAAGAGAAGTGGAGATATGTCATGATGTCAGCTTTGACGAAGATGCTGCGCTGCCCTCAAAAAGGCTAGAGATCTTCCTATCTCTAAGGAAGACAAAGAAGAAGACGCAGGAAGGCAGGAAGAATCGAAGGATGAACCAAATTTCGAGATAGAGACACACATGTATGTAGGTAGAAGAAAGCGCTCTATGGGTTGAAGCAAGCCCCAGGGCTTGGTATGAGAGGATCGATAGCTACTTGATGAAGTTGGGCATTACACGAAGTGATGCTGATCCAAACCTTTATTTTAAGGTTGATAATGACAAGACTCTCATTTTGGTTCTCTATGTGGACGATCTCTTCCTGATAGGTGATGACCCTCTTATTCATCAATGTAAGAGGGAGCTAGCTTCTGAGTTCGAGATGAAGGACCTAGGACTGATGCACTATTTCCTAGGCTTGGAGGTCTGACAAAAGCCATGTGAGATTTTCCTTTCTCAAGGAAAATATATTGTGAAGCTGTTGGAGAGATTTGGGATGGTGGATTGCAACTCTGTGATTACTCTGATGGAGCTCAACTTTAAGACGCTGTGTGGAAGTGTCGCTGGGCCCGATTTGGGAAACCCTACCAAGTATGGTCAACTCGTGGGGGCCTTGATGTTTTTAGTGAACTCACGTCCGGACATGTGTTTTGCAGTGAACACGTTGACTCAATACATGGTCGAGCCTCATCACATTCACTGGATTGGTGCCAAGAATCTCTTGAGATATCTTCGGGGCACAATCAACCATGGGCCGAGGTACACTGCCAGGAGTATGAGGCTCCATGGATATACTGATGCTGATTAGGCATGCATTGTGGTGGATCGTAAGAGCACATCTGGATGTTGCTTCACCTTAGGTTCTGCTTCGATCTCCTGGATAAGTAGGAAACAAAAATCGGTTGCTTTGAGCACCGTCGAGGCCGAATACATTGCAACAAGCATGGCATTTTGTGACGCTGTTTGGTTGAGAAAGCTCTTCAGTGCGTTGTTTGGGCATGTGCTCGATACCACCGATCCTTTGCGACAACCAAAGTAGGATTCGACTTTTAGAGAATCTTGTGTTCCACGACCATTACAAGCATATTGATATTAGGTACCACTTTGTCTGGGACATGGTACAACGAGGTGCTGTAAGGCTCCATCACATTGGGACTGATGAGAAGGTCGCATATATTCTCACGAAGCCTCTGGGGAAGGTCAAATTCTTAACCTTCCGCGAGAAGCTTGTTATTGTGGACAAACCCTATTATGACGGTCCCGCTTGAGTTGGAATTTGAGCTCTGGGAGCTCCAGGGGCCTTGGGGATAGCTTCTTGGAGCTATAAGCAACCACAAGGCTAGGTTCACCTTGCCTTGTTGGTATGCTATTTCCACACCGTTATGATATTGAGCTAGTTCACCCTCTCTTTGATCTATGCCCCACATGCATCCTACCCATGTAATTCGGGACTCATGGGAAGTACCTCTCATCTAGCCAATGAGTTGGGAAATGAGGATAGATACCATAGCATTACCGATGGATGCATCTTGTATTGTCGTAGTCTCTATGTCTAGGGATGTGTTGTGTCCAACAAATTGATCTGGGATCAAGTTTGGTTGAGGTTTTTACCTCTAAACTGACTTCGAGTCAGTGGAGAGTGGCAAGGTCTTTGTCACTCACCCTCGATCATGTCTTTATTATTTCTTCTACAACAGAGCAGAGCCGACAAAGTACAAAGACAACAAGATGACACAGGATTGCAGGATGATATATGATAGTACATGATGGTACTGGATGATAGGATTGCACAGGTTGACAGATGGATGGACAGGTGGAGTTCTCCTTAGTTGTGAGGAAGTGTTAAATTTGGCAACTAGGGCCAAACTCCATGTGCTTATATGATATAAATGATATTTTTGTTGGATTTCTCTTTCGGAGAGGTGCAAGATTGATCTAAATAGTAAAGATCATCTTGTTTTAATGAGCTGAAGTTGGATTTTGAATTTATTTTCCACACGTACAATTTGTCAAGGTCGGGCAGATTTGTTATGTAGGCTCACATGCCTCAAAAGATGTGTCACACACCCTAAGTGATGGATATAAAAAGGAGAGACACAAACCTCATTTGTACATCAGCTCATCTGACACATTCTCTCTCATCTGATTGGTTTGTACAACCTTAGAAGACATTCTCTCTCCTCCGCACTTATGAAAGGGTTTTTGGAAATTTCGGATTGTTTAAGGGTTTTATGTGCAGCGTTGACCAGTGTTGACTTTGGGTCAACCTTGTCCTTTTAACTTCGATCTTTTGGACAGATTGTGTTTTTGGGAGGCCGAATTTGGTGGCATAGAAATCGAGGTGAGTAGAGCTAATCTGATTATTGCGTTGACCACATATTGTTGAAGTTTGACTGCTGCGTTGATCGAGTTTGACTAAAGTATTTCACACTTTTTTGGGTTGAATTTGACTGTGAGAAGAGGTCGAGTTTCACTGGCTTTGTTCGAGCCCCATTGGGAGACTTTTTGCTGGTTTGAGGTATGTCGACTTTGCTGGCTAGGGCATCCTGTTGACTGCTGAAAAATGTACTCTGTCTGCTGAATTTGAAGAATAATAAGAAGATTTGATGAAAGGGTTTTCCCAACATTGGGGTTTTTCCTTGGCATTCGCCAAATTATTTTGTCTCTTGTCTTGGCTTGTCTTCTGTCGATTATTTTATGTTCTATTAGCATTTACTGTCAATGTTAATGTGATTGCATAACAGGAAATTGAATCGGGCTTAATAAGAAAGATTGAAGTAAATTGCTCTAAGCATAGAACATACCATGGTTAACTAAAATTAACAACCTTGTTTCTTCTTGCTAAACCACGAGATCACTACTGATCTCAAACTGAAACAACATTAAGAAGTACTATTTTTGTCCACTACACTCCCATCCCAATTCGGATTTGTGTAGCCTTGCAATTACACACCAACTTTGACATACCTCAGTCCAAACTCCATTGTACCATGAAGATATAAGAGCACATGCTTTTTCGCCACCCAATGAACTCTCCTCGACTCCACCATAAATTGGTCGAGTGTGTTCACAACAAAACATATATTTGGTCTGGTATTGACAAGATACATCAATGATCTGATCAACTGCATGTACAAATTGGGATTCACCAACTCGGAAGTATCAATATTCCTCAAGTTAGTGATGAAAGATGTAGACATAGGCTTGCAATCCTCCATCCCAAATCTCTCCAAGATCTTAATTGCATACTTGCTTTGCCCAAGGAAAATCTCTCCTGGCTATAGCCACACCTCCAGTCCCAAAAAGTAGTCCATCAATCCAATATCCTTCATCTCAATCTCTGAAGCAAGGTTTGCTTACACATCCCTATGAGCCTCTCCCATTTCGCCAAAAAGAGATCATCAACAAAAAGCACCAAGATGAGTAGCTCACCATCAACAAGCACATAGTACAAGTTGGATTCTGCCTCACTCTTGGTGAAGCCCAACTCAAGTAGGTACCCATCAATTCTAGAGTACCATCCATGAGGTACTTGCTTAAGTTTGTACAAGTTTCTTCGATTTGCATACATGGGACTCTCTCCTATGCACCTCAAATCCCTGAGACTGCCCAATATATACCTCTTCTTTAATTATCCCATTGAGGAAGGCAATCTTCACATCCATCTGATGTATCCTCGACCTTATCTTTGAAGCAAATTGATATGCTTGTCCTTATATATGTATGTTTGGCGACATGTGCAAAAGTCTCCTTGTAATCTAGTCCTTCCTTTTGGGATATCCCTCTTGCCACAAATGTTTCCTTATACTTCTCAACATTGCCATGCGCTACATGTTTGATCCTGTAGATCCATCGAGAAGTGATCATTGACTTCCCCTTAGGCCATGGTACGATCTCCTAAACATTATTTCTCATGGTGGAACAGTACTCTTCCATCTTGGTGCCCCTCCAAACCTACTAGTCTGCTACCTCCTCAAAAGTAGAAGGCTCAGAGTAATTGTTGTTGCTCATTAAGGCCATATAATTGGAAAATTTGGCAGGTGGTCTACTTTCCTTGAAGGTCTCGCTCGGAGCCTCCAGATCCTCCTCAACATCCCTCAAGATCTGCTTGACCCATCTTGGCCTTCTCTTGGTAGAGCTTGAAAGAACATTTCACTTTTCCTCTTGATAAAAAGGCTGTGTCATTGTCGTTGGTCCTTGCTCAAACTTTGGAGCCTTTCGCTCCCAATCCTTTACTACTGTTGGATCTAACCCATGTGGCCTCCTAAAGGTCCTCCCCTCCTCAAATATGATATCCCAAATGATCACTTTCTTCCTTTGCCCTGGAATGTAGACCTTGTAGGCCTTCGAGGTTTCACTGTATCCAACAAAAAGGCCCTTCTCTGATGAGGGCTCTAGCTTAGTCCTCTTCTCTAAGGAATATGGACATAAATTGGACTATCGAAGATACGAAGATGGGTCTCCTCAAGTGTCACTCTTGTAAAAACTTCCTCAGGACTCTTGTTCTCCATTGTCTTGTGAGGACTCCTATTCTGCAAATATACGACCCTGTTACATGCCTTTGCCCATAAGAGCATAAGCAAATCCTAATCATGGATCATGGCCTTGGTTGCTCTGACTATAGTGTTGTTCTTCCTCTCTGCCAATGTATTCTGCTGCAGATTGTATGAGACTATCAATTCTTTCTTGATTCTTGCATCCCTACAGAATCTCTTGAACTCATTGGAGGTGTATTCGCCACCATTGCCTGATCTGAGGACCTTGATCTTATTCCCAATCTAGTTCTCCTCAAGAGCTTGAAACTCTTGGAATCGAATGAAGACCTCATCCTTGGTCTTTAGGAAGTAAATCCATGTCCACTTGGAATAGTCGTCTATAAATATCACAAAATAACTAAACCCAGATATAGACTCCACTAACATATGATCACAAACATTGGAATGAACCAAATCCAAAACTCCCTTTTTGCACACACCATTCTGCTCTACATTGAACTTCAAAAGATCAATGACCATCTCATGTAACAATGTTAAGAGCCCTATAGTCTAGATGCCTTGGCCTCTTGTGCCATAACTTGCTCAGGTTGTCACTGATATGTGCAAGTGCTTTCATTGGGTGTTCACTCAGTGGATATAAAATAATATCTCTGTTGTCTATAACTCGCCTCACATTAGGATCAAATCCTTTCGGCCCGACATGTACCTATCCTTTAGGAAACTGACCTCAAGTCCCATGTCCTCCATAGTTGAGAGGGAGAATATGTTCTTCTCCAACCCAGGTACATTAGAACTTCCTTCACCTCGATAGTATTCCCTGAGTTCAACCATAATTGTATGCTACCAACACCCTCCAATGCATACCTGGGCTTATCACCAAGCTCCACATGAAGATCACGATGCTCTTTGGCCACATTGGTGGAGAGGTCACACAATCTTGTCATATGATGAGAAACTCCATTATCCACAAACCATACACCACATGTCATGGTGCTTGAAAGGAAAAACACCAATGCAATTTCCTTCTTGAACATCTCGGCCAACTCATCCCTTGATGTCTTCCCATTGCCTTTCTTCTTGTTTGGGCATTGTCTTGCATAATGAACATATGACATGCAAAACACTTACTCTTCTCATGTCCTCCTTTTTCTCTCCTTGTGAAGATGCTCCTCCACCCTGGTTCTGCTTGGCTTTTCCCTTGCCCAAGAAGAGCATGATTCTTCTCATCCCCACTTCTATGTTGTTCACTAGATTGAATTCTCCCAAATCTCCTTTTGGGTGAAGTCATTCCACAATCTGGTTCAATTAGGAAGCTTGTTTGTAACAAGGATACCTGTTACAAAGGTAGCCCATTGCTTGGTACAAATACTTAGAGCAATCTTAACAAGTTTGGTCTCATCCACAACTTCCCCAACAATTGATAGTTCATGATGAACTTGTTGAATTCTTGTGAAGTATGAGGCCACAATGTCAAATTTTTTCAGTTTAATATTCCTTAGCTTTTCTCTTAGCAGCATATTTTTGTTTTAGTTGTCACTTTCTGGATTGGATCATTATATTGTTTGTCATCCGTCTCGATGCTTTCAGAGTGGGAAACACAGAAGAATCAACTCATAGGACCATTTTCATTAGCGAGACCTTGTTTCGTAAATTGGAGTATGAAACCTTCTGGGAGCATTTTGAGGCATCAAACGAAATTTTTGGGGATAAAACTTTGTTGCTCTAGTGTCACTTTTTTTTCATATTCTACACACAAAGTCCTTTCCAACAATGCAAATATCCCCTCAATCGAAGTCTATATACAAAATTTATGCCATTTGAAAGTTGACCTTCTTGTTTTCACCACCATAATTCGAGAGGATGCCACATCAACCCTCATTACTCATGGAGAAGAGGCTAGGCACATGATCATGATGAAGAAGACTCTAGAAGAGTCCATATTGTAACTCTGGTTAAGAGTTAAGGGAGTTGAACCTAGCCACTAGCAGACTATCGGGTTCTGTAATAACCAGACTACTAGGAGGAAAAGGGGCTCCATTATTTTCCAATGCACTTTTTCCATAAACGAGCAGGGTAGCCAAGAGAGATAGGGAGAGATCACACTGGGGATTTGTGCACTGTAGTAGCCCACAAGCCATACTTCTTTGTACTTGCAACCATTTTATATTCAGATAAAGAGAGTAGAGTGGCATCACCTTCCAACTGGGCTTTCTCCGGAAAGGGTTTCTCAGGATATGTCTTGTGTCAAATGTGGTTTTGTGAGTTTTTATTTTGTTGTTCTCTATTTTCTGCATAAATTTTAATTTACATGCATACACTAAACAATAATCTACATATCCATAAATCTAAAGATAAATGAACCCTAATAGTGTAGATTTCAGATTTTTCAAGTATATTTTATCAGGTATGTTGTGACAAACTGTCTACTGGAATGTCCATGACAATTTACAGATCACTTTGGTGCAACTTCATTAAGGCCGTCCACATTTGATGAGCTGTTTACTTGTGTTGCGAGGGATTGTGATCCTTTACAACGTTCAATATGACCCCTCTAGCCTTCACATCTTTCAGATTGTGTTTTGTTGCTTGTGTAGGATTCGAAAGAACTTGGATCTCTTTTTCAACAAATTCCCATAGGTTATTTCCCATGAAAACAATGTGATCCTCTCCTTTCATGGATTGAAGTTTGTAGCACTTTCCAAACTGTCTTCAAATCTCAGACTTGATGATGCCATCTTATCAGATTTATTTCAACCGCAAAACCTTTGATAATTCATAAAATATTTGTTGCAAAAAGTGTTGTTGTTTGAAACCCTTGTCTGTTGATCTTTGCCTCATAGAGCTTGTTGCTGCTCTAATACCATGTTAATTTTTCAAGTGCTAGTTTTAGATTTAATGTCTCGCACAATTATGTTACTTTCAGAAATTATTTTAAAGAGTAAATAATTTTTTCTGCAATAAATAAAATATGAAAACTACAAACCAAAAATTCTTAGGCACTTTAACTCAACAAATAACAATGGAAAATATTTCAGAAAATAACCTAAGAGAATCAGGGAGGAGCAACACTTGTTTTTAACCCTCCAATCTCTCTTCATTAAATTTTCCTGGAAAAATTATGGGGTTCCTTACTAGGGGAAATGGCCCTTTGGAATTGCACAAAAAGTACAACTAATGGAACTTGGAAAAATTGACCCCCCCAAAATTCGTCTTATACTTTGTGAAATGTCTTTCACAAGTTTGGCCGTCTTGAAGTTGCTCGAACCATCCACTAGTGCGACCCCAAGCCTTTTGGCCTCTCCACACTTGTGGTACCTCTCCATAAACTCGGCCTCGACTCTCTCAATATCTCCAAGCTCGCGACACACCACAACCTCACCCTCAAGCTAATATTGGCTCTCTTCTTGTGCGCTCCACCTGCAAAATTGTGCTCAAACTCCCAACGACACACTTTTCTGATTTCTTCAGCTTGTGAATCTCTCACTCGCCAAATTTGTACTATGACACATGCGAATCCTTCAAAAAATCTCACTCTCAATTTCTCATGTTGGCTCCATTCTCTCTCTTACCCTCCCTTTTATAATTCCCCATATGCCAAATCCCTAATCTCCAAAGTGATTAAGGGCTAAGATTAAATACTAACTTTATTTGATTGAAAGTGGACATTAGATCTAAGTCACTTAAATAAATAATTATTTATTCTTAGATTAACATTAGAACAAAGTCGAAGACTAGCTTGTGCTGCCGGAGCGAAGCGCGTTCTTTGCTCGCGCATCTTTATCCGGCCGCGTTCTTGCTAGGGCTTGCGCCCATGGAGAGGGGCCGGGCTCTCCCCGTGGGCCTCGTCCCCCTCCCCCGCCCCCTTCTGCTGAGGCTTTCGATCGCTTATTGGCGGGGCTTCCTAAGAAGAAGAATGTTGAAGCCGCGAAATTTGTTAAGAAAATTGATGAAATACACGAGATCTCTCTTCCGGCGGAGACTCCGATTCGAGTTGCTTTATCACCGGGCCGAACGAGCCCTCGTAGGCCGGTTCACGGGGCTTTGGCCATCTCCCAAAACCACGCGAGAGGCCGGGTCAACGTAGCGGGCGCCTCGATCGAAAGAAAGCGCTACTTCTTATTTTTTGGGGAGAGGTTACTTTCTCTTCGAGTTCACTTCAAAAGATGACAAAGATCCGATCTTCCCGTAACGGCCCCTACTTCATGGGCCCCCGGGGTTTGTATCTAAATAAGTGGACTCCGAGACTTCGATCTGTCGTGTGGATGTGCCCAAAAGCGGGTCCGTGTGGGTTAGACTCCCAAAATCTGCCCGTTCCACTGTCGGAATTGGGATTCTACGATGCATATTGGAAATGCCCATGGGAAGTTCATCGATCGAGCAAACAACAAGGACCAGTATGATCGCGCTAGGATCCGCGTGGAAGTAGATATGGAGGTTGGGCTACTGAGAGGCCATCAAAATCAAAGTCGGAAGCTCGGACGCATGTGCGGAAAGCCGGGACTGAGCGAGTACCGCCCTTCAAATGTCGAAAATGCCATGTCTATGGCCACTTCGCGAAGGTCTGTCCATCGACAATGAGGTTGTGCAAGGGAAGGAGGACGGATGGAATCAAGTCAAGCGCTCCAAAACCTCCCATAAGGCTCAAAAGCGGAGGCCCCTAGTGGCAAAGGTCCCCCAACGAGGCCTCTTCTCGGCGGATCCCGTCTAAAGTCCGCTCCACCGAAAACAAGTTCGAACTCTAAGCTCGCACCAAGAGGACCCCCGGGAGGTGGATGTTCAAAAGACGAGCATCCCCTTGTCAAAGGGACTCCCTCTATGTCTTCCAAAGACGCAAGTCTGTGCAGAAAGCTCAAAAGGAATACCCGTCGAAGACGAGGAAGAGGTCCGGGGAGTCGGAAGATTCGGAGGAGGAAGGAGAAATAGGCGACTCTCAAGCCTCTCGTTAGGAGATCCGCGAGAGGTCGCGAAAACGGATCGGGAGAAAAGGAGAGCAGGGAAACGTACAAGGACAAGTTACGGGGCAGCCAACCAACTCTGGAAAAGTTGCTTGCCTCAAAGTCAAGGATGTTGAAAAAATCGAGACCCATGGCTCGAGGGGGCCCACCCGAAACATAAATAATGAAGGTCATCTCCTCGGAATTGTAGAGGTATGGGGAGTAAAGTCAAGGGAAGAGCTTAATAAGAATAGAAACTCCGGACATACTTCTCGTCCGGAGACTAAGTTGGAAGACGTAGTCTTCCCGCTAGCATGCAAGAAATTTTGGTTCAAAAGTGAAGCAAGAGCAATCTCTGCGGGGCGCTTCAGGAGGGATTGGCACTCTATGGAACCCTAACAAATTTGTAGTCACCTTTGAGGCTAGAAATACTCATCGGTTCTTCTGCTGAAAATGCAAAATACGGATACCAAGGAAATCCTTTGCCTCTTCAATGTATATTCTCCGGTCGATGTTGGGGGAAAAAAAAGGAATGTTGGGATACTATAAGGCAACACGGATTCGAGAAATGCGGAAAATATAATTATTGCTCTGGAGATCTTAATCTCACGCTCCACTCTTACGAAAAAAAGAGTGCGCGTCGCTCGTTCGTGATCCGACAAGGGAATGGGCGGAAGATCTTCTGAGGGCTCGGGACTTGCTAGATATCAAACCCTCTTCGGTAAGTTCTCTTGGTCTAACAAAAGAGTGGGCCACGGTCATATCGGCTGCCGGATTAGATAGATTTTTCATTCAAAGCTCCTTTTACGTTACTAGGTTTAGAACCCGAATGCATATCCTTGCTAATAGCGTCTCGGACCATAAGCCTATAAAGCTCGAACTCCTCGGCCCATCTAGACTGGGTCCTATTCCATTCCGTTTTAGTCCTCTGCGGGTCAAGGAATCAAACTTCATGCAAATAGTCAAAGATTGTTGGAGTCGACTTCGTCACGATGGTTCTCCCTTCTATATACGGGAGGAAAAACTCGGAAGGGTAAAGGGAGATCTAAAACGATGGGCAAAAACCCCTGTCCAACCCGGCTACGGAAAGAAAAGCCATCAAAGTCTCTCTCGCCTCTCATCAATCTCATATGGAGCACGCTATTGTCACGGAGGAGATATTAGACCAAGAGGCTCATTTGCAACAACGCTATCATAAGGCACTGTCTAGGCGAAGAAGAATGCGGGAATTAAAATCTCGAAATCTACGGCTCAAAGCGAGGGGACGGGGAACTCGCCTTTTTCCACAAACAAACCCAAGTCGGGGAAAAGCTTCAACACTATTTCTAAGATTAAGGAGGATAACGTCACCTTCAAGGATTTTGAAGACATTAAAAAATCAGCCTTCTCTCACTTTCAAAACTTGTATAGTGAGGATAAGGACTCGGACCAATACTCGGATCTTCTTGACATCATTCCTTCTGCAATTTCTCCTCGTATGAATGAGATCCTTTGAGGCCAAAGTCACCAAAGACGAAGTTAAAAAGGCCCTCTTTGATATGGATCCGGATAAGGCCCCGGGATGGGCCGATGGCTTCTCCGCCGGGTTCCTTCAAGTACGGTGGCCGATTGTTGAAAAGGATCTGCTCAAAATGGTTCGAAGTCTCAAAATGCTCGAGAAAATAGGAGGTAGCACAAACTCCGCTTTTCTAGCCCTAATACCAAAGGAAAAAGGTGCAACAATTTCGGCAGATTCGCCCGATTTCCTTATGCAATACGCGGGTACAACATTATCACTAAAGTTATTGCAAATGAGGGACCGAAGCTCATTCTTCCCAAAATAATGGAGAATCAAGGAGGCTTCATTCAAGGAAGGCAAATCGTGGACAATTTCACCCTTGTTCAATAAGCAATCCACTCAAGTCTTCTTCGAAAAGAACAAGGTATGGTGATTAAACTTGATTTAGCAAATGCTTTTGATCATGTAAATCATAGCTTTCTTTTAAAAGTAATGAGAAAATTTGGTTTTGGAGAAAATTTCATCAAATGGATCCGGGCATGCATCTCGGAGCCATGGATCGCTCCTCTTGTAAATGGAAGAGCCAACGATTTCTTCAAAGCTTCACGAGGGCTAAGGCAGGGTGTCCTCTTTCCCCCTCTGCTTTTTGTCATCCAAGCTCTCGTCCTCGACTACCTGTTAGACAAAAAGATGCAAGATCAAGATATCAACGGGATCGTGTATTGCTCAGAGGGTAAAAAATATAAACCACGCCCTATTTGCGGACGACACTCTTGTTTTTGGGAGGTCGCCTCTCTCTCCCAGCCTCTAAATTTAAAGCGATTTTGGATGATTTCGGTGAAGTCTCAGCAGCGTTGTAAATAAGAACAAATGTCATATCTACAGTCGGAATACCTCGCCCTGATTGCTCTTCGCTATTTCTAGATGTTTGGGTTTTTGCTCGCCTCCTCCAATTGGATCTCCTTTAAATATTTGGGCCTTCTTGTTTTTCATAAGAAATACTGCAAGCAAAGGCGGCTCCCTCGGTACCGGAAAAATTCAAGTCTAGGATCCAAGCACTAGGGGCTTCTCCCGGCTCAACACTGGCGGGCAAATCTGTCCTTATTAAATGCGTGCTCTCTAGTCTTTCCCCTATTTCAATTCAGTCGTGCTTCTCGCTCCGGCGGTATATTAAAAAAAATGGAAGAATTCATGCGAGAGGTTTTTTTTGGAAGGGGAGGTAAACATAATGAAAACAAGATTCCCCTTATCGGTTGGGAAACCATCTCCAAGCCTCTCGAGGGAGGGTGGTTTGAATTTCAAAAATCTCTGTCAAGATAAACGTGGCTATGGAAGCACAAGATTATTTGGAGGATCATTGCGCCCTAAGCCCGGTGGGCCCAATTGGCTCTCCGGAAAAAGTATTTCAGGGTCCTCGTTCCTCCCTGTTTAGACAATGTAATCCATTTGCCTTATTCGTCTTTTTCTCAAACTCGTATGTTAAAGGCTGCTCCCTTAATCAATGCGCACTCTATTGGATTCCAGGGAAATGGCAAAAAGATCAATATACGGGGCGATAAAATTATGAATAAGGACCCAATTGAAGACGAGCCTCCATTAGAGCGTTGCGTTGTGCTGGATGGATAGAGAGAGGTTGTGTTCGTTGTGGGATATTTCTCTTTGGAAAGACTCTGCCGGGCGAGGTGGAAACGAATTGAGGTGTCGGCTCACCCGACACTCGAATGGTCCACGCTCGCTGGACCTCCTCCGTGGCTCTGGCACCCACGCGCATGAGGAAAAAAGATGTGAAAGGTCGAGGGGCCGAATGCCAAAGTTTACATTGTCTCCATGGGATACGACAAGCCGAAAGAGAGGCCTTACGTCCCCCCGACCTCGCACCTTGGCGGGGGTCCGGCGTTTTCCTTCATGGCCCAAAGTCGACTTCTTTGCTTGGCTCCTCTGCCACGGCAAGATCCTTACGTATTACATCTTGCGGAGAAAAAGGGTTCTATGGTCCCTCCATCTCGCTCGTTGTGCGATGAAAAATGCAAAGGCTCGTTGCCCATCTAGTCCTCGAATGCAAGTTCTCTAAGCGGATACGGTCCTCCTTCATTCACAATTTGGATCCCAACTTTTTGCTACCTCGTTCCATCGCTGATCTTTTTTCCAATTGGGCGATCGGATATCCCGGCCCCCCCCTTCTAAAAATCAACTTATTAAATCACGCATGGGCCGTCCTTCCAAAGGTTATTTGTTGCGGATCCGGCTAGAAACGAAACGAGAAGAATCTTAGAAATAATAGAAACAAAATCACAAGGTCTTAGAAATCAAGATTAAATGTCATCTAAAGGAGTGCTTGATTGATATAAAAGATGATTCCAATCTCAACCAGCAGGACATTGCTTGGGGATCTTCCCTTGACTTGCAATTTCAATCGGCGAGTTAGAAACGTCCCTCCTCTCAAAGGACCGGCAAATAAGGAAATCCGAAATCGACCTTCAAGGCGGCTCAATTCACATTCAAGGCACTCTCTCTTTTTTGATGGGGCAACCAAAGGGCAATCCGAGCAAAGTCGGTCTTTGGAGGGTGTTGTTGTAAGTCCAATTGGGTAAAAAATTCATACCTTTGCTTGGGGGCTTGGATTCTCATCCGGCGTTCAAGCCGAAGCTGACCCTCTACCAAGGCCTCAAGATCCTCAAAGATTTAAATATAAGTGAAGCAAATGTCATAGGGGATTCCCGAGCATTATAAACGCAATGGTTTCCAACTCCTCGACCTTGGATCTCAATCTCAGCAAGGCTGATATCCGAGTAGAGGGTATGGAAAACGCTTTTCGAAGTTGAATTACTACCATGTCTTGAGAACTCATAATAAACGAGCGGACATTGAAGCCAATAAAGCTACCCTCCTCTCTGTCAGGGGTCAAGATGAAAGACGAGGAAGAATCTTGGGAACCTATCCCATAAGTCATCCCGGGTTGTCATGTTTTCTTTATGTTGGCTCTTTAATAAATTTGTTTGTATCTTTAAGTTAGGGAAAATCTACGAAATTGAATTTTTAGATAGTTCGTCATGGAAGAAATTTGCAAGCTTCGTACTGCATTTTCAATATTAGCGATGAGATGCATCGGGATTTAGACATCCTCGATGTAGTCAGATTTTCTGCATCGGGGCCAAGATGAATATTAATACCACATAACTGCTTTCATCGTAACTCATTTAACTTCTAGTGATTTCACTTTCAGGGGACGGAAAAACATTCAAGACACACATATAACTATAATCGAGAGAAGAGGAACACCTAAACATCTTTGATTATAGCTATGAAGATCTCTAAAACAATTATTTAAGCAAGTACAAAGGGTATGATCGTAACAAAACCTCTTTGGCAAACTTTAAGTAATGGTACTTTAGAGAGAGACTTCAAAAAACAGATGTTTTAGTGGCATCAAATAAGTAGGGCTAGCCATAAATAATTCTTGATACCAACTATATTAAACTATTCATGAAATAAACAAGCTTAGGGGGGGTCTAGAGAGCAATTAAGAATTCTCTAAAATGTCCTAACGAAGAAAACATTGAGGCGGTGAAGAACAAACGGGAACTAAGGCATTTTTTAGAAACGGTTCTTAGTCTAAAACGTTTGCTCTCTTGCGACATATAAAGATGGAAACATAATGAAACGAGGAAATAGCAATAATAGATTAGAAGCACTTCACCAACAACCAAGCTCGAGGATCCCGAAATCTAGCCTCCTCCATCAATAAACAAATCGGGGCATCCACAAGTTCCAAGACATCAATTTCTTTTCAACTTCCAAGAGACTGTGTATTACTTCAAAGAGTCATCAAATGCCAACCGGATAATGAGTTCGGGATGCGGTATTATGCCTGCAAATGAGGAGCGAAGCTAAGCTAGGGTTAGAGTGTCATTTATTACTGAGTTAATGAATTCCTAACCTTGAATACCATGCAAGGCCCAAGGCGGGGAATATCTGCGGATATTTCTCTGAATAATAACTTCTATCTTAACTCCTAAGGGAATATAAGTGAAATGTTTGACTTTAAGGCCTATTCATAACTTTTACAATAATTGTTTGGTAGATATAAATATCTATGACTAGGCTCAATAAACGCACTTATGCTTTATTGAGGAAACAAAGCATTAGGGAAAAAATATCTTTTGAGAAGAGTAATCGCCATAGGTCGAGTCATTAGAATTTTCTTTGGGTTAATCGCCCTTTGTTTTATCTTTAATCTCCGTGTTTAGGCCTTAAACTCCGTCTTTAAGTTCGATTTCGTTTGTTTTTATCATATTTGTCTTTAATATGTTTGATCTTTGTTTTGTCTATTTAATCCTTTGTTTTATCCCTCCGATCCCTGTGCCTTTATCCTTTAATCATCAACCTGTCCGCCTACTTTCTTTAATCTTCTACTTTGATCGGCTAATCCTTTTGTTTTTGGCTTTTGATTAGGATTAACCCTTTAATCCTTCCGACTCCTTCTCTTCATTGTTCCTTTGATCGTATTTTGTCTTCTCTGTGTGGGGGTCTTCTTCGTGTGAGGGTTTTGACCCATCGATGATCATGTTTCATCGATGGCAAACATTGGTATAAGTCCTCTAGCCATTGTTTTCCGATTTAAGCTTTTGGATCATCATCCGAGAGGCTCATTTGATTTAATTTGGCCCCTGTAAAATGTTTTTCATATGCTTCAGCCATTAAAACTCGCATAAAAAACATAAACGAGTTAGTTAAAAAATCTCGCGGGGAAGCTTTCACTGCGCTTTTCGGGGTTTTTGGGACTGTCGGAGGGTGTTTGCGAGAGGAGGAGATAGGCGCCGGGAGGCAAGGTTTCGGAAGTGGACCCGGGAGAAATTTGAATGGGGGCGGGAAATATTTGAAAAATTGCGCGGAAAGTAGGCGAGTTTTTGAAAACCGGGAGCGGTTTATCACGTGAGGAATGGGTGGTAAGTTGTTTTAGGTGGGAGGTGCGCGAGATGCCTCGAGAGGAGACATGTGGTGGAGAAAAACCACCTATTTCGCACGTGTCATGAAACGCTAACCCTATTACAACTTTATTTGCGATATGCGATGCCGGTCGTTGGATCTCGGGATGGGAGATCAACGGTTGACGCACATCCGGGAGGCGGTGAATAGTGGATCGGACCGGCGGTAGTGGAGGACGGTGGCGTTGTGCGGTTGGATGGGTCGGTTTAAATGGAGGATGGGGCCCCGGGGCCTTAATAATTTAATGAAATATATTAAGTTATAAGGTTTAGCGGGGGATAATTTTAAGAACCCCCCCCTAAATTTATATATATAAAAAAATAGGCGAATCCCCATGATACATAGGAAAAATGGAAGGCGATTTTATTAATAATATAATATGTATATATATAATTTTTTTGGCGAATCTCTCACGAGATTATATTATCTGTAAAATCATGGCGAATCACCAGTACAAATGGCGAATCACTACTACAAAATGCTTGAATCGTTGTCTAGTGGAGTTCGGGAGTGTTGGTTCCAATGAAGATATGGTAATTGAACCCGAGAGTAGAAGGAAGAGAACCACCGAGACCAAGCATGGTACATGGTGACTCGTGAGGGAAGTAGTTCTCGTGTAGTTTGGCAAACACGTTCTTCTAGATTCCGCTAAGCGTAGTGTTGTTTGTCATGCTACTACTAGCACCGATATTGAGGTTGGAGAGGAGTTTGAGGAAAGGTAGCAGTGGTGGAGAATTACAAAGAGTACCCCATGATGGGCTCCATTTTTTTCCCTTTGGTATTTGTGCACCGCAAGACCTTCCGTCCATTGAACCAACAATTAGTCGTTCAACCAACAATCGACTTAATCGAGTTGATTAGGTACGAGTCAACTTAGACTAATCTTCAAAACTATGCTTTGCACTATCCCATATTTATCACACTAATGCTACACAACATTGTGCATTTGCACCTAACTCTCAATAATTCTTTTTCCAAGAAAAAATCTATAATAAGAAAAATATTTTACTATATTCTAAAAGGTGAAGATGTCGAAATCATGCCACAAAGTGAAAAGGAAATAAAATATCTTTCCTCAAACCACCAAATATATAAAGAAAACAATAATGATTATAATAATAGAACTGGATCTATCGATCTATCGATATATGCATGATATGAGAACCATAAGCATTCAAGAGACTAATTTCAAACTCAACAAAATCCTCTAAACAAGCAACAAACAAACCGCTAAAATTTTCAAAGATATCAAGGCTAGACATTAACACAATTTCATGTACTTGAATAAGCCCATTGTTGCTTAGCGTTAGACTTCTTAAATTAGTTCTTTATCATTTAATACTATGACACTATCTATGTGAAAAGAAATAGGTCCCAACTTCATCAAATATGATTTCATTTCCAATCAAAGATCAAAACTAGCTTCGTTTCCAATACCAATATAAAATCACACATTTTCCAAATATCAATAATTATTTTTCCAAGAAAATATAAAACTCGAAACTCGACAAAAATTCCCCAAACACAAGCAACATATATACCATTAAAAATTTCTAAGATGTCAAAGCTAGACATCAAGGTAGTTTCATGTACTTGAATGAGCCCATTGATGCTTTGCATTAGTCTTGTTAAATTAGTTATTTATCATTTAATACTAGTCAAACGCTATCTATGTGAAAATAGGTCCCAAAATCATCAAATCCAGCCTTCATTTCCCCGTCACAAATAAGAAGCAAACAATGTAAGGATTAAATATGAAACATCAATCTTAAAAATAACACACATGAAAGAAATGTAGTCTGTAATGTTACAATGAAAAAATACAAAATATAGAACCCATTTTTTACTCGAATTTGACATGTAGTAATCTTGCATGATCAACGAAACATGTATGCCAAAATAAGAGTCCTAGGGTATTTCAATTTCCCAATTCTCATCTTGGTCATCATTTTCTACATTGTGAACATGATCTTCTCCGGATGTATCGTCATTATGAGCCTCCAAAAACATTATGTTCTGTATCAAGTTCATTAGATAAATTTGTTATATTGTTTTCTCCCCTTCTATCACAATCGATCGTCAAAGCGCTAGTGCTCTTTCATATGGAAAATTGTCAACGTCATACTTTGTTACATATAATCTTAAACATGTATCCACATTTTTTATCAAGCTTGTTCCTCAACTTTGACTTCAAAAATGATAGTGCACTAAACATTCTCTCATCCTCCACTGATCCCAAAATCATAGTTTGACACAAATCTGCTAATTTAAAATATTCCGATATGTTTTTCTTGCAGGTATTGGCTAGCACTTAAAGTATTCCATAATATTGTTATAGCACCGTTTTCATTAGGATTCTCCAAAAAGGATATTGCTTCCACATTGTTTCACAGAAAGCGTCCACCTTGTTGATACAATTTTGATGAATCTAAAATACCTTCAATCCGTTTCTCCATGTATCGAGACTTTCTTGCAAAAGTGGTCTACTAAACATTTTAATCTCTTTTGAAAATCGACTTTTAAATTTCTTGAACATTGACAATTGTTCCAATATTGAGTGTATACCACACACATGGCCTCCAACAATTCATCTAGAGGAAATCGTTCTCTTATCTCTGATGATAGTGATCTTTCAATTTCTATCAAATTTTTTCTCACTGAGATAACAATATTATCAAATTGGTCTCTTGACACGGGGCAATATTTGGTGATTCGTCCTGTCTTACTAATATAATGAAAGGGGACCATATACCCATGCAACTTTGTGATACATAGTATCCCTTTTTCATCAAACGTCAAATTTTTTTTCGATATTTTCTATATTGATGATCTTAGTCCAACTTGTAAACTCGGACCCGCAAAAAAGTTCGGCATCATATACAAATTATCCAATGCAAGGCATGCCGACTTTCTCGCATTTGTGTATTCGGCAATATACATTGTGCGATTCACGAGACATTTTCACGAGGACATTCATTTCATGTAGCATAGGAAGAATTCCAGCCAATGTCAATAATGTTTCTATATCGATTAGATCGAAAAAGAAGATCTTGAGCTTTGTCTACATTGTAGCGATTTTCATACATCAACCCTACAAAGATTTGAACTCACTAAATAGTCTTTGTCGTTTGGTCCATTTAATGAGATCCATCTTGTATCAACATCTTTCGGTAGTTTTTTTCCATCCGTAACACCATATGCAAATTGTTGAAACTCTAAATATCGTTTGGGACTACGAGAAAAGTATGCATGAGTCTCACGTACAAGATCTTCAACTTTTGAAACTAATGGAAACTTGCTTACTATTTTAAATGCAAGATTCATCTTATGAGCCATACAATGAATATTAATCATATATGGCGAAGCCGATAGTTGTAGTCGAACACAAAGACCATTCCTTTGTCCTTGCATTACGATGCTCCATCTTGCTCCAACACATACCAACTTTTTTGCAATCGTTAAATGATCCATACCACTTTCCTTCAAAAGTATTAAGAACAAGTTCATAAATATTTTCAGGCAGCAGAAGTCTCTCTCATCTTTTTAATCCCAAGTAGATAGGAATGCCTAATATGGTCATTAACCATATAAATGCTCATGCAAATCCATGAAGTATTATCAATAGTCAGTAACCTCATCCAAAGACAATGCCAAAAACCTAGCATTTGCAATCTCCCTGTTTTCAAATCATCAATTTCTACTTGAGCTAGATATCTTGCCCATTCCCAACCACTAGTTACGGACCAATGAGAAGATGGAAAGTTTGGCACGTGAAGAAAAGATAGAAATTTCATCCGATCCGGATAATCATCATAGGACGACCTTTACATAAGATGTGAAATACGGTGCTCAATTGTATCGTCTTGGATAAAAAACTTCTTTCCATCGTCTTTTCAAATTGAGATATGATGGTTCCTCCACTTGCCTCAAGTTTCTTCTTATTTATTAAATATTTTTTGTATTCTTCCACACATTGGTTATGTCTCGGCATTCCTCCAAAGATTTCCATCCTGACAATAGATTTCTCTTTACCATCTACAATTTTCTTTTCACAAACCTTTCCTCGCATGCTTTTGTCTCGTATCTCGCTTCATCTAAAATTTCACTACCTTGCAACTTTTCCAACTACATGCAAGACATTTAACTTCTCGTAAATCCTCATTTGTAGAAGGTATTTCTTCAATAAATGGAAAACTTGAGAGCCAATCATCTTGGAATTTTCTCCCTATGGTCCACTCGGCCTTTTTTTTCCTTTTCACGTGAATGGTTTGTGTCACCTTCCAAGGAAAATATCTTTAACATTTTCATCATTAATTTCTGTTGAGACCTGCATTTATCTCACCACGATCACTTGTGGAACCTATTATTTCATCCATCATATGGATATCGGATGCATTTTCACAAGAGTTAACATCTCTCTCAGTAATAGATTGTTCAAAGGAGCTTGAAGCATGAAGAGAATGTGTATTCTTGGATTGAGACTTTTTAAAGTATGATAATACATCAATTTGCCTTGATAGTTTCTTCCCGAGATTAGATTTTGACATCTCATTGAATATTCCGAAGTAAAATTTCAAATCGATCTAGAAACCTACATTAATAGTTTCAAGAGTTGAGAATTACTAGATTTGTAAGTAGCTTTCAAAGTAAAATAAGTGTAATGTTCACAAAAACCATTATGCAATTTTTTTTTTAAAATGTTGTGCCAAGGCCCAAGCCCAAAAGCAAAAATAAATCATTATACACAAAACAATAACATCATGAGTCATCATCTATAAAACAAAGAACATCATTCAAATATAAAATATAAAAACATTTCCACTAAATTAAATCATATCTCCAAATCACCTAATGAACACTTGAAAGCTTTAAACAAAACAACAAAATATTACAATAACTTTAATCATCCTTTCCAAAACACCTCTCCCTTAAGTTGTAAATAATTGGTTATAAGAAGTTGAAACATATCCTCTATCATTTTCCATGATAAAAGTGAGGAAGGAAACTAGTTAGTTACTAGTGATTCTTTTACTTATCAATGGAAAGAAATCCCTTAAGACATTGCCCTCCTGTTGACCATAATTTCCTTTCCATAGTGAAACACGTCCAGTATGGCCATGAAATAACCTAAAAAGACTCAAATGTTTTCCATGATTTGTAAACACACGGGTGCCATGTAAAGTTTAAGGCCCAAAAAAGCACGTTTGGGATCCTATAAAGCAAAATTAATTATTGTATCAAACATTTAAAACTACTAATTAGCACTTAGTGTTTGTTATTTAACCAAGTTCCATTGAAATAACAGCCATGGGATGTTACCAAAGAGTTAACCAATAGATAAATGCACACCACAAATCATACATTCACTGGAACTTCCCCTCCCATGAATGACCATCTAAGGGAAAGGGGCAAAAAAAGAAGAAAAGAAGTCAACGAATCACCACAGTCGACAATGATTCTTAGTGTCAAATCATTGGAAACTACAAATCAAGTGCAAATTTAACCCATGCATCCATGGGTTGACAAAAAAAGAGTTTATAGCAGCCACAAGCTAATCATTCTACGAGTCTACCCAAATCGACACAAACTCCTAAAACTTGTTGATTAGAAATTCCCCAAGAAAGTTTCACTTGGTTCATGAGAGAATGAAAGACAAGTGCAAATAAACTTCCATGAAAGACGCAGTGCAAATATCCTTCCATGAATGGATATCACTCTCAAAAATCATTTTGGGCATATTCCAATATGTAGGAGCCGGGGAAACATGGTGCACAACAACGATCTATTGTGCTTGAATTTAAACTCGCATCAAGGGAACATTTGCACTCTTCACACATTGAACATTGAAGACAATTAATTAATGCCCGACATGACCATAGCAACAAAAGCATCAGCGGAGACTATAACAAGATTATGTGAAAGTGAGAAAGAACACCCATCATGAAGCATCAAGTAATATCATCCACAACATCAACATCAACGTTGGGCAGATTTTGATTGCCTTCGCCTACTAGAAGTAACTTCTAGTGGTAAAGGTGGTTTTAAAACTAATCTATGCGAACGACGGGGGTAGGATTATGTTCTTCCATGATTCTGATTAATTTTAACCAAAAATAAATAAACAAAAGAGGGTAATGCTAGGCAAAAGGGTTTACCAAGTACCGTGAGCTCGCGAATACCTCCCCGGCAAGCCAAGAAGTATGGACGAGCAATCTCCCCGAATGCCGTGTTCGGTGTATCACAATTTAAAGGCGGCCGACTCGGTTCACTATGGATGGATAGCACCTAAAATTTGTCCTCCCAAATATACCCAAAGGTACGTGGAGGCCCAAGTCCGTAATAGCGCCGCTCTAATGCGAAACCGCACGAGTGAGAGCACCACCTATATACTTATCGTATCGTAACGCCGCCCCAAGGGACGTGCTACGATATACTTACGTACGTGGGGTGAGATATCACACTCGGAATGTATCGCGGACAAGTTAACGACGATACTGCTATGTTTTACGACGCCAGAACACGTCTCTAGCTCTAGACCTTCTAAATGTTATTGTTATGGTTCCAATGCATTTTTAGATAAATTGAGATTAATTTTATGTTGATCTTGCTTAACAATTTGCCTTTCAATGGTACCGCGATGATGTATGTAGAAATTCCTAAATGCAAACTAAGAATGATAAGCAAACTTTTCACTTTTAGTTTTTCAATGAAAGACCTAGCTACAAAGGGAAGAGAGCAAATAATTTTGTGAGCAAGCAAATCAATGAACAAAAGAAAACATTGAGCACAAAACTAAATGCAGTATTTCCTAATGTTCCTTTTTTTGCAAAAAAAACACAATCCTACATGCAAATGCAAGTTTTTTCTTTTCAGTTCCTTTAATGTTATGAATGCAAAAAAAGAAACTAAGTGCATCAAACAAATGCTTTTTACTTTTTTGAGAAATGAAGAATATGAACAACAATTGTATAACCGC
The DNA here is from genome assembly GCA_034641835.2 of Pinus albicaulis. Classification (NCBI taxonomy): domain Eukaryota; kingdom Viridiplantae; phylum Streptophyta; class Pinopsida; order Pinales; family Pinaceae; genus Pinus; species Pinus albicaulis. The sequence continues at coordinate 213,238 of JAXQQM020091360.1, forward strand.
CATCATTGCCGACGTATACATGCCATTTACAAAATGTCAAGGAACTAGATTAAGAAGAGATATCTCAAAGATCGAATTAAAAAGGAAAATAAAACAATCATCATGATACAAGAAACAAAAATATCGGATGTCTTAAATATCGATTTTCTCTAACCTGACAACAATTTGCTTTTTCGTACTGCTTCAATATTAGTTCTTATTTTTTATCGTTATCCATTCTCATTTATTTAAAATTCTCATAAAATTTACATAAAAGGTCCTACAATTCCCTAATTTATTCTTCATTTTGAGGTTTTATTTGAATTCATCACATTTACTTTTCATTTATAAGGTCTACTTCCTTTTCTTCGTAATTGAATATTTCTCCGAGGAGCATGTCCAAAGAAATTATAGCTTATTTTTCCAACGAATTTCCATAATCAGAATCAAGCTTAAAAAAACATCAATGAACCAGGGTTCACTTATGAGAATTAACTACATTCTATTTTTTTAATAAGAAAAAGGAGGCTTGTATCAAGATAAGACAATCTCTCCATGAAAGGAACAATTTCCAAAGTATAATATTAAATGAATTCCTCAATGTAAGCTATTAACTTCTCTATGGTAGTATCAAACTGGTGTTTCAAGTCGGGATGAAATCATGAGGAGGCTTTCATTGATATTTACTTTTTCCCGAAAGATATTTTCTAAAGGAATCTACCTCCAAATGTAAGGAATCTCTCGTCATTTGCATTTTTGAGCGGCTTGAAAATCCATTTCATGTGGCCCAAACATATCCTACCACCGGAATCCATAATGTTTTACCTACCACTCAACATCTAGATCCCAATTTTTGCTCTATCCACTTAACACCAACATTTCAACTGCATCGCACACTCTTGAAATATGAAATATGCATACCTGTGTTATTTGCACTATCATAATGATATCCAAAATCTGGACCTTTCTTTAAAATCCAAATATTCAAATATCTAGATTTTAAAGAAAGACCCTGCATTCAAATTTTCTAAGTTATGAGTTTTCCTTGCTATAATGTTTTGCCTTAATTATTGGGATATCCGAATCATTCTACTCGAGTTCCAACTCACCCACTTGTCCACTTGCATCGACATCACATGTGGCCTATGACATTTCTAACATATCACTTGGGTTATCATAAGTTTTTGCATGTTAGGTTATGTGGCATCACAAATGTGAAATTATGTTGTGTTAGATGTATCATCATTAATAATGTGTGTTATCTAAGATGAGTCATCCTATATGGAACCCAAATCCGGGATATCTAGATTTAGTGTTCCTCTACTCATATTATAGATCATAGATATTAGCATCCTATCTCTAAGCCATCCATATATCCAAAATTTCTCTCACCTCGACTACTCTTCACTTACATGGTATATGACTTAACATCCAACATGTCATTCTTTATGGCATGTGACATGTCATTCGGATCTATGTATCTATCTCTTCACTTTAATCTTTATGATATTCATTTCTTTCCCGGATTACGGAATGTCCATCCATCCAAATTTCACTCTAGGAATGATTTTTACCATTCAAATCCTTTTTTCCTCGAATACAAAACATACAACCTTCCAAATTTTCCTATAGGAATGATTTTTACCATTTAAATATCTAGAAATGTGGCTATTTGGCTTCCTTTGTAATTTAGTGGTTTCATTTTTTTGGTGTTCTCTCGTTATGTCCATTCTGCTATTGGTAATAGGTTTTGTCCATTTTTATTTTGGAGATATGGGTTAGTGGTTTTAATTATTTTGGAAGTTGGATTTTTGTAGCTCATTTTGACTTAGTTTTTTGGAGACTCATAAGGGCATGAAAATCTACCAAAGTTCTAATATGTACATTGAATACGATTGTCCGATAATGCAATATATCTACCATGTTTCACGGTGACACTTCCTCCGCATTCTCGACCTTCCTTTGCGTTCCCGAGCGTTCCCATCTATTGGTATAGTGCTAAATGAGCATTGGTATTGTTATCGGACCCACTCGCGCATAATTATTTTTGGGCTTTTAAGTTGCTTTGGTCCGAGAGAGGTTGATCAAATACACTAATATCACACATGAATTTTTTCAACAATAGGGTGAATGTATTGCTCTTCCAGGAAGCACCAAAAGCGCTTGTATTTGTGATAACATTTGATATAAAATCTAACAAGTTCCCTCCTTCCCCATGCCAATGGTGCTTCTCATTACTCATAAGTAAAACAAGAGAGTGGGGGGTATTTTTTTTGGAATGCCTTAATGCCCTCTCTACAGAATTACCAATACAATAAATTTTTGCACAACTCATCAACCCAACCTTCATTGTTTTCCTTGAGTTCTCTTACCTCTATCAAAACTTTTATAAGACTTTTGTTGCCTCATCAAGACATGTTGCATGCTCGAAACAGATTGACGGTTCTTTCTACCATTTTCCACAAACAAATTACTTTAAATCTTCTCATCATCATGAACTTGAGGATTTGAATTATTGTTCCCATTGTTATTCGCTCCACAATTGATACATATACACAACATCCGGCATGATGTCCTTTCCGATGGTTTCTGCCACATGATGCCACTCTGCATGTTTCAGGTAGACCACCAAATTTGCCCCCTTTGAATTCAACTCTGAGTGGTCTCTTCATTTTCTGTCCGTGTCTTAAAAAGAATCAAACCCTCAAGCTCTTTCCCCCAAATTACCCTGGATCCGTTTATTAATAAACAAAGATGTTGAAAAAAGTGGCATCCATCATGTGCTTTATAATTAAACTCCACGTGTAGGGATAGAAGGCCCTTGCAATAGCTTGCACTCGTCATGTATATCGTACGGAGATAAGTGACATCCCATTTAAATATTAGTGGTGTATGAAATTGTGGCATCGGAATGAATATCAAATGTTCTATTTACTTATGCAAATTTTAGAATTGAAAAATAGCATCCATCTCGCGGCTTTGGTCACTTGTGTTATAATCGTAGCTTCCAAGTTTGAAGGCATCTAAAAAAAAGACCTAAGTAGACTCCCGCTTTCTAGAAGTTTTCCGTAACTAGAGACTCGTAGCTTGGCTATGGGTATGGGGTTTCTATACACAACAATGCCAATTCCCTCAATTGCAACGAAATACAATACCGACTACTAAAACATCCCAATCACCGTTTTCCCAATGATTGTAGCTAATGCATTTGCTGTATAATAAGTTAATAACCTAGAGCAGGGAGGAAAGTTTTCATCTGGAAAATTGCTTCAAGCTCCATTAATTTTCTCCCGAGAGTTGACTTGCACTTGCACGAACTACTCTACCCAAGAGACTCGTTACCAAGCCTTGATGTCCCGGTATCTCTTCATTGAAAGTGCCACCACTTTAGCACTTATTGTTTTCACTTTGTTTCTCGCTCTCGGTATTATTTTCTCTCCTCTTATGTTTGAAAACCAAAAAAAATATAGAAATCTCCATTATGCTCGGTGTTTTTTTGAAGCAATGCCCAACACCTCATCGTACTCCTACTAATTGGCAAGATTACAATGAGCCCGACTAACAACCTAGATTCCCATTTCAATTTCTAAAAAAAAACTCCTTTCTAGAATTTACATGGCTCCCTTAAGGTGATGCTCGAAAGAAGAAATAGAAAACCGAAACAACATTGTGTCACATTGCTTCTTGTCATTAAATCTTCCAACCTGCAGTGACAAAATACGAGTGAAAGAAAAAAATAATGAATGCAATCCAAAGCATCCCGCAAAAATCGATGATATTGAGCTTCGATTAACGATATGCACATTTCCAAAATCCAGTTTCACCTTTTTTAGTAGACAAGTCCCTAAGAGTGGGAGTGTCACCCAGGGTGGCATAGTGAGAGGATTTATTCACCCTATAATCTTCCATAATTAACCTTATCCTCGTAGAATTTGACCACCGAAAAGGAAAAGGCACTCAAGGCGCACCAGTAGAGAAGAAAATAGCGAAGCCTCATACTCCAAGGCATCACACTAGAAAACGCCAAAACCAAGATGTAAATATCTAGCAACTAAAATCATGAAGCCTCCCAATGAAAGCAACACACATTATAGATGGAAATATTTTTTTTAGCAAAGAGAATGGGCAATACCAACTACATAGAATAAGAATAATCTTTTTCATTTGTATTCTTATGCAACATTTACGTTTGTGATTCAGAGAAAACAAAATGATGGTTTCAACCATTTAAGGATTTGGGGCTACTATTTTATCAAAATTGCATGAATATCAACTAAAAACACAAGTCCAAAGCCCATTGATGTCCACTCATTATGAAAACTTAAGACTTGGGTCATATGGAAAAATGGATAAGATTGATCACAAACATAAAATGAAGGAATACACCGAGAGAAACCATCTCATTTAAGTCCCTCGTACGGTTCTTTATCTACATATCCATTGACTTGTTATGACACGAGGTGGTGAAGAAGGTCCAGAATCCAATCAAGAAGCAAGATAACCCAAATCATGCATGCCACCATATCCTCTAATATCCTTCCAGACTCTTCTGAAGAACTGTCGATCCATTGACATGAATTGTTGCTCTTCATGATTATTAACACCCAACTCGCAAAATCTAAGGACTTTATAGCTCAACAATGTAGCTATACTAGACTCAAAATTAACATTTTTTGAGTTCAATGATAGATCCATCTCTCGCTTTCGAAAAAACCTATGGACCAATTTCATCTTTGGGCCAAATGTATACAGACCAAATCGTCGAAAACCACCAATCATCATACTAAGTATGGTCCTCTGTTTTTTTCTGTCAAATATGGGAACCCAACTCAAGATGTCAGTGACAATTTCCCTGGGGGATCCATTAAAACTTATGTGGTTACTCTTGATTTTCCCAAGCGAGAGAAAAACAACAATCTTTCTCGGTATTCGGATCTCAATTCTCTTGTCGGATTTCAATCCAAAAGGTTTAATGGTTTTCATATGGGATCAAGTAATTTAGAACCTTGCAACATATATTGTCAAAAATAATTTCACCATGAAGCACAAGTTAGAAAAGAAGCCTCAAAACCTTTACTCTTACATAATTTACAGAAAAAAAAACATGTAGCAATAGAGTCTATGGTAGTTTCAAGTAGCATAAATATCCTTGTATATGCACAATTCGGTCGTTTTATTGACTCATGGTCCTCTGTTAAAACAAGCTCACTCGCTTGACATACTCAATATAGATTGTTAACAAAAACATCCAAACACATTTTACTATGATACCCCTATACTCAACTGTGTATCGACATATATAATGCATTAAAAAAACCCTTCTCTTCCCAATACCAATCCCGATGAGAGAAATTCCAACCATATACATATGAACTCGAACATTGAAACCCATCTATAAGTAAATGTCATAAGTCATAGTTTTTTAAAGGAGTATCCGATCAAATCGATAGATCAAAAACAACATTTAGATTTTTATGGTGCGGATGGTTACGCATACAACAAATTAGTGAAAAAAATTATGACCATAGTTCAAATTGTTTCATCCCACTCAAACCAAAACATCCCTTACTCAATAGTAGCAATATGTCCTTTATATCTTAGGGAAATCTTTTTAGTAGTTACTCTTGCAATATTTAGTGACTGATCATAGAATAGTATTGTCGAACATGAGTCATTGAAAAAGGGTCTTGGGGATCCAAATCACAACCAATCAAATCATACAATGATATGTTATCTATAGTATCATTAAGGGTAGATCAATAAAAGGCACTCGACGTCCACTGTAGCAGAGAAAATAAGCAGAAGCCTCATACTCCAAGGCATCACACTAGAAAAGCTGCTAAAAACCAAGATGTAAATATATAGCAACTAAAATCATGAAGCCTCCCAATGAAAGCAACACACATTATAGATGGAAATATTTTTTTAGTAAAGAGAATGGGCAATGCCAACTACATAGAATAAGAATAATATTTTTCATTTGTATTCTTATGCAACATTTCTGTTTGTGATTCAGGGGAAAACAAAATGATGGTTTCAACCATTTAAGGATTTGGGGCTACTATTTTATCAAAATTGCATGAATATCAACTAAAAACACAAGTCCAAAGCCCATTGATGTCCACTCATTATGAAAACTTAAGACTTGGGTCATATGGAAAAATGGATAAGATTGATCACAAACATAAAATGAAGGAATACACCAAAGAAACCATCTCATTTAAGTCCACTGTACGAGTTCTTTATCTACATATCCATTGACTTGTTATGACACAGGTGGTGAAGAAGGTCCATAATCCAATCAAGTAGCAAGATAACTCAAATCATGCATGCCACCATATCCTCTAATATCCTTCCAGCTCTTCTCGAAGAACTCGCTGATCCATTGACATGAATTGTTGCTCTTCATGATTATTAACACCCAAGCTGCAAAATCTAAGGACTTTATAGCTCAACAATGTAGCTATACTAGACTCAAAATTAACATTTTTTGAGTTCAATGATAGATCCATCTCCTCGCTTCGAAAAACCTATGGACCAATTTCATCTTTGGGCCAAATGTATACTGACCAAATGCCGAAAACCACCAATCATCATACTAAGTATGGTCCTCTGTTTTTTCTCATCAAATATGGGAACCCAACTCAAGATTTGTGACAATTTCCCCGGGGGATCCATTAAAACTTATGTGGTTACTCTTGATTTCCCAAGCAGAGAAAAAACAACAATCTTTCTCGGTATTCGGATCTCAATTCTCTTGTCGTGATTTCAATCCAAAAGGTTCAATGGTTTTCATATGGGATCAAGTAATTTAGAACCTTGCAACATATATTGTCAAAAATAATTTCACCATGAAGCACAAGTTAGAAAAGAAGCCCCAAAACCTTTACTCTTACATAATTTCTGAAAAAAAACATGTAGCAATAGATTCTATGGTAGTTTCAAGTAGCATAAATATCCTTGTATATGCACAATTCAGTCGTTTTATTGACTCATGGTCCTCTGTTAAAACAAGCTCACTTCTTGACATACTCAATATAGATTGTTAACAAAAACATCCAAACACATTTTACTATGATATCCCTATACTCAACTGTGTATCGACATATATAATGCATTAAAAAAACCCTTCTCTTCCCAATACCAATCCCGATGAGAGAAATTTCCAACCATATACATATGAACTCGAACATTGAAACCCATCTATAAGTAAATGTCATAAGTCATAGTTTTTTTAAAGGAGTATCCGATCAAATCGATAGATCGAAAACAACATTTAGATTTTATGGTGCGTGATGGTTACTGCATACAACAAATTAGTGAAAATATTATGACCATAGTTCAAATTGTTTCATCCCACTCAGCTCAAAACATCCCTTACTCAATAGTAGCAATATTTCCTTTATATCTTAGGGAAATCTTTGTAGTAGTTACTCTTGCAATATTTAGTGATTGATCATAGAATAGTATTGTCGAACATGAGTCATTGAAAAAAGGGTCTTGGGGATCCAAATCACAACCAATCAAATCATACAATGATATGTTATCTATAGTATCATTAAGGGTAGATCAATAAAAAGGCACTCAGACATCACCGTAGCAGAGAAAATAAGCGAAGCCTCATACTCCAAGGCATCACACTAGAAAACGCCAAAACCAAGATGTAAATATCTAGCAACTAAAATCATGAAGCCTCCCAATGAAAGCAACACACATTATAGATGGAAATATTTTTTTTAGTAAAGAGAATGGGCAATGCCAACTACATAGAATAAGAATAATCTTTTTTCATTTGTATTCTTATGCAAACATTTCTGTTTGTGATTCAGGAAAACAAAATGATGGTTTCAACCATTTAAGGATTTGGGGCTACTATTTTATCAAAATTGCATGAATATCAACTAAAAACACAAGTCCAAAGCCCATTGATGTCCACTCATTATGAAAACTTAAGACTTGGGTCATATGGAAAAAATGGATAAGATTGATCACAAACATAAAATGAAGGAATACACCGAGAGAAACCATCTCATTTAAGTCCCCGTACGAGTTCTTTATCTACATATCCATTGACTTGTTATGACACAAGTGGTGAAGAAGGTCCAGAATCCAATCAAGTAGCAAGATAACCCAAATCATGCATGCCACCATATCCTTTAATATCCTTCAGCCTCTTCCCTCGAAGAGCTGTTGATCCATTGACATGAATTGTTGCTCTTCATGATTATTAACACCCAACTCGCAAAAATCTAAGGACTTTATAGCTCAACTTCATATCATTGGTGACACCTTTGTCATGTTGGAGTTTACAATTCATCACAGAGCACCTTGTCATCATAATGAGAATTATGTCACCGATATCAAGGAGTTTAGATTAACAACAAGTCCTTATAGACTAGAGTTATTTCCTTCATTAAAATGCAACAAGATCATCCTCAAAATTTTATTATCATATCGGAGATCATATTCTATGTAACTGTTCGGTGATCTTAATACAAATCATAGAGAACAAGCTACTATAGGTTGGTCGGTATTTCTAGAAAGGAGATGCCCAAGGGTATATGAAACCATAATAGGCATTAAGAACTAAACAAGTCGCCAAACTACTTAAAGTGAGCAAGACACCGTTAATTGAGCCATCCATCCACGTGACAACACATTGTGTCATATAATTTGATCGAACCATGGAGACAGATGCGAGTCTTCGGAGAGTGGATGTGAATCTCAAGATGAGGAACCAGCAAGTGGATTAGAGTACAACCTTTAGATCTCATAAAGAAAACGAAATGATGCATATAGCGGAGAACTGTGCCTCTGTCTTACCGTTAAATCGAGATGTGTAACGGACATAGAGATTCTAAAATGAGGCCTTTTACTATCCCAGAAGATGCAACATTTGAAGACCCAACAATGATGCACATCCAATCATTAAAAGACCCAATCCATTGAGCAACGAGAGTTCTAAGGCTATAAGAAATGAGTATGCTTGTGCCAAAAGAGATGTGATTCCCTGAGCCCTTTCGTAGAATAATATAGATGAAAATCTCAAAACGAAGACATATCTATCCATGTTGTAATGTCATATCACTCTATTGCCAAACAAGTTTGAGATTATGGTGCAATCATAATTATGATGCCAATGAAGGCCATCCTTGATCCGACAAACCATACTACCGATATCGATTATGTCAATCAAGCGAAGATGACATAGAGTGTTTCATCCTCCGTGAAACTATCATCGCCAGGGGAAAAAACCTTTTCAACGAACAGATGCTTTCTACCATTGTCATGCCAAAAAACCAAAGAAACTTAAGAGACATATTGATAACACTATAGTTGATTAACGGTGAGACCCAAACACATTGCATACAAACCTCGGAAGAATCTATCATCCGAAACTATTTCTTGGGCTTGGCTTCTCCTAGCTCTCATACCATGTTAAATTTAGATAACCATGGTGTTCTATGCTTGATGTACTTTTACTTCAATCTAAGGACTTTATAGCTCAACTTCATATCATTGGTGACACCTTTGTCATGTTGGAGTTTACAATTCTATCACAGAGCACTCGTCATCATAATGAGAATTATGTCACTGATATCAAGGAGTTGAGATTAACAACAAGTCCTTATAGACTAGAGTTATTTCCTTCATTAAAATGCAACAAGATCATCCTCAAAATTTTATTATCATATCGAGAGATCATATTCTATGTAAGCTGTTCGATGATCTTAATACAAATCATAGAGAACAAGCTACTATAGGTTGGTCGGGTATTTCTAGAAAGGCGATGCCCAAGGGTATATGAAACCATAATAGGCATTAAGAACTAAACAAGTCGCCAAACTACTTAAAGTGAGCAAGACACCGTTCATTGAGCCATCCATCCACGTGACAACACATTGTGTCATATAATTTGACCGAACCATGGAGACGAGTAAGAGTCTTCGAGAGAGTGGATGTGAATCTCAAGATGAGGAACCAGACAAGTGGATTAGTCCTTAAAATCCCCGTACAGTTCTTTATCTACATATCCATTGACTTGTTATGACACGAGTGGTGAAGAAGGTCCATAATCCAATCAAGTAGCAAGATAACCCAAATCATGCATGCCACCATATCCTCTAATATCCTTCCAGCTCTTCTCGAAGAAGCTGCTGATCCATTGACATGAATTGTTGCTCTTCATGATTATTAACACCCAACTCGCAAAATCTAAGGACTTTATAGCTCAACAATGTAGCTATACTAGACTCAAAATTAACATTTTTTGAGTTCAATGATAGATCCATCTCCCCGCTTCGAAAAACCTATGGACCAATTTCATCTTTGGGCCAAATGTACGATCAAATGCTGAAAACCACCAATCATCATACTAAGTATGGTCCTCCTTTTTTTCTGTCAAATATGGGAACCCAACTCAAGATCCGTGACAATTTCCACTGGGGATTCATTAAAACTTATGTGGTTACTCTTGATTTCCCAAGCGAGAGAAAAACAACAATCTTTCTCAAGTATTCGGATCTCAATCCTCTTGTCAAACGAGCGCCCTCTCGTATGTTTGGAAGTTTAAAATGCACAATTATATAGTTACGTTTGATGAAGTAGTTGATGTAAGTTACATGGACTATGGTATGTTGCGCACTCTAAAAAGAACCGCATTAACAGGGATTTCTAATTACTTGTTTAAGTTGTTATGGACTACGGTTCTTTCAACTCTCTGTCAATCTCTGGTTTGAAGAAAATTAAGGGCAAGATTACAAGGAAAATCTCTTTTCGGTATCACACCAAAAGTTAGTACGTCAGAGCATGCTTTCGAGACCATAAAGATTATTGAAAGTTCTATTATAAAACTTGATCGTTAATTCAATGTTGTGTCATCTTCAATGCAATCCAAACATCTTCTAAAATCCAGGGGTTTTTTCTCCTTTTTTATTTACGTCCTGCTACAAATAGAACCCGAAGGTGCATACCCTTGAACGGGATCGGCGAAAAGCGGCGTTGTCCGGACTGCGAGAACGTCGAGCGAACTTGTAAATCCGGCGTGCGCTTGAGGTCGAGCGAACTTGTAAATCCGGCGTGCGCTTGAGGTCGAGCGCGGCTGCGGTACACTCGTTATCTCCCACAAGAACACCAATACCATATTTTTCGAACCGTATATCTCTCGCTATATACCAATTGGAAGGGCCCTAACAACGAACGGACCGAGAGAGGGTCGCCACGGCTCAGCCCGACAAGAAGATCGGTGTCCGGTGGCCGACCACCTCTCCTAACCATTGAAACAATTGGGGTGAATCACCGTAACTCCTCATTTGAACCCCCTCGTAAATCCAGGGCGAATGCCATGGAAATTTGCTCCATAAGAAAAAAAATCGAGGCGAATTTCATTTTTCCGGTTGTTGTACATATTTACCTCACGCCGTGAATTTTTTGCCCCTCATTGCCTCCATTCAAATCCATTTCTACCCCTGCCATGGTCTAAAATCTCATGACCCCGCTTGATACTACTATCTTCGCCCGAAAATCTGCCTTGCAATAGTTAAAAATCCAAATTTAAATTAAATCGGGCCGAGTCCCTAAAGAGTTTGACGCCCTCCCGCTTCGCCTTCCATATGACTCGAGTCTGAAAACCATAATTCAAAGCAAGAAGGGGCCTATTGTCTTAACGATCGGACGCAATGCTGGCCGTCCGATCTAGCTTAAATCGACGGCGCGGCAATCAACTTATATGGAGGGCCCGCGCACAACAAACCGTCGGTATTTCACGACCCAACGTTTTATTGCCCCCCCCGATGCAAGTATAGCCGTCGATCTTGTTTTGAGATCGAACGGCCCTGAGTCAATCGCAGTCCTGCCCTCAATCGCGATCAGAACTTCTGAAATGTACCACCCCGGTCTCCTCGCTCCATCTTCCGATTGCGATCTCCGATTCGGGTCCCACCTCCTGCGGTCGTGTCATCATAATGCATCAGTGTACGCCGTGTTTCTCCTCCACCATCCACATGTTCTGGTGACGTGTCATATTTTATGAACCTTTAACCCTTTCAGTCATTGTCGCTCCATTGTGTTCTGCATTGTCACCCTTTATTTCTCCATTGTGTTCATGCGTTTCCTGTCACCCTGCATCTTCTCAGTATCTCGCCTAGTCTGTATTACCGTTTCCATGGCCGCTGTCGTATCCCCACTCCCTGTCACCGAGTCAATTTTCTCTGATTTTTTGCGGGTTTTGCAGGTTTTAAAACGACTTAGTTGGCGCTTTAACTTACCGCCTCCGTTGCAAAGATCTGGAACATACTAAAGGACATATCTTAGTGGCGAAATTAAGGAAAGAAGCCGAGGGTAGGTGGGAGAGGTGACCGCCATTAAGGAAAGCATAGATATGGATTCTCAGAACTCTCCAGATAAATTCGCCCCGCATTAAAGATTCTGGATTTAGATCTGAAGCCAGGGGTCGAGAGTACAGTACAGCAATGCAGATTGTTTCAAATCTCTTACGGCAACAGATTTTCCTCAGCCGCGGGCAACATATTGTATATATTTTATTATTTCTGTCTTGCATATAAAGAGATTTTTATCTCCCAGCATTTATTTCTTTAGACAGACTGTTAGTTATATTCATTTATAGTCAGTCATTCATAAGAAAAGGCGCGAATGTTTTCCGCCATTTCTTTCAAATTGAGTCATTAATTGTGTTTCAGCTGCCTCCTCCTCTAGAATTCTCCATCACTCCTATAAAGACCAAAAAATAATACATTGTAAGGGTTCCAGATTTCTATCAGCAAACTGTGCAGCGAGAAGACTTTTGTATACATCTTGTAACATTTCTGTATGAGGTTTCAGAGCCCGTAGGGTCTCAGTGAGGAGGGGTTATAACTGTATTGAGGATTCTGATCTATGGTATCTCACAGTATGTAATTTCTCTTATGTGTTAATACATTATCTCATTTCATGCTATTTGTCTTCTTGTATCATGTTCTAGAATGCGAGTGGCTCACTAGTTTGCAGTAAGGATTCATCTTAAGTGGTGCCCTTTCTGGGATTGGTCAAGCGCTTTAAATAGGCCTAGTCATGATATACTGTTCCATGTTCACTCTTTCCATATTTTCTACTATATTAGTTGCTTGAGGAGGGTGCTTTTAAAACGCCATTGTCATATAAGGATTCGTAAATTGGTGCGCCCTTATATGATTCTGTTGTGTATCTGGGTATCAGTCTCATGCCAGCTAATATCTTCTTATGTTTCCTCACTGCACTCACTTCCTGATATCTGATTTCTGTGATATATTATTTGAATCGGCCCTATTTACAGTAAGCGGTCTCTTAACTGTCTGATGCCTTTGTATTAGAGTTTTACTTGATGTTCCTACATTGTTCTTGTCTTTGTACTAGCTTCTGAGAGAGATTGGTCCCATTCAAAACTAATTTCCTTGTTTAGAACAAGAGATAGTAAGCGAGTTCTTGGACTGACAACCCAAACTAAAAGGGCTCCTTGCTATATTAAGATGTCCTAGGCACTGGTCTATGGCAACTCTAGACTGTCTCTAGGGGGGTGACAAAATCATCCACAACATCTTTCTGGCGCCGTTGCCGGGGACACGAATTCAAGAATATCTGTTTCCCTGGGTTCGACATCTTATTTTCACTCTCTAATCAGGTGAGCACAGAGAGGTGAAGAGTTGCAGATTTCTCACCTTGGCGACTCCACTGGTCTTTGAATGATAAATTTTATTGGAAGTCCTGGCTTCCCGGAAGCCCCATTTGAGGTCGGATACCTCCCACCCGAAAACACCTGTGTCTGACCCGGAGAAGATCATTCATAAAATAGCTTGGAAAGAGAAGAAGTCAGTTCATCCCGAAAGTTCTAAATATTCCGTTGAAGATCATCCGCCCTCTTCTTCTCAAGAAGTTAGAACAGAAAAACCCGAGTTTTACTCAAAAACTCCACGTAGAGGAAACACCTGGATTGAAGGAGAATCTCATCCTGCTTTCGAGGCTGAAGAAATTAAAGAGGTCACAGAAGTAGCTGCTGTTAACCGTAAATTATTCCCATCTACACCTCAGGCCTCTGTGCAATATATTCCCATTGTTATTCACACTCCACTTCCTCCCACTCCTCTCCCTTCATCTGTACCTCAAATTGTTGTGCAACCCCCGCCTTCCCCAATGGCCAATGTCCCTGCATTTCTTTTGAACAAATACGCTCCTCTGGCCTTGCCCCAAGTGCTAAATGATATGCCACAAGATTACTTGAAGATTTTTCCAAGATTTAATGGTGAAAATGAAGTTGATGCTCAGAAGCACCTCGAGACCTTCTGCTCTTTTGCAGAGAACTTAAATGTTGAACATCTGGATGTGGTCCTGAGGTTATTCGTGCAATCCTTGGAAGGTGAAGCTCGAAAATGGTTCAAGACATTGCCAAACCAATCAATTACCACCTGGGACCAAATGGAGAACGCTTTTCTCAGGAAGTGGAGAGAAAATAAAGACCAAGGGCAGTGCCTCGTTGAATTCAATACGCTAAAGAAGAAACACAATGAGGGAGTGGTAGAATTTATCAAGAGGTTTAATAAATTATATCTGAACCTTCCTGCTGATATGAAACCTCAATAAGCTGCTGCCAAAATTGTTTTTATAGCAGCCTTTGATTCTGATTTCGGCTTCTCTCTGCGTGAAAGAATGCCTGTTACCCTGGATGATGCTCAGACAGATGCTCTAGAGTTGGAGGCAAATTTTGCTGCCACTGGGAAGTTAAAAGGAAAAATAGAACAGGAAACTAGAAGAAAAGGCAAAGAAGAGGTTTCTCCCTCTAATTAAGAAAAGGATTCAGACAAAATGGACGAGATAAGCAAGATGATAAAGAATATGGTTAAGCTAGAACTGGAAGCTAAGAACGCAGCTCCCAAGAACTATTATAACACTCCAAACAGAGGATATAATCCTCAGTACAGAAAGCCTCCATTGCAGATATTGCCAAGAGAAGCGAAAGAACAGCAAGATCAGGTGCCTCATATCTTGTACCTGGAAGGACCAGCAGATGACTCCGCTGGAGATGCAACTTATAGACTAGAAGATTCAAATCTGGCTTTTTCAAATAACGATGATATGGAGTGTCCCCTGCAAGAAGAAGACGAAGAAGCAGAGATTGACCATTACTGCAAGCAATTCGCTGATTTCATGGAAGCACAATTCAACGTCAAATATGATCTCAGATCCTCAAGGAAGAGGACCAGAACTCAGAAGCAAGAAGAAGAAGAACTACCCCAGAAAGAAGCATCTGCTCAGAAGGAATCAGCAACAAAGAAAGGCATAGAAAAAGGTAAGAACCTTCTGAATAACCCCTTGCAGTCTAATGATCAGATTCCCTCCTCTTCTAACATAGTTGGTCCTCCTAATGCTGAGCCAGTGTCAAAAGAAATTAAATCTTCAGTTGAGAATAAGGAGTCAAAAGAAGTAGTGATCGAAAAGCCCACATCTGCTTTCAATTTGCAAAAAGAACTTGAGAAGATTAGGATTCCTGTCCCTCTGAATGAGTTATTAAAACAGCCTGCATATCAGTCTCAAGTTACTTCTTTCATTTTTCCTCCTGAGCTACCAATTGCACCTGATAGTTTAAATCATCAAGAAGAGAGACCCATGGTAGTCTTTGGCCCACATGTCGAGGAGATAGACCCTTCTACTCCTCCTTTTTATGTATCCCTAGTCATTCATGACCTGCTTTTACATAATTGTATGTTAGATTCTGGGGCTTCCCATAATCTTATGCCTTTGTCTGTCATGGAGCAACTAGGACTGCAAATTACAAGACCATACAAAGATTTATATTCATTTGATTCTAAAAGAGTAAAATGCTTGGGAATGATTAAAGATTTAGTGGTCAATTTGGCTCAAATCCCAGCAAAGAGTGTGGTCATGGACATTGTGGTCGCCGATATCCCAGCTCGCTTTGGCATGCTGCTGTCAAGATCCTGGGGTACAAATATTGGGGGGTCAATTAAATTGGATTTAACATATGCTATTGTCCCAGTCTTTGGAGGTCAAGAAAGGAGGTTATACAGAGAAACTCGATTTGTTAAGATGGTAACTAAGGCTGACTGCTCAGAGAACTCTCCAGTCTATAACAAAGAGGGAGACTTCTCATGTTTGATGTTAGAAGAAGACCAAAACTATGCACATGAGTCCCTTTTTGGTCAAATCCAAGCTGAGCAGCCTAAGAATGATCAGGAATCAGAAATTTGGACTTTGCATTTTGATGGAGATAATTCAAGAGAAGGCAATGGAGCTGGGGTCTTGTTGATTTCTCCTACAGGGAAATGGGTGCCACTGTCTTTTAAACTGGAGTATGAGGCTACAAACAATGTAGCTGAATATGAAGCACTATTATTGGGACTCCAGACAGCCAAGAGTATGGGCATCCAGTGTCTAAAAGTGTTTGGAGATTCTGAGCTGGTCGTACGGCAGATTAAAAATGAATGTCAAACTAAGCATCCACGGCTCAGAGCATATAGAAATGAAGTATGGGACATGATAGAGAATTTCTTCTCAGCATTTAACATACAGTTCATGCCCCAGGAGCAAAACAGAATAGCAGACTCTCTCGCTATAGCTGCCAGTACCTTTCGTCCTCCTCAGAATCCGCTTTTAAGATATGAAGTGGAGGTACGGTACAGACCATCCATTCCAGATAATATAAAGCATTGGCAGGTATTCGAAGATAATGAACAAATGAAAAGATTTATGGAGACTGTGGGAGAATTCTCCAATATGGAGATTGATGATGATGAAGAGGAGGAAGCTGAAAATATTGCTGCAAACAAATGGGAAGAAAGAATAGTAGGTAATAAAGTGCTGCAGCTGAAAGGTAATGTTATACCTAGAGGATTGGTACCTCTAGAAAGGTTATTTAATAAAGATGACATTCCCATGCAGCCAAACAAAGTAGTAGAAGAAGATCAAGTGGGAGATTTGAATCTGGGTACTTCCACTGACCCCAAAATTGTTAAATTATCCAAAAGAGTCCCAGAAGAATACAGAGAAAAGTATTTGAAGTTATTTCAATCTTACAAAGATGTATTTGCCTGGTCCTATGAGGACCTAAAAACTTTTGATGTAAATATTATACAGCATAAGATTCCACTGAGGGAAGATGCAAAGCCATACAAGCAGAAGCTTAGGCAAATAAATCCTTTACTTCTTCCTTCTATTGAAAAAGAAATTAAAAAATTGTTGAAGGCCAAGATAATTGTACCATTAAGATACTCAGAATGGATAGCGAATCTTGTTCCTGTCCAAAAGAAGAATGGAGAAATAAGGCTGTGTGTAGACTTCAGGAATTTGAACAGAGCATCTCTCAAAGATAACTATCCACTGCCTAAAATGGACCACATCCTGCAGAAAGTGGTGGGAGCATCCAGAATGTCAATGATGGATGGATTTTCTGGTTATAATCAGGTGGCCGTGTTCCCAGAAGACCAGAAGAAGACTGCATTCACTACACCATGGGGAACCTTTATGTATGCTAGGATGCCATTCGGATTAATCAATGCGGGAGCTACTTTTCAGAGGGCAATGGACATAGCCTTTGTCGGAGAACAGGACAAGTTCTTGGTGGTGTATCTTGATGATATCACAGTGTTCTCAAAGAATGATGATGAGCATATTGAGCATTTAAGAAGAACTTTTGAAAAATGCAGAAGGTATGGCCTTTCTCTTAACCCTCAAAAATCTTTGTTTGCATTAGATGAGGGAAGACTCTTAGGGCATATCGTGACTAAAGATGGTGTAAAAATTGATCCTAAGAGAGTTGAAGCGATAAACAACATCCCTTTGCCAAGAAATAAGAAAGAAGTACAGGTATTTTTAGGCCGAATTAATTTCTTGAGACGATTTATCCCTAACTATGTAGAGATAGTTAGGCACATAACCAATATGTTGAAAAAGGAAAATGAAGTAAAATGGTCCCAGGAGTCTAGAGATGCATTCACAAGGATAAAACGGGCATTCGCTGAAGCTCCTGTGCTAGCAGGGCCAGATTACAAAAATCCATTTATGATTTTCTCATTTGCTTCACCTCATACCATTGCTGGAGTGTTATTGCAGAAAAATGAAGAGGGATATGAACAGCCCATAGCTTTCTTCAGTCAAGTGCTTTATGATGCTGAATTGAAATATAATATACTGGAGAAGCAGGCATATGCCCTGGTAAAGTCCCTTAAAGCTTTCAGAGTTTATGTTTTGCAATCTCACATTACAGCTTATGTCCCTACCGCGGCAGTCAAAGACATTCTGGTTCAGGGAGACAGCGAAGGTAGAAGGGGAAGATGGATTGCAAAAATCCAAGAGTATGATTTGGATATAAGGCCTACTAAGCTGGTGAAAGGACAGGGACTTGCCAAGATGTTATCTGAATCAAATCATCAAGCTTTGGGCATTAATCCGTCTGTGATAGCAAATGAAGAATCAGAAAAAGAAGAAGAGCAACATGGACTAGAGATGGCTACTCAAAAGATACATGTGAAATATCTAACTAGTCCCTGGTATAAAGAAATAGTTGAATACCTGTTAACACTTAGCTGTCCTCCAGGATGTGACAAAGTGAAATACAGAGCTGTAAGGATGAAATCTCAGAAATATGCAATTGCCAATGGGCAGCTCTATTGGAGAGACCCTCTAGGCATATTACTTCTATGCCTCATGGAGAATGAAGTACAGAATGTAATGACATAATTTCATGAGGGGATATGTGGAGGACATTACAGCTGGAGGGCTACCACTCATAAAATTTTGAAGGCTGGTTTTTACTGGCCAAAATTGTATTCAGATACTTTTGCTTGGGTTAGATCGTGCGACAAATGCCAAAGATTTGCAGAAAGGCAGAAATTAGCAGCATTTCCCTTGATCCCTATTCATGTAAATGAACCATTTCAGAAATGGGGATTGGATTTTATAGGAGAGATACACCCCCCATCGAGTGGCCAACATAAATGGATATTGACAGCCACAAACTATTTTACGAAATGGGTGGAAGCCGTACCTACCAGAAACGCTACAGATGCTGTAATAATGAATTTTATAGAAGATAATATCATATCTAGGTTTGGCTGTCCAGCAAGAATTGTAACCGACAATGCACAGGCTTTCAAGTTCGCCAGGTTCGTGAAATTCTGCCAAAGATACAACATCATCCTGACTCATTCTACAGCATACTATCCACAGGGAAATGGTCTAGCAGATTCATCCAATAAAACCTTAGTGAGAGCCCTGAAGAAGGCAATAGCTGAAAATCAGAAAAACTGGGACTCTCAATTAAAGTTTTCTCTATGGGCAAATAGGATAACCAGTAAAAGAGAAACAGGGAAGTCACCCTATGAGCTGGTGTATGGACGGGCTGCAGTGTTTCCTTTGCAATTAGCATTTCCAGTGGCACGTTTCATGCAGGAGAACCAGGAAGAACCAGATGGCATGATCTGAAGAATTAATCAGCTGGTAGAATTGGAGGAAACAAGGAACCAGGTAGATCAGAGATTGATAGAATACCAAGAAAAAATGAAGAATGTCTTTGATCAGCACGCAAAAGATAGTGATTTCCAAGTTGGAGACCTGGTTCTTAGATGGGATGTTCGCAGAGCAGAAAAGGGCAAACATGCTAAATTTGATCCATTGTGGTTCGGGCCATTCAAAATAGTGAAGCTGGGAAGAAACAACACCTTTACTTTAGAAAATCTACAGGGTGATTTGTTGGATGCACCCGTGAATGGCTAGTTCCTCAAGCCTTATTTTCAATTCTGGCCCAGGCCGGGAATATCAGATTGTATATACTGTATATAGTTTGTTTTGGCTTTTATTTTTATAAAGGAAAAGAATGCTGATAATTACTTGAAGTAAGGAGCGCAGGGGAGTTGAAAAATAAGTTGAAATATTTAATGGTTTGCGTGTTCTCGACATGCCCGAGGACGAACATGTCGTCCCCAGATGGAGCCGATGTTGTACATATTTACCTCTGCCTGTGAATTTTTGCCCTGCTGCCTCATTCAAATCCATTTCTACCCCTGCCATGGTCTAAAATCTCATGACCCCGCTTGATACTACTATCTCCGCCCGAAAATCTGCCTTGCAATAGTTAAAAATCCAAATTTAAATTAAATCGGGCCGAGTCCCTAAAGAGTTTGATGCCCTCCTGCTTCGCCTTCCATATGACCCGAGTCTGAAAACCATAATTCAAAGCAAGAAGGGGCCTATTTTCTTAAAGATCGGATGCAATGCTGGCCGTCCGATCTGGCTTAAATCGACGGCGCGGCAATCAACTTATATGGAGGGCCCGCGCACAACAGACCGTCGGTATTTCACGACCCAACGTTTTATTGCCCCCCCCCGATGCAAGTATAGCCGTCGATCTTGTTTTGAGATCGAACGGCCCTGAGTCAATCGCAGTCCTGCCCTCAATCGCGATCGGAACTTCTGAAATGTACCACCCCGGTCTCCCCGCTCCATCTTCCGATTGCGATCTCCGATTCGGGTCCCACCTCCTGCGATCGTGTCATCATAATGCATCAATGTACGCCGTGTTTATCCTCCACCATCCACATGTTCTGGTGACGTGTCATATTTTATGAACCTTTAACCCTTTCAGTCATTGTCGCTCCATTGTGTTCTGCATTGTCACCCTTTATTTCTCCATTGTATTCATGCGTTTCCTGTCACCCTGCATCTTCTCAGTATCTCGCCTAGTCTGTATTACCGTTTCCATGGCCGCTGTCGTATCCCCACTCCCTGTCACCAAGTCAATTTTCTCTGATGTTTTGCGGGTTTTGCAGGTTTTAAAATGACTTAGTTGGCGCTTTAACTTACCGCCTTCGTTGCAAAGATCTGGAACATACTAAAGGACATATCTTAGTGGCGAAATTAAGGAAAGAAGCCGAGGGTAGGTGGGAGAGGTGACCGCCATTAAGGAAAGCATAGATATGGATTCTCAGAACTCTCCAGATAAATTCGCCCCGCATTAAAGATCCGGGATTTAGATCTGAAGCCAGGGGTCGAGAGTACAGTACAACAATGCAGATTGTTTCAAATCTCTTACGGCAGCAGATTTTCCTCAGCCGCGGGCAGCATATTGTATATATTTTATTATTTCTGTCTTGTATATAAAGAGATTTTTATCTCCCAGCATTTATTTCTTTAGACAGACTGTTAGTTATATTCATTTATAGTCAGTCCTTCATAAGAAAAGGCGCGAATGTTTTCCGCCATTTCTTTCAAATTGAGTCATTAATTGTGTTTCAGCTGCCTCCTCCTCTAGAATTCTCCATCACTCCTATAAAGACCAAAAAAGAATACATTGTAAGGGTTCCAGATTTCTATCAGCAAACTGTGCAGCGAGAAGACTTTTGTATACATCTTGTAACATTTCTGTATGAGGTTTCAGAGCCCGTAGGGTCTCAGTGAGGAGGGGTTATAACTGTATTGAGGATTCTGATCTATGGTATCTCACAGTATGTAATTTCTCTTATGTGTTAATACATTATCTCATTTCATGCTATTTGTCTTCTTGTATCATGTTCTAGAATGCGAGTGGCTCACTAGTTTGCAGTAAGGATTCATCTTAAGTGGTGCCCTTTCTGGAATTAGTCAAGCGCTTTAAATAGGCCTAGTCATGATATACTGGTCCATGTTCACTCTTTCCATATTTTCTACTATATTAGTTGCTTGAGGAGGGTGCTTTTAAAACGCCATTGTCAGTATAAGATTCAGAATGAAAACGCCCTTATATGATTCTCGTTTGTGTATCCGGGTACCGCCCCAAGGGGCCGCCTAATATCTTCGTATGTTTCAACGCACTCACTTCCCCGAAGCTCAGATTTCGTGATATATTGTGAGAATCCCCCCCGCGTGTTTTTCCATAATAGTCCGATGCGTTTCTCGGCGTCGGTCCTACATATTGAAACTACATTGTTCTTGTCTTTGTATTAGCTTCTGAGAAGAGAGACTGGACCAATTCAAAACTAATTTCCTTGTTCAAACAAGAGATAGCAAGCGTGTTCTTGGACTAACAACCCAAACTAAAAGGGCTCCTTGCTATATTAAGATGTCCTAGGCACTGGTCTATGGCAACTCTAGACTGTCTCTAGGGGGGTGACAAAATCATCCACAACACCAGTGTTATGCGCCCTTTTTTTTGGTGGGCTAATACTTAATAATTAATTATTTTTAAAATATTTATTGGGCTAACTTTTTAAACTATAGAAAATGGGTTTTATGTAAAAAATTAGCCCCATTAAAATTGAAAATCCCTTAAAATTCGCCTTTGGGCTAAAATTCGCCCCTAAAATTATCCCTGGGTTTAGGGAGGAGTGTTGGGTATAGTGCAAGGCAGGGCCCCCTTATAATAACTCAAAGGTTTAAGAGCCCTTTTTATAAGGTTTGGGGGTTTATGACATGGAAAGGGTCAGAAGCATTATTTGCATAGGGGAAGGGCTTAGGGATGGCAGGGGTCGAGGTCTTATGAGTGTGAGGGGGCTGGGGTTTAGAAGAAAAGGGGCTTAAGGCCTTTTTGTAGATAAGGGCGGGTTTTTTTAATATAAAATAGAGATTATATAGAAAAGAAAAAACCCGAAAGGCCTAATTTTGGGTTTTAAACAATGTAATGTTGTCAACATATATAGTCATTTTTTGTTATCCCTACCCCCTAGCAAGATCTTTTCATAATGTTGTTATTCTTGGGGTTTTGCTTAAATACACTCATGAAGTGTATATGCAAAATGTATTTTAAATCATTTTAATACGAATGAAATTACGGGTATTTTTCTATGGAAAAAAAAGGGCTAGTAATCTAAGTGAGTTCCAAAGAACATAGCAAAACCTTATGAATCTGAAAAGGATAAAGAAAATCATAGTTGGATGGTTTGCTAGAATAAAAATGTTACAAGATGTTATTGATAAGTGTTCAAATATTGATGATCATAGAAGTAACACCTTTCTCAAAGCCGCTTAAGTTGTTTAGGACCTTCAGGTTCCACGAATAATCAAAGATTCAATGATGATTCCCCAAGATATATTAAAATAAGAATTAGAAATTATTAAAACATCATTAGGTTTTGAATTCGACGACTTAACATACTTTCTAGAGGCCCGGACTAAAAATTGGTTTGTTACTTTTGTTAATGACAATGAGGACCAATTATCTAATCCAACAACTACAATCAGATGCACAAAAATTTGAGGAGGATATTTTTGAGTTATGGGTAAAGAAAGACATCATGGTTCCTCCATGAAAGAATATATTGAAGAATGGTTGCACCAATCGTTACAAGGAATTCTTAATCCTCAATAACTACCCAAGTAGTTGGACAACGATATTTCCTGTAACTATATAAACTAGATGCTTCCTCAATAACAAGGGATTATTCATTCCACATTTGGCCCCTCTACAATTTTGTGAGTGTTGTTTTTCTTTTGAAGCAATTTCCTTTTATCTTCTTAGTGTTGGATTAATCCCACTTTACTAAACTATTGCATGTTTTCTAAATCAAATCTATGACCAGATTTCCTCTATTTTTTCTTCCAAGTACCTTTTATCGTTAATATTGGTCCACACGAGCCCAATCCCAATCCCTTTAAGGAGAAAATGGATTTTATTTTTACGATTAAGCAACAAGATTTTGTGAATGTGCTTTAGAAACTTAACTCTATTTTTGAACTTGAAGTTTGTATATTATATATTGAATATTGAAGAGAGCCTATTTTAGGAAAACATTTCATTTATGGTTCTAAAATGTTTTTTTCAAATAAGTAGGAACCTTGTGGAAGTTTTATTATGCTCTTGTGATTCCAAATGTATGACATCATTTTATAATTCTATGGATGTGTGGACCAATGATTTCTCTTTCCATCTTTTGAATTTGCTTCATATATGAACTTTCTTCACATATGTTTATGGATAACAATGTGGACTAAAATTATGAGCATCTAATTTATTTTGTTAATTTATTTTTCTTTCCAAAGAACACCTGGTCCACTTACAAGTGCATGAGTTTAATGTTTAATCTTTGGTATTCAAATTCTGTTTATGTCTTTTTAAATAGAGGAGTACCACTTCTTTAAAAACATGAAGGGATTCTCGATATAAAGACCCATGAGGTTGGCCTTTTTCCATATCAAGAAAGAATGTCAACACTATTTGCGGCCATAATGGGGATTGAAAAGTAAATATTCTTTTCTCAATAGATGAGATTCCTCATCCATTCCAACCTCTCCTTCCCATCAGATCGAAATACCAAAGAGGCATATTGCATAAGTTATACGACTTGGTCTTGGAGATTGAACAAACTCAAGAAGAGCTTGAATGATCATGGAATTTTTTATACTTTTAAGCATTACTTGCATTCCAATATCCAGAAAGGTAACTTTGCTAAAATATAAAATTGAAGTTGTAGGATTCAAACAATCCAAAAATTTTCACTAACAAAGAGCCTAAAAAAAAACTTGTTGAAAAAAACCTAGTATCTCCGAGAACGAAGAAAGTTATCTCTTATTTCCTCCTTAAAAAGGAAAAGATGTCAAATCATGAAGAAAGATGGAAAGGAAGACGAGAGACTTTGCGAGTTAGAGAAATAAAAGACATGAAGTTGATAAAAAAAAAAAGTCAAATGCAAGAGGCTAATAATCCAAGGAGAAGAAGGACATACAAAATTTGTATGGGTGAAATGCAGCCCAATTTTGAAGGTAAAAGTAAAATATAAATAATTTTGGCTTCAAGCCAAGTTCTTTACCATTTCCACACTTTTAAATATGTTTATTTTTATGTTTTAAAATAAAAGAAAATGGTACATGAAGTGTAGTGTAAGTTGTCTCACTAGTTTTATGACTAGGTGATTATGTGTGTGTATATTATATATGCCTATGTCCAACCATGATTAGAGTCCCAACAAAAATAAAGATGGCGCAACCCATCAATTATATATGCAAGTTCACCATGTTTGTAACCATCCAATCGAAAATACTTATAAATATATAAATGTGCTAAACAACAATGTGGAGACTTATAAGCAGGTGTAGTTTGAGTGGATTTTCACAAGTAAACGTACATATAAATTTGGCAAGTGAGACATCGCTCAACTATGGTGTCAATTTACTCCGGCCCATTCAAGCCGTAATTAAAAAATGGAATGGTCCAATTTATTTTTCCACTAATTACATATATAAATACTTATGGAAGAGCTTCCCATGAGACACCTCCCAATTACATAAATTTGATATGGAAGCCATAAATAAGGAGATACAAATATTGTAAAAAAATATTTTGTGAACACATGTAACCAAATTAACTTGAACACACCTAGTTAACAACCAAGAGCATTTACTGACCTAGTATTCAATTTTTCCTCCACTAGTTAACCATCAAGTGTACAAAAAAGAGGAAATCCATTCACAAGTACTCACAAAGGTGTTGCAAATTAACATTCATAATTTACAAGGAGAGACTAGACTACTTACTTGGTTAAACCAACTTCACTTGGTGACTAGAGAAGGGCGTCACAATATCCTACCAATCGTAGGAAATTACATGATTTTGTCTTGTGACTCAACAACCCCATGCCAGTCCCGAGTCCGACGGGTAAAAATCTATGGGCAATGCACCAGTTGAATTGAGGAATTAAAATAACTTTTAGGTGGTTTGTCAACAATCCAGGAAGGATTAGTGGTTTCTCAGTCATAGCAAGCACTAGTGGTTTCTTAGTTGTAGCAAACATTACTAGTTTCTCAGCTAAATGCAAGCACCCGTGACTCATTATATAGGTGTTTATTAGCCATAGCAAGCACCCGTGGTTTATCATTCCCAACAAGCACCTTGTACATTTATTCAACCTCCCTCCATGCTTAGGTTTGGCAATGATACATAAAAACTAAGAATTGTGTAACAATAATCCAGTATGCAATGAATGCTATCCATGAATTATTCCCCAACATTGGCTTTTCCTCGTGGGATTCTCCAACAAGACCAAAATCGAACCCCTATTTTAATTTTCGCATATATTTATGGGTGTTTGAGTTGCCTCTTGAGTGTGGCCAAGAGGGCACTCTTTTTTGCTCATGCTCGCCTTCATGAGCACATTTCACTTTTTTTATTTATGAGAAAGGAACAAATTTGGAATGGCATGGCCTTTACATTAATTACCATATCATATTGGAGCAAACTTTCTAGTCTTGGGGGTTCAACATTAATATAGATGAGATGTATGGCATTTCACATCAGATCCCATCCCCTTAGAATTTTGGCCTATCATCCTTCTCCTCGGATTTAATAATAATTAATTAATTAATTATTAATATTATAACTAATAATTAATTATTAATTAAAAAATTAATCCATTTTAATTTATCTCAAGCATTAATATGTTTTTATTATAATTTTAGTATTAATTACAATGTTAGAGCATGATTAATATCAAACACAACATTATACACTTGGCACCATGATCGGAATATGAATGAGTTTCATCAATAATAATTTCATTGTATTAAAATAGAGTTTTCGTCAATAATAAGATGTTACATTAAGATGCTCAATTAACAAAAAATGTTTATAGAGGTCATAATCATCATAGGGGTGTTACAAACCCCACCCCCTTAAAGGAATATTGTCCTCGATGTTCTTACAAAATAAATAAAGACAACAAAACTTGAGCTTTATAGAAACAACTCTTTTACATCCATTGCATATTTAAAAAGAAAGGGTACCACACTTTCATATGATTTGCATGCTCTCGTGTCGCCTCATTGGGTCCAAAGTGCTTCCATTGAACCTTGACCTGCTCTATTACTAGATTATGGAGCACAATCTGCCTCTAGTCTAAGATACCCAAAGGTTCGAGTTGGAACACTCCCTAGAGCTCCACT
This sequence comes from Pinus albicaulis, assembly GCA_034641835.2. Taxonomy (NCBI): domain Eukaryota; kingdom Viridiplantae; phylum Streptophyta; class Pinopsida; order Pinales; family Pinaceae; genus Pinus; species Pinus albicaulis. The sequence goes on from JAXQQM020091360.1 coordinate 240,106, forward strand.
TGTATCACAAACCAATCATTTACATTATTAGAATCATGCACCTACTTTTTTAGTAAGGATGTGGAATACACCATGTGCCTTTATGGTGGGGGCAAGGCTAGTTTATAAGCCCCTACACCCACTTGCTCCAAAATTTGAAATGGCCCATAGAAACTGGGTGCCAACTTAGCATGGTATCCCACTTTCAATGACCTCCTCCTAGGTTTAATGCAGAGATACACGTGATCCCCCACTTGAAACTATTTATGCATTCTTTGTTGATATGTGTAGCTCTTCTATCTATCCTGGGCTACCCTCATCTTTTGCTTGATACTAGTAACCTCTTGTTCCATCACCTTTAACATATAAGGTTCAAGAGTTACCTTGTTTACTGGGTCATCCTAGCTAGTGGGTGCATTACACATTCTACCATATAAAGCTCGAAGGGGCTCAACTTTAGCGATTCCTAATCGCCATTATTATAAGAAAATTCAACTAAGGGAAAAAACTATTCCCACCCTTTTGGTTGGTGCATAACATACATTCCTAGCATGTCCTCCAACACCTTGTTCACTCTATCAATTTTCCCATCAATCTAAGGATGATATATTATATTGAATGCCAAATGAGTTCCAAATACAATGAATAATGCTTTCCAAAATTTGGATGTGAATTGGCATCCTAGTCTTAGATTATCTTCCTAGTTATGTGATGTAGCCTCAACATTTCCTTCATGAATATTTTTTTCAATATCAATGGCATTATGGGTGGACTTAACAAGTATGAAGTGAACTCGACATGCTCAATTTATCCACCACCACCATGATGGCATCATGTTGTCTTGGTGTCTTTGGTAGTCCTGTGATGAAGTCCATTGATATGACTTCCCACTTCCACTTAGGGATTGAAATTGGGTGTGATAGTCCAACCAGATGCATGCATTCCACCTTAACTTGTTATCACTCCAGACACTTGGAAATGTACTTTGTGACTTCCTTTTTTATACTTGGATAATAATACATCTTCTTGATAGTGGTAATCATTTTCTGATATCCAAGATGACCTAAATAAGGTATTTTATGAAACTCATCCATAATGATCCTCTTCAAGTCATCCACGTAGGGTATGTACAATTAATATTTGAACTTTAGCATCCCATCATCTGTGAGTGTGTATTTCTTACTTAGTGGTCCCTCTCGCTCTTTTTGCAAACAATCCTTCACATATTGGAAATGTTTTTCGTGTACCAATTCTTATTTAATCTTTTCCTCAATGCTAAAATCACAAGAACTTAAGGCTGACAAATGGTTTAATGCAGACTTCTTCTTTTTTTTTTACGGAAACGGTTATGGAGTATTAATATTCATCTTGGCCTGAATGCTGGAAATCTGATTACATTGAGGATGTCTAAATCCTGAAGCATCTCACTGCTGATATTGAGAATGCAGCCGAAGCTTGCAAACTTCTTCCATGATAGACAATCTAAAAATTCGATTTCAGAGATTTTCCCTGACTTAAAGATACAAACAAATTTATTTAAGAGCCAACAGTAAAACATGACAACGAACAGCTTATGGGATAGGTTCCCAAGATTCTTCCTCGTCTTTCATCTTGACCCCGGCAGAGAGGAGGGTAGCTTTATTGGCTTCAATATCCGCCTGTTTATTATGAGTTCTCAGCACATGGTAGTAGTTCAACTTCTGAAAAGCGTTTTCCAAACCCTTAATTTTGGATATCAGCCTTGCTAGTTTGAGATCCGAGGCTGGGGAGTTGGAAACCATTGCGTTTATAATGATCTGGGAATCACCTATGACATTAGCTTCACTTATATTTAAATCTTTGAGGATCTTGAGGCCTTGGTAGAGGGCCAAAGCCTCAGCTTGAACGCTAGATGAGAATCCAAGCCCCCAAGCAAAGTTATGAATTTTTTCCCCAATTGGACTTACAACAACACCTCCAGCACCAGCTTTGCCCGGATTGCCCTTTGCTACCCCATCAAAAAAGAGAGAGTGCCTTGAGTGTGAATTGAGCCAGTCTTGAAGGTCAGTTTCGGATTTCCTTATTTGCCAGTCTTTGAGAGGAGGAACGTTTCTAACTGTTGGTTGAAACTGCAAGTCAAGGGAAGATCCCCAAGCAATGTCCTGTTGGCTGAGATTGGAGTCATCTTTTATATCAGTCAAGCACTCCTTTAAATGACATTTAATCTTAATTTTTAAGACCTTGTGATTCTGTTTAATGTTTCTGAAGATTCTTCTGTTTCGTTCTAGCCAGATCTGCCAACAAATAACCTTTGGAAGGACAGCCCAAGCGGATTTAATTATCTGATTTTTAGGAGGGGGGCCAGGATATCTGATTGCCCAATTAGAAAAGAGATCAGCAGTGGAATGAGGTAGCAAAAATTTGGGATCTAAATTGTGGATAAAGGAGAACCAGATCTGCTTAGAGAACTTGCATTCGAGGACTAGATGGACAACAGTCTCTGCATTTTCGTTGCACAGCGAGCAGATGGAGGGACCATAGAACCCTTTTCTCTGCAGGGTGTCATACGTAAGGATCTTGCCATGGCAGAGAAGCCAAGCAAAGAAGTCGACTTTGGGCCATGAAGGAAAACGCCAGACCCCCTGCCAAGGTGCAGGGTCAGGGGGGACGTGTGGCCTCTCTTTCAGCTTGTCATATCCCATGGAGACAGTGTAACCTTTGACATTCGGCCCCCAGCCTTTCATATCTCTTTTCCTCATGCGCGTGGGCGCCAAGCCATGAAGGAGGTCCAGCAGCGTGGACCATTTGAGGGTCAGATGAGCTGGCACCTCGATTCGTTTCCACCCTGCCCAGACAGAGTCTTTCCAAAGAGAAATATCCCACAACGAACACAGCCCCTCTCTATCCATCCAGCAACGCAACGCTCTAATGGAGGCTCTGTCTTCAACTGGGTCCTTATTCATAATTTTATCAGCCCAGATATTGATCTTTTTGCCATTTCCTGGAATCCAATAGGAGTGCGCATTGATTAAGGGAGCAGCTTTAACATACAGTTTGAGAAAATATGAATAAGGAAAATGGATTACATTGTCTAAACAGGAAGATCGAGGACCTCTGAAATACTTTTTCCAGAGAGCCAATTGGGCCCAGCCAGGCTTGGGCCCAATGATCCTCCAAATAATCTTAGCTACCATAGCCACGTTTTGCTGACAGAGATTTTTGAAATTCAAACCACCCTCCCTCAGAGGCTTGGAGATGTTTTCCGAACTGATAAGGGGAATCTTGTTTTCATTCTGTTTACCTCCCTTCCAAAAAAACCTCCGCATGAATTCTTCTATTTTTTTTAATATACTTGCTGGAGCGAGAAGCATAGAAAACTGAAATAGAGGAAGACTAGAGAGCACATATTTAATAAGGACAGATTTGCCAGCAGTGTTGAGCCAGGAGAAGCCCCAGGCTTGGATCCTAGACTTGAATTTTTCTAGCTGAGGGAGCCAGTCTTTGCTTGTAGATTTCTTATGAAAAACAGGAAGGCCCAAATATTTAAAGGAGATCCAATTGGAGGAGGCAGCAAAACCCAAACATCTAGAAATAGCGGAGAGCAATCTGGGCGAGGTTTTCCAGCTGTAGATATGACATTTGTTCTTATTTACAACACTGCCAGAGGCTTCACTGAATTCATCCAAAACTGCTTTAAATTTAGAGGCGGAGGAGAGAGAGGCAGCTCCCAAAAACAAAGTGTCGTCTGCAAATAGGGCGTGGTTTATATTTTTTACCCCTCTTGCAATACACAGTCCGTTGATATCTTGATCTTGCATCTTTTTGTCTAACAGGTAACTGAGGACAGAGGCTTGGATGACAAAAAGTAGAGGGGAAAGAGGACACCCCTGCCTTAGCCCTCTTGAAGCTTTGAAGAAATCAGTGGCTCTTCCATTTACAAGAGGAGTGATCCATGGCTCCGAGATGCATGCCCGGATCCATTTGATGAAATTTTCTCCAAAACCAAACTTGCTCATTACTTTTAAAAGAAAGCTATGATTTACTCGATCAAAAGAATTTGTTAAATCAAGTTTAATCACCATACCTTGTTCTTTTCGAAGAAGACTTGAGTGGATTGCCTCTTGAACAAGGGTGAAGTTGTCCACGATTTTCCTTCCTTGAATGAAGCCTCCTTGATTCTCCGGAATTATTTTGGGAAGAATGAGGTTCAGTCTATTTGCAATGACTTTAGTGATTAGCTTGTACCCAGTATTGCATAAGGAAATTGGGCGGAATCTGTTGAAATTGTTGGCGCCTTTTTCCTTTTGTATGAGGGCTAGGAAAGCGTAGTTTGTGCTACCTCCTATTTTCTGAGCATTTTGAGACTTCTGAACCATTTTGAGCAGATCCTTTTCAACAATCGGCCAACAAACTTGCAGGATCCTGGCAGAAAAGCCATCTGGCCCGGGGGCCTTATCCGGATCCATATCAAAGAGGGCCTTTTTGACTTCGTCTTTGGTGACTTGGGCCTCAAGGATCTCATTCATACGAGGAGAAATTGCAGAAGGAATAATGTCTAGCAGATCTGAGTAATGGCCCGAGTCCTTATCCTCACTATACAAGTTTTGAAAGTGAGAGAATGCTGATTTTTTAATGTCTTCAAAATCCTTGAAGGTGATGTTATCCTCCTTAATCTCAGAAATAGTGTTGAAGCTTTTCCTGGCCTGGGTTTGTTTGTGGAAAAAGGCAGAGTTCCTGTCCCCTGCTTTGAGCCAGAGATTTCGAGATTTTAATCTCCAGTATTCTTCTTCAGCTAGGCAGGCCTTATGGTAACGTTGTTGCAAATGAGCCTCTTGGTCTAACATCTCCTCTGTGACAATATCGTGCTCCATATGAGTTTGATGAGAGGCGAGAGAGACTTTGATGGCTTTTCTTTCTGTAGCCGGGTTGGACAAGGTTTTGGCCCATCGTTTTAGATCTCCCTTTACCCTTCTGAGTTTATCCTCCCAGATATAGAAGGGAGAACCATTGACAGGCTGACTCCAACAATCCTTAACTATTTGCATGAAGTCTGATTCCTTGACCCAGAGAGGACTAAATCGAAATGGAATAGGACCCAGATCAAGGTGGGCCAGGAGCTCGAGCTTTATGGGCTTATGGTCCGAGGTGCTGTTAGTAAGGATGTGCATTCTGGGTTCTAATCCTAGTAACAGAAAATAGCTTTGAATGAAAAATCTATCTAATCTGGCAGCGATATGACCAGGGCCCACTCTTTTGTTAGACCAAGAAAACTTACCGGAAGAGGGTTTGATATCCAGCAAGTCCCAGTCCTGCAGTAGATCTTCCGCCAATTCCTTTGCCGGATCACAAACAGCGCTGCCTCCTCTTTTTTCAGACGAGTGGAGAGTGAGATTAAGATCTCCAGCAATAATTATATTTTCCAGATTTGTCAGGTCTGCTTGTTGCCTTATAGAATCCCAGCATTCCTTTTTTTCCCCAATATTGGCTGGAGAATATACATTGAAGAGGCAAAGGATTTCCTTAGTATCCAGATTTTGCATTTTCAGTAGCAACCAGTGAGTATTACTAGCTTCAAAGGTGACTACAAATTTGTTAGGGTTCCATAGAGTGCCAATCCCTCCCGAAGCGCCCCGGGCAGAGATTTCTCTTGCTTCACTTTTGAACCAGAGTTTCTTGCATGTTTGCAGGAAGACTACGTCTTCCAACTTAGTCTCCTGGACGAGAAGTATGTCTGGAGTTTCTGTTCTTATTAAGCTTCTCATGGCTTCTTCCTTGACTTTACTCCCCATACCTCTACAATTCCAGGAGATGACCTTCATTATTTATATTTCTGGTGGGCTCCCTTGGAGCCTTGGGTCTGATTTTTCAACATCCTTGGCTTTGAGGCAAGCAACTTTTCCAGAGTTGGCTGGCTGCCCTGTAACTTATCTTTGTAAGTCTCCTGCTCTCTTTTTTCCCTGTCAGATTTACGGCCTCTTGTAGATCTTCGTACCGAGGTTTGGGATTCTCCTATTTCTCCTTCCTCCTCTGACTCGTCCATTTCTTGCTCTTCTTCCTCATCTTCTGAGGGCATACCATTGGGATCTTCGGCACTTGTTCCTTTAAGGGAGGCTGAGGGAGTATCTTTGCTAGGAGAAACTGGATTTAGTGTCTCGTTCTCCTGAGTATCTTCTGTCTGCTGGCTTAGAGGGTCAAATTTGTTTCCTTGCGCCTTTTTGGGAGGGGGGCGTTGAACATTAGCCTGTTGAGAGCCTTTTCCAGAGGGTCCTCCCGGTTTTTGCCCTTTGTGATTGGTTTTTACTCGTTTTAATTGGTTCCAACCCTCTTCAATCCATTTCTCTGGCCCAGCGTTGGACGGACAGTTTCTAGCAAAATGTCCATGAACGTGGCATTTCCTGCATTTGAACGGAAGTTGCTCATAGTCCAAGATCTGAACATGAGACCAACTTCCAACTTTGATTTTTATAGCCTCTGGAAGACCAACCTCTATATCTACTTCCACGCAGATCCTGGCACAGTCGTACTGGTCCTTATTGTTTGCCCGATCTATGAATTTCCCGAGAGAGTTGCCAATGTGTCTCAAGGAACTCCAGTTCCAGCAGTGAACTGGTAGGTTTGGAAGGCGAACCCACACCGGGACAACCTTGGGAACATCGACAGCCGGATCAAAGTCCGGAGTCCATTTGTTTAGGTAGAGGCCCTGAGAACCCATGAAATACGGCCCATTTTGAAAGATCAAGTCTTTGTCTTCTTTGGAGGAGAATTCGAAGAGGAAGTACCCTTTCCCCAGAAAGTAAGAGGTGACCTTTTCCTTGATCAAAGGAGCCCAGTTCCTGCAAACCCATTGCTCAGTAGTTTTAGGAGAAGGCCACAGACCCGTGAACTGGCCAATGAGACCTCGATTCGCCAAAGAAAGAGCTACTTGAATGGGGGCCTCCGGAGGCAAAGAGATCTCAGGAATTTCATCTAGCTTCTTAACAAATTTGGATGCTTCGCTTCTTTTCTTCTGAGGCAAACCGGCAAGAAGCTGGTTGAAGGCGTCGATGGCAGGAGAAGAATGAGGATCCATAGAAGGACCCAACGTCTCCATAGGGAGGGCCTGAGGCCGGCCGCTGCAGGGGCAGCCACGCAGCAGAAACCCTAGCCGAGTTCAGGACGCGCAGGGAAAGCCGTCGGATCCCGACCTAGACATTGACCCGACACAGCAGGACGCAGCCAGCAGGGCGCAACAGGAGGCAGCAGGTACAGCGGGACGTAGCAGGAGCAGCAGGGCCCTGCGAGGGCAGGCGCAGCGCAGGGGCACTCGCAAACAAAGCAAAATCTTGAAAAAATCCAACCGAGCAGCGGCAGAAGCAGGAGGCCCTGCCAGAGCAGGCGCAGCCGCAGAGGCTGCAGCGCGCAGGTAGAGCAGCTAGGGTTTGCAGGGGCTGCAACACTGAAAGTTTAATTTGCAGGAAATGATTTCTGTGTGGTTGTTTTCAGTGTTAGTAATCCAAACACCTACACCAACATTATTTCTAGTGCATGACCCGTCGAAATGCATACTCCATATAGGACTGTTTTCGGTTTAATGCAGACTTTTCTAAGCACATTAGCCACATTTTTCTCCTTACCATTGATGTAATTGATTTCAAAGTTAGATTCACTGATAAGGGCTAACCATCTGGCCTTTCTTGCATTTAATTTAGGCTAGTCAAACAAATAATTCTTCCCTACATGGTCTGACATCAACACAAATTTAAGTAATGTCTCCACATTTTCAATGCATGAATGATTACTGCGAGTTCCAAGTCATGAGTGACATAATTTCTTTCGTGCTCATTCAACTTACTTGATTCATAGCAAATTACATGTCCCTCCTACATTAACAGTTTTCCCAATCCTTCTTTACAAGCATCCATTAAAACTAAGAAGTATTTCTCTGGATCATCAATCATCAAGATGGGTGCATGTGTGAGCAAATACTTGAGTTTCTCAAAGTTGTTTGCACACTCTGATGGCCACTGAGACCTTACCCCTTTCCTATGTAGGGTTGTGATTGGATGTCCAATTTTCAAAAAGTCCTAGATGAATCTCCAATAATATATTGCTAACCCCATGACATTTCTAGGAGTTGGCCATTCCATGGTGTCATTGATTTTCTCAAGGTCCATAGCCATATCTTCTTTTGAGATTGTGTGCCCCAAATATTGAACCTAAATCTAAAAGAACTCACATTTATTGAGTTTAGCATATAACTTGTGTTCCCTTAGTAATTGTAATATCACCTTCAAGTCTTCCTCGTGCTCCTCTTTGGTTTTTTAGTAGACCAAAATATCATGCATAAATATTAAAACAAACTTGCCTAGGTATTGGTTAAGCACATTGTTCATTAAACACATAAATGTGGCTATTGCATTTGTAAATCTAAAAGGCACCACCACAAACTCGTATTGCTCGTATCTTGTTATGAAGATCATCTTATGAATGTATTCATCTTTAATCCTGACTTGGTGATAGCCATACCTTAACCCATTTTTTGAAAATATAGTAGCTCCTTTTATTTGGTCAAATACGTCGTCGATCCTTGGAATTGGATATTTATTCTTTATTGTTGCTTTGTTAAAGTGTCGGTAGTTGTTGCATAGTTGTAACGTGCCATCCTTCTTCTTCAAAAACAAAATAGATGCTCCCTAGGGTGACACATTGGGTCTAATATAACCCTTATCTAACAATTCCTTTAGTTATAGTTTCAATTCCGTCAATTCAGGGGTGCTTGTGCAATATGGTGTCTTAAATATTGACACTAATCTGGATCTTGGGGGGAGGCCCCCAAGATCTAAAAAATTGAAATACTAGAAGAAACGAGGAGAACACACAGTAAACAAAACACCAAGAAACTTTTTATTAAAATGGAGAATAATTGTAAAAGCTACATTGTGGTGGACCATTTATCCTTTTACAAAATGCGACTTGTTACTTATAGCCTTTTGTAGTTACAATACCATGGGTAAATTCCATGGGTGGGTAAATACCATGGGTGAATGAATACCATGGTTAGGTGTCACTTACAATACCATGGGTGGATGAATATAATGGGTGGTTGCTACTTACAATACCATGGGAAAATTCCATGATTGGACGAATACCATGGGTGGATAAGTACCATGGGTGAATGAATACCATGGATAGATGCCACTTACAATACCATGGGCAGATAAATACCATGGGTGGATTCCACTTTCCATTCAGATCATTCCTCTCCATTTAATAATTAATGGTCCACATTCCATCAAGTTCTCTCCTGAGAAGCCTTTGTTTAATATGAATAGCCACTAAAGAGAAAAGTTTTGTGTGGTTAACCCATAACCATGATGAACGAATATCTGAGGATAGAGATACCCTGTAATGTTTGCGACCAACTATGATACTGATGGTGTGCATCCAAAAAAATGGACTTCGATGAAGTGTGGGTTTGTGGATGACCGATAACCATGACAAACAAAGATCCAAGGATAGAGATACCCTGTAATGCTTGTGACCAATTGTGATACTAACAATGTGTGGGCTATCAAATGGACTTCGATGACAAGGGTTTTGTGTGGTTGAGCCATAAACTTGGGTTTGTGGGTACCCATAACCCTGATGCTTGTTAATTTTCTTGGTAAAATCATGGTGGCTTGTTTGGTAGATTCTCCTATCCAATGAGATGTTGTAAAGACTTCTTTCACATTATAGACCTATTGTTGCAACTTTGCTGATAACTTTTGCTACAGGTGATGAAATCAAATTCCGTTAAAGACCCATTTGAGGTGTTGAATAGATGTTCCCATTTATATAATACACTTGAAATTTGATGACTTGTGGAGTGAGAAAATTATTCCAGAAAATCATGGTACACGAGCCCGTGCAACAATCCAAACATGTGTAACTTCAATTGCTCATATCTCTCAAATCAAGAAACAAAATCAAATTTTGTAAAAAAACCCATTTTAAATAATAAAAAATAATTTCAAATGAGCTATTTTTCACCCTCTAATATGATCTATAGAGATTGTGGAACTTGCACGAATTTTTCTGAAGATTGTTGCAAAACTTTGAAACTGGAATATGCTTCAAACCCTCATTCCCATGGAGTCCTAACCTAGCTCTGATACCACTCATCCAAATCTCGAGGGGAGGCCCCTGAGATCTAAAAAATTGAAATGCCAAAAGAAAAGAGGAGAATACACAATAAACAAAACCACCAAGAAACTTTTTATTAAAATGGAGAATAATTGTAAAATCTACATTGTGGTGGACCATCTATCCTTTTACAAAATGTGACTTGTTACTTATAGCCTTTTGTAGTTATAATACCATAGGTAAATTCCATATGTGGGTAAATACCATGGGTAAATGAATATCATGGTTAGGTGTCCCTTACAATACCATGGTGGATAAATACCATGGGTGGATGAATACCATGGGTGGATGCCACTTACAATACCATGGGTAAATTCCATGTGTAGATGAATACCATGGGTGGTAAATACCATGGGTGAATGAGTACCATGGATAGATGCCACTTACAATACCATGGGTGGATGAATTCCATGGGTGTATGAATACCATGGGTGGATGAATTCCATGGGTGTATGAATACCATGGGTGGATGCCACTTTCCATTCAGATCAGGCACTGAACTAGGAATTATCTCAATAGAGAATTCAATCTCTCTCTTAGGTGGTAACCCTGATGTTCATGTAGAAATATATCATCATATTGTTGTAAAATGGGGCGTTTCTCAAGTTTTTCTTTATTGTCCTCTAGTACACTGTTTAACTAAATCATGAATAGAGTACACCCTTTTCGACTACATTTCTTTGCTTGTAATGTTGAAATTTGTGTGCCAAGAATATGATTTTTCTTTCCTTGCAATGTTCTTCCCTTGCCTTCATCATTAAGGAATTCCAATGATTTATTGTAACAGTCCACCTTAGTCCATTGGGCTACTAACCAGTCCATACCAATCAATACATCATATGAACACAATGGGGGAATGTCAATGTTCATTGTGATATCCATGCCATCTAGTTCTAGGTGGAAAGATTTCACTAATTTTATTACATTCCTCCCAGCCCCCATGGCCAACTGGACCATAAATGGCTTGGTATGATCTTTCTTTTGGATGGTGCAATATTTTACAAATTTAGGGCTAATATAACAAAGGTTAGATCCTGGATCAATTAAAATTGAAACTAATTGGTTAATGATCTTACCTTCCATCTCGATGATTAAGGTCTGATTTTCTGCTTGTCGTTTATCCAATGCAACATAAATATGAGGCATAATCTGAGCCACATCTTTCACTTTCATTGCCTCTTCTACGTTGTATAACCTTTTGTCATTCTTTTTCTACGGGTGAGGGAAATCCTTATGTAGGTGGTTTCCCCCATAGTTCTAACATTGAAGTTTTTTATACCCCTCAACTTCTTCTCTTAGTGGCTTGGAGGGTTACTCTCTCTTAAAGGGATATGTCCATTGGAATTCACCTTTGGCATGAGTGGTGAATTTACCCCTTTCCCATTCAACTATGCCTGAAGAGTTTTGATCCTTTCCCCTTGAAGTTGCTCTAATATTTCTTCTTCTAATCAATCTGGTTCTTAGTCTTATGTTAAATTGATTGTAACAATAATTGGTTTTCTGGATAACATATTCCAATGTTTTAGGTTCATCAAACTCTATCATGTCTTTGAATGATTGAGGCAACCCACTGAGGTACCTTTGAATTTTTACTTTTTCTTCCTTGATATAAGGTACATACCTCAATAGTTATAAAAATTTATTTGTATATTCATATGCACTAACCTGTCCCAATTTGAGTTCATGAAATTCCTTGATCTTACTGTCATAATACATGTATGACATATATTTCTCTCGGAAGTATTTTTCAAACTCATTCCACAAAAACTCATTTTCTATGATGTCTATAACATTGCTTAAGTCCTCCCACCGTATGCCAACCTTACCTTTTAAGTTGAAAATCGCTACCTTGACCTTCATGTTTTTAAAGAAGTCATGTACTATGAAATATCTCTTCATCCCTAGATAACAAATCTGCGACTCTTCAACTTCTTATTCTCAACATCGAAGGTGGGGGCCTTCACTTTCTTAAACTCCCTTGGTATTTGGCTTTTGCCACTCCTTCCTTTGCTAAAAATTCCTTCAAGCTGCCATCCTTGATGATTAATTAGGGCTATATGCCCTTCTCTCTGGGGTGATATGTGGAGTTTCTCTTCTTAGAGTATCCTCGCTAGTTTTCCCATGCCTTTTTTATTTACTGTATTTTGCTTTATTAACTCCAAATCCATGCTTCTTTATTTTAGTGGGGCTTTGCTTAGATTTTTGTTTGTTCAGGTAACTAACACTATGATCGTATTATTTTTTTTTGAGTCTAAAAGTCTCTACATGATCATTATGTTCACTTTTGCTTGCTTCTACTGAGCCTTAATGATTCTTTCGTTATCTGCCTTACAACTTCTCAACTCAACCTTCAAAGTTCTGAGGGTGTCCATCCAATCAGGAGAATATTCCTCCACCCTTTTTCCAATGGATTCCTCCTCTTGATCATATTGAGCTCCGTCCATGCTGTATTTCACCATCTTGTTGGTCATCTTTTGCTTTATGGCTGGTGTAACACCCTCTTCCCACATCTACCCAAGTAAACTACCAACCGGGGTAAACATGTGACGAGAGGCTACTAATATGAGATTCAACCTCCTAGAAGACCTTAAGAAAGTGGAACTGACAAAAACACCAAAAACACACCTTACACTGCCTCATTGACATCCTTAGGGGGTAACCCAACCTCTCAGGGCCCTGTTCCCTAAGGGGGGACTGATTTTTAGCCCCTTTGAGATTGAGCTGGGAGCTTGTAAGGGTAAGGGAGTGGATTTAGACCCTAGAGCCAGGGGTTAGCCTTGTCAAGGTAGAGGCTCAGGCCCAAACAACAATTTTTTGCGCTTGTAGCTCCGGGATTTGTGCCACACTTTCAACCCTTGAGTCCAGGTCACTACCCAGAACTTCCTGTAACTTCAGGAGAGGGTAAATAACATTGAAAAAAACATGTGGAAGCAATCACATCATCAGTGACTCATCCGACCCCACCCAACCATGACATGCATTTCGTCAAACATGTCACAAACATAGCATCTACATGTATAAACAACAAATTTAAACAAAGGGGTCTCTTTCTTATCTAAGAATGGATAAGAAGAATTTCTCCCCTAAATTATAAGCTATCATTTAATAAATGTAAATATAGATACCTTGTGCATTAATTTACAAGGAAAAACATGGAGAGAGCCATACCTCATCACTATCACAATACATTATTATAACCAACATAATACCAACAAAATTACCATGGATACATCAACAATAGAATCCATATATAGACCAGTGCATATACACATCAAATACCAAGGCAATGAACCTTTCATTAAGGAATGTAAAACCCAACCCAGAATGGGACTTCCATTCCAGCTGACCATAGACATGGCTGAGCCAAATCTCACTTCAACTAGTCACCCACGTGTCATATTCCAAGCATGAATGTGGGACCTTATCAAACACATCAATCAACACCAAACCAGGGCTCCAAAGACCACGTCGTCTCAACCCCAAAACAGTGATTCCACCTCACGGTCGAACATCAATAACCATCACGTATTGGTCTCTATCCAAGCTACTCTAAGGATCCAGAGTGTTTGTTCCAACTAGGGATTCCAGGACTAGTAACTCAACCCCAACTGTTATAGGGCCTCCAAAGCATTTGTCCAATCAGGGCTTTTAGGACTAGTAACTCAACCCACCTAGGTCTTCCACAACGTTTGTCCAACCAAGGCTTCCAGGACTAGTAACTCAACGCACAGTTATCTGTCGGGCTTCCAGAGCGTTTGTCTAGCCAGGGGTTCCAGGACTAGTAACTCAACCCAAAATTTCATGTCAGGCTTCTAGAGCGTTTGTCCAACTAAGGCTTCCAGGGACTAATAACTCAACCCAACAGCTAAAGGAATCATGAGAACCAACCAGAAAATAATCAATGGAAATAAACCCACAATCACCATGGCTATCCAAGAAATGGCAAGGCTAGGAAAATTCACATGCATACCCATACATGCTAAGACTAGTGAGGAAAACATACATGCAACTCGGTACCTATACTTCGAACCTGTTGTAGATGTTGATCCCGATGTCCTCTTCCACTTTCTTGCTTTTCCTTTGTTTTCTTGATCCAAATATCCATGTATGCCACACTCTCCAAGAGTGCTCCAATAATATTCTAAGTGCTCAAGAGTATGAGAGATAGAGATATAATGAGAGCTCCAAAAATAAACTAACCAAGTCTTGCCCACTGATCCTCAAAAGCCTTTTTATTACTGATGCCTCTAATTTCTTCATTTTTCATTATTTTCCTTCAATTTCCTCCTCACATGCAACCTGTGACCTTTCACCTTCTTTTTCTCGTAATTTCCATTTTTTTCATAAATAAATTTCCAATTAATGTCTCACGCCTTTCCAAAGCCTTTTTCTTTTCCTTTGCCAATTTCCTTAGTCATAATAACCGAAATGAACACCCACTAGGATGTTTGCCCACCATTCAGCTTGGATTATGTGTCCCATCACCGTGGTCTTATATATATTTTTACATGTATTTTTACGAGGGATGTTATAGAACCCTCCCCCTTGGGGGAACACCGTCCTCGGTATTCAATGACACCTACAAACCTACAAACCACTGAAAACAAAATATACTGCCTATGGAGCTTTATAACACAACTCATTGCAGTATTTATAATTAATAACCCGCTAAAACATGATAGTCATACCATTTACTGGAGCTTTATAACACATCTCATTATGGTATTTACAATCACAACCACATATAATTATGCACATTTGCTTCAACCAGTAGATAACCATATTATTTGTGGAGCTTTATAAATGAGCTCGATACAATATTTACAATAATATACATATATACACATATACACATTTTCTCAACCAACAAATAGAAGGATACGATGCCTGTATCAACAACATGGGAATCCAGAGGCTCACACCTCCACCCTCAAAGTAGTACCAGGATTCACCTCCTTCCAAGGAAGTCCAGAATCTACTATCAAATTCAAATATGCATCCAATGTCCAACACTACAATCCTGTGCCACTTGTCCACTCAATGAACAATTACCAACTCATTGTTCCAGGGCACGCTCCCTATGTGCATTCGATTCCATTTGGAAATGCCAATGACCAAAAAAAATCCATCCTGAACTTCCCTTCTCTGCTACGCAGTCCCTTGGGTAATCTGGTCACTGCTTCCATGCAGTTACTCACCTTCCTAGTTTCGTTGGCACCCCCATCCCGGGCAATCCATCCCTTGGTTAGGCTTCCTCGCATCGGAATTTTGAACAAAAAAAGCATATACCTACCTCAAAACCATCATAGGTCATAAGATGCTCATGGAAATCAATGGAAACTATTGGGCACCAGTGTCCCACAATGGCCCTACTTGTGGGTGCTTTAACAACAATATCTGTTGTTTGTTTCAATTCCTTTTGCCGGTGCTGCTAGTTCTTGTAGTAGGTTTCAACCACCCAATCGGACATTTATATGCTTCCTGTACCAAGCACATAATTGTCATTGGATTCAAAACAAATTGAAATAAATTCACATCATACCTCATTAGTAGCTCGTCAATAAGGTACACTTGCAATTTTTTTCACTTCCTGTCACACAAGAAAAACCAGTTGTTTGATCAAATCATCATGTATAAACATATCACCTATGGTTAGCTCAAAATATAGCCATCATATATTAAAATCATGATTCACATGCAATCATCATAAACCATAATCATAAATCACATGTAACCATCGTAAGTCATAATCATAGATGACATTCATAATAGAACTAAAATAAAATACTGATAGTTATCCTTCATCAATACTTAGTTTTTCCTTTTCTCTTTCTGTACACACATCGGATCGATTGCCACACCCGGAAAGCACCCAATGCCCTTTCTTGTCTTTACTCACGTACACATACACACAGTGTACATCACAACACATACATCTGCACAAGGCATACAACACCACACATTGCATAACCCCACATCCAGCACACAACATAACACATACACCTACACTTCGGTGTACAAAAAAACACATACACCTATGCCTGCACCAATGTACAACAAATACATACACACCCGGCATACAATAAAAAATAATACATATGCCTACACTGACATACACCACAACAAATACATATGTCATGATACCACTACTACACCATGCACATACATAGTACCGCATGCCCACAACACAACATGTACGACATGCACACAATACCACATGTATACCAGTACCATATGCACAACATGTACACAGTACCATCTATACACACACTACCTGCACAACGTGTGCACAACATCACATGTACATGACACAACCTACATAGCATGTGCAGAACATCACATGTACACGAAACCACATGCACGACGTGTACAAATGCCAAATGTACACCGAACCACCTGTACAATGTGTACACAGTACCACATGTACACACCACCACATGCATGACATGTACACAACACCATATGTACATAGAAACACATGCACGACATGTACATGACACTACCTGCACACAACACCACATGTACAACCTGTACATAGCACTACATGAACACAACACCATGTGTACAATCGTGCACACAACACCAAATGCACATAGTACCATATGTAGATCACGCACACAACACCATATGTACATATCACTGCATATTCAACATGTACATAGCACCATATGTACACAAGACCACATATCCAGCATTTACATAATACCATCTATACCTGGCACTGCATATGCAACATCATATATACAACATGCATACAACATCCTATGTAGACAATACTACATATGCAACATTACACATCACCATATATACAATCAC
The DNA here is from genome assembly GCA_034641835.2 of Pinus albicaulis. NCBI lineage: Eukaryota > Viridiplantae > Streptophyta > Pinopsida > Pinales > Pinaceae > Pinus > Pinus albicaulis. The sequence goes on from JAXQQM020091360.1 coordinate 257,044, forward strand.
TGAATATACAACATGCACAACGTATACACAATAATAACACTGCACATCCATAGACCACACGCTGACCCCACAAGCAACCTTGCTTCTAGTGTCTTTCCACTATCCATGCTCACCCTAGCATGTCGCAGATCACACTGCTTTCACTTCGTTGATGTGCCCCTCAGCATTACCTGTCCATAACATAAACATAGGCAGAGTACAAGCATGTAATATCAATTCCATGTCCACATGATAATGACCTCATGGATTTTCCAAAGTTAATCTTCCCACTTGATTCCTCATAAGATCAAGAACCTCTTCATGTCATTCACCTACATAAGAAATCATTCCTCCACAAGAATGATCCTTGAAAACCCTGTCATATGGTGACATAGATACATAGATACATACATATATATATCATTAGCATAAAAAAATCATGATCACGTCAGACAATGACATACATGTATACATATACAAACATCAACAAAATCACGATCACAACGCCATTGTTAGATATCATAAGGTCTAGGTTACGAGAACTTCATTATTTGTGCACAACATGCACAATGTTGAGAACAACAGTTCCCAACATAGCCAAGGCATCTAACACCTCATTCATTTTACCTTTTATGTTTCCTTTCTCATGTATGTACGACCACCGCCCATTAACCACAGTGGACCCAACCAGTCCAACCGACTATCATAGTCTTACCTTTCGCTAAACTTACTCATGCACCAACCTTCATCTGTGTCTTTCATTACCTGTTGGGTACCACACAACTCTCCCTGAGCTCCATTAAATTTCCTCTTTCCTAACCAATTGCCAGATTCTCAAACAAAGGAAAGAACAAGAAACAACAAGAAGAAAACCGTGAAAACCAATAACGATACGACACCGCAAACAAAGTGGAAAAGCCTTGCACCAGGCATAAGAAAAACCACAAATCAAGCTAAAAAAATCACAAAATACCAAAAAAACAAGACTAGTAATAGAAACCATGGCCCAATCCCCCATGGGTTCCCAAAGCTTCCAATGGAAATCTCAACCCGAGCCTTTTCAAAGATTTCATGGTAGTCTCTTTTGCCATGCAATCCCCTGCATCATACTTCCATAAACACATAACTGTCAGTGCATAAATAAATATAACGACCAGCTAGTTATCTTACCATGTTGTGCGAAGTACACTGACTTGTAACTGAACACACATGTCAACCATATGTACCAAACATCAAGACAACCTATCTATTAATTCAAAATCAAATTTTACCTAGACTAACAACCATGTCATAACAAATAATCAACTCATAATCATCAATCATAATACATAATGCTACAAATATCACCTACTTACACTGAAGTATATACTGACTATCTCAACACATATGTGTTAGCACAACCACCTTAAAGCAAGATCATTCCTTCATGCAATCTTATAGATACAAAATCATATCTTGCAATTAATCAAACATTCAAACAACTTGCAAACATACCATGCTAAATATATCAACTAGATGACATAATCAAACACTCAAAACAGTCAAGCACCAAGTATATGACATATGAAAACTCATACCTCAATGCATCTCAGGGGAGGCTATATTGTGTGCACAATCAATCTATATTAGCATGATATAACTTTACAACACCTCAACTCAACATAAATAAGATCAAGATATCCATAAAAGTAACCAACTAACATGTTCACATCATAAACTCATAATCAATTGTCATTCATACAAACAATCACATATGCACAATCAGCCTAAATTAGTATAATATAATATCACAATTATATCAATTCATACATGAACGTAATAACCATAACCATATACATAATCCAATCCGAGGCAGTATGATACATGTAACATCAAGATCTTAATGAAATAACCCTAATCATCAAGTTACTAGCCTATACCAACAACAAGCTATATATCACACTCATCAACGACATGTAACCTAATCATCAAGCTAACTAGCATAACACAATAATAAATTAACATATAACATGCTCATCAACAACATATAACATAGTAATTGAGCTAACTGCAAGTTAACATATTCATCAATGACATATAACATAACCATCATGTTAATACCATGATTGACTAACCAACACTTGTACATATGATCACACTAATTAAATAGCATCTATCATGTATGTAACCATAAAATCAATAGAATTATAAACATACCATATTAATAATAGAATGACAAACATGTAAGTAACCCTAATGCTTACAACAAACATTAATCACATACCTATATGCCATGTATACAACTTGTATGACGATCTACTCTTGCTTCGAGGTCCAAAAGTGCAACTTCGCTTTGATGATTTGCATCTCCTACTCTATCTCATCCAACACATTAGCATCATACGATACCAATATAATCACAATGGCCTACTTGCATACAATGACCTTATTCACAACAACCTCAACCAAACCAATGCAAAATTGACCATATGCATCCACTTGACATGTATAGTCAATCATGAATGACCAATGCATGTTCAACATATAACCTCACACAATAAAGCATACATCGAAAACATGCAAGCATGACCAATATGTGACCTAACATAAACAAGCAATGCATGTACAATATGTAGAAACATGAAAGAAAGAATGCACAAAAAATACATAAGCGAGAACAACACATAATCAGTCATACATTCATGACAACATATTGATGAAAACACCATAAGCACTTCCATGGTGACACCACTGCCACCATGGTCAACACAACATGGATGCATCAACCACATACAACATGAGTGTGTGTTGTGAAACTAGCTCCAAAAAGAGAAGAAAAGAGATATCAACGCCTTAGAAATAAGCCACTTCGAGGGGGAAACCTCCAATACATTACATGAATGAACAATTCTTGGATGATACAAATGACAAAACCTCCTTTCTATATATAGGAATCCATGGGGCCACAATGTAATCCTAGCCGAAATAACAATAATAATTTAAGGGCACAATAATAACAATATGGGGGTTACCCACGGGGTGGCGGCTTGTTGTTGATTGAGTGTTCTGTTAAGGCACTCGTTTGTAAAGGTCACCAGTTCAAACCCCATGGGGAGCCCGTCAGGCGTAAGCCTGTGAAACTTGCTGTGCATTGTTGGTGGGGAATGATGCCGGCCAGGGGGGTTTTCATTGGCAACAATGCGATGTGATCTTGGGTGGAAGCTGTGATTGTATGGTTCTCGTTACCGGTTTCCCTCCTGACAAGAAAAAAATAACAATATGGGGGTTACAAGGGTACAATAATAACAATAAGGGGGTTACACTAACAACAATAAGGGACTATAATAGTAATATAAGCACCTAACATGCTCCTCTCCTTCAAAAAGGTGTTGTCCTCAACGCTTGAGTAGCTCCAGGTGCTTTTGTATAAAATTCTCATCCTCCCATGTAAAATCTTCCATGGGTAAGTTCTTCCATTTGATGAGATACTCTGAAATTGATCGATTTCATAGTTGTCGAGTTCTTGTTTCCGTGACTGCTTCAGGTTCCAATATGGTTTTTCCTTCCTCATCAAGTTTTGGCAATATTGTTTGAACTAGAAGTTTGTCCCCTATAACCTTTTTTAAGCATGAAACATGGAAAACTAGATGCACTCGCAAAGAAGCAGGAAGCTCCAATTTGTATGCAATAGTACCAATATTTTGCAAAACCTTGTAAGGACCATAGTATTTTGGTGATAATTTATTATCCTTCTTAGCTTGGTTGAGGGACATTTTTTTGTATGGTTGTAGCCGTAAAAATACCCAGTCTCCCACATCAAAACTTCTCTCACTGCGATGTTGATCTGCTTATTGTTTCATTCGATTTTGTGCCAAATTTAGGTTATCCTTTAAGAGTTGGAGAACTTCTTGTTGATGCTCGATGTGATCCTCAATTTATTGAACCCTAGCATTTTCCCTTAAAGAAGATGTGATGGATGGTGGATGATATCCATAAAGTGCCATAAATGGGGTCATTTTTGCTGCAGTATGGAAGGAAGTTCTATACCACCATTCAGTGAGAGGTAACCACTTGACCCATTGTGCTTGCTTATCAGATACAAAACAACAAAGATATCCTTCCAAACATTTATTCACTATCTATGTTTGAACATCGGATTGAGGATGATAAGATGAGCTATGAGTTAGTTGAGTACCCAAACAAGAAAATAATTCCGTTAACAAATTTCCTGTAAAAATGGGATCTCTGTCACTTACAATAATCTTCGGGTTTCCATGTAGCTTTTGAATTGTTTTCATAAATGCAGTAGCAATTGTACTTGCTTTAAATGGATGAGATAATGCAAAAAATTGTGCATACTTGGTAAGTCTATCAACTATCACCATGATGACAATCCTTCCTTCGGACTTAGGTAAACCTGTGATAAAATCCATTGAAATCTCCTCCCAACGTTGACTTGGAATGGATAAAGGTTGTAGAAGTCCCAGGGTATTAATTGTCTCCACTTTATTTTGCTGGCAAACCAAACATTCTGCCATAAAATTTTGAATATTAGATTTAAGGCCATCCCAAAAATATTCTTTCTTCACCTTGTGGTAAGTTTTTAAAAATCCCGAGTGTCCTCCTAAAGGAGAAGTGTGAAAGTCCAAAAGAATCTTTTATTTTAGTTGGGAATTCTTACAAATATATAAACGATATTTGTACCATAAGTAATCATTTCAACTAAATGTATTAGATGTACTAGGATATTGCTGCAACTTTTGAATGAGATTCCACACTTCTTCATCCTTCTTCCATTCATCCCTTGCTTCGGTTATCCAATCTGGTTGGATAATTGAAATGGCACAAAGCAATGCTTCCACCTCTTCATCCTTTCTTGAGAGTGCATCTGCAACAACATTTAGCTTCCCTTTTTTGTAGACGATTTCAAAGTCATAACCCAACATCTTTGTGACCCATTTTTGCTGCTCTTCTGAAGATAGTCTTTGTTCCAAAAAGTGTTTAAGACTATCATGATCAGTTTTTACCTTGAAGTGTCTTCCCATTAGGTAAGGTCTCCATTTCTTTAGTGCATGTAGTGTTGCCAACATTTCCTTCTCATAAATATCCTTTTGTAAATACTTTCCTTTGATTGAACGAATTTCAAAAGAAATGGGTCTTCCTTCTTGCATTAAAACAACACCAATTCCATTTCCTGAGGCATCACATTCCACAATAAAGGTTTTTGTGAAGTCTGGCGTAGCTAAGACTGGTGCTAGTCACATTGCCTCTTTAAGATGTTCAAAGGCCTTAGTTGCTTCAGGAGTCCATAAAAATGCATCTTTCTTCAATAATGTTGTTAGAGGTGCTGCTATTCTTCCATAATTCTTAACAAACTTACGATAATAGCCTGTTAACCCGAGAAATCCTCGCAACTGCTTTATTGTCTTAGGGACTTTCCATTCCTTAATGGCTTTAATTTTGTTAGGCTCTACTTTAACACCCTCGTGAGATATAATATGACCCAGATATTCCACCTCTTGTACTCCAAAGAAACATTTGGATGTTTTTGCATATAATTGCTTCTCTTGCAATAGTTTGAGCACCCTGTCAACATGTTCAACATGATCCTTCCAAGACCTGCTATATATTAGTATATCATCAAAAAATACTAGCACAAATTTTCTAAGGAAGGGTTTGAAAATGGAATTCATCAACCCTTGAAATGCAGAAGGTGCATTGGTAAGGCCAAAAGGCATGACCAAAAATTCATAATGAACCTCATGAGTTCGAAATGTTGTTTTTGGAATATCTTCAGTCTTCATTCTAATTTGATGATATCCTGAACGAAGATCCAACTTGGTAAAATAAATTTCTCCATGTAATTCATTCAATAATTCATCAATCACAGGAATGGGAAATTTATCTTTAATGGTGAGCTTATTGAGCTCCCTATAATCTGGACACATTCACCATGATCCATCCTTCTTGTGTACCAATACTACAGGAGCAGAGAAAGAAGTTTGACTAGGTTGAATTATACCCGCCTCTAACATTTCTGCAATCATACGTTCAATTTCGCTCTTTTGGAAGTAAGGATATCTATAAGGCCTGATGTTTGGAGGAACACTTCCTGGAATCAAATGAATAGCATGATCATGATCACGAACAGGTGGGAGTCCTTTGGGAGTTTCAAACACCTTGGAATGATTGTCCAAGACTTTTGGAGATCTACAGAAATAGATGATTTCGATGTTGGAACTTCCCAGAGCATAATTGTGCACTGTACTTGTTTTTCTTCTAAGCTTTGTCATGACCCAGAGCTTATTATCTCTTTTTCCTTAGTTTCCAAGGACACTGTAATTTGACTTTTCCATCTTGAAAATTAAAAGCTACCGTCCCCAAAGATTGTAACCATTGTACTCCTAGTACAACATCAACACCTCCCATAGGAATGGAAAGCATTGGAATATTCAATACATATTCCCCAATGGTTAGCTTGATATTGTGGAATTTTCCAGAGAAATTTATAGTTCCTCCATTTGCGACCATCACGTGACATTCTGGTGTTGGATATAGGAAACAATTCAATTCCTTGGCTACCTTACAATGAATAAAATTATGATAAGCTCACCCGAATCAATCAACACTATTACCTTTTTTTCTTTCTGCATATGTCCTTCTATCTTCGAGAGTTTCAGTGAGTGGTAATTCTTGTCCAATGGATTACATGATATGGCTCGACTCATTTCTTCTTCTTCTAGGTTTTCTTCCCCGGGTGTATATCCTCTACTTTTTGAAGTTTCTTGTTCATTTTCTTCTTTCTCTTCACAATCTATGTAAAATAATTTCTTCTCAACACACTTATGACCTTTAGTGTATTTGCTATCACAACTGTAGCAAAGCCCTTTTGCTCTTTTTTCTTCCAATTGTTGTGTTGTCAACCTTGTAGGTTGTGGAAGTCTAGGAGTAGCAACACTTCCATCTTTATAGATGTGAGTGGTAGGCTTCCTTGTCGCCATAATTTTACATTCAATTTTTCTTGCCAACCTGAATGCCTTCTCCAATGAATCAGGTTCCCAAATGTGAACTTCATGTTGGATGTTATCCGTTAAAGTCCCTATGAAGACATCAATCCTGTGTTCCTCTGGAATATCAGTTACCCTTATATTCAATTTTTGGAAGTCCTCAGTGTGCTCCGCCATTGAACCCTTTTGTTTGAGATTTATCAATTGGCTAAAGAAGGTGTTGCTCTTTGTATCCTCATAATGTGCTATCATTTCCTCCGTAAAAATTGACCAAGTGACAATTTTTTTACGGGAGCAAAGCCATCGATACCATACAAATGTATTTTATTCTAAATGTAAAGTTGCAATGCGTACCTTTTGTGTGTGTTTGCACATTATTGAGATCAAAATATTGCTCCATCTGTAGTATCCATGTTAGGGGATCCTTGCCATCAAACTTCCTCATATCCATCTTTGGAATATGGTGGTTCTTCAATCCAACATTAGAGTTTATGAAATCACGATTAACATGTATTTTATTCTCAACATGAGTTTCCTCTACTATCTTTTAGCCATTAGGAAACATTTCTTGTATCAAATTTTCCAAATCATTCTTCATGTTTTCGATGTTGTATTTCATTTTTTCATCAATCTTAGCTTCCATGTCATCCATCTTAGCTTCCATGCCATCCATCTTAGTTTCCATGCCCACTTCCATGCCATCAATCTTAGCTTCCAAACCATTCATCTTAGCTTTCACGCCTTTCTTCAAACCATCCACTTTAGTTTCCATGTCTTTCTTCAAAACTTCCATTTCATTTTTTGTTGCTCTTTGCGATAGCGAAATTTGGTGCACTTGCTCCTTGTAATTTTGATATCTCATGTTGTGTTTCTTCGTCTTCATGAGCCATAGTAGAGCCTTCTGAAGGCTTAATTGGTGTTGAATTCTTTTTAGGGGGGATTTTAGAACCCAATAATAATATCTATTCTTCAATATGCCCTTGGAATAAATTCAAACTAATTTTTTTCAAACGAGACTTATGTAATTCAAAAAAAATACACACTTTTTTCTTGCTTTTGAGGAGCTCGATATTGAAACTCAATTATCTCTGTGATTTTGAATCTTCAATATCTGAAATTTGGCCCTGTGGTAGCCCTCTGAATCCTATTTTGAACAAGCAAAGGTGTCCGATTTCGATTTGGATTCTTCAAGACAAAGTTATGTCCAACTTCCCACAATGACTCAATTATGGATCATGTTTAGTAGAGCTGGAATTGTTGATGTTCTGTATGCCATGTCACCGTTTGCTCTTTTTGGTTTCAAAATTTACATACAGAAACTACACCATGTAATCTACCACGTTTACAAAAATCTCCAACTGCTGCTCGAGAAAGAGTTAGAAGATTTTCCCATGACTACCTCTTTGAATTTAAGTGATTAGAGCCCAAAAAGACCCAACTTCCACGTATAACATCGAAAATTTCGTGAACCAAGCTTACCCCAGACAATATTCCTCAGGATTTCAGCTTCGCACCCTAAAAATTTCAGCTTCTGAAACTTCGTAGAAAAAAAGTTATAACGAAAATTCCACGATGACCTGTTTGGAGCAGCGAAACCCTAGAATCCAAAGCTCTGATACCAAATGTTGTGTAACCAGCTCCAAAAATAGAAGAAAAGAGATATCAACGCCTTAGAAATAAGCCACTTCGAGTGGGAAACCTCCAATACATTACATAAATGAACAATTCTTGGATGATACAATTTACAAAACCTCCTTTCTATATATAGGAGTCCATGTGGCCATAATGTAATCCTAGTGGGCCACAATGTAATCCTAGCCGACCTAACAATAATAATTCAAGGGCATAATAATAACAATATGGGGGTTACAGGGGTACAATAATAACAATAAGGGGGTTACACTAACAACAATAAGGGACTATACTAGTAATATAAGGACCTAACAGTGTGAAAACACATAATAAATCGACATAAAAGCATGACCAACACACCGCCCATCTAGTCCAAGGGTGAACCATGCTCATATACCACTCTGTAGTATCAGATATCACATAAAGAGACCGAAACCAAACATCACCCAAAGAGAATGTAAACCAACACCGCCATCATGCATACACAACAAGCACAGAGAACATAAGCACGATGAAATATATGCAATTGACATGTATGTACGAAAAACACACACAGCCCAAAGAGAAGGCAACCACACTCTGATACCACTCTATAACACCCTCTTCGCACATCTACCCAAGTAACCAGCCAACTAGGGTAAACATGTGACGGGAGGCTACTAATATGAGATTCAACCTCTTAGATGACCTTAAGGAAGTGGAACCGTCAAAAACACCAAAAACACACCTTACACTGAATCATTGACATCCCCCGGGGGTAACCCAACCTCCCAGGGCCCTGTTCCTTGAGGGGACTGAATTTTAGCCTCTTTGAGGTTGAGCCGTGGGCTTATAAGGGCTTGGGAGTGGCTATAGACCCTAGAGCCACATGCTATCCTTGTCAAGGTAGCGGCTCAAGCCAAAACAACAAATTTTCCGCTTGTACCTCTGGGATTTGTGCCACATTTTTAGCCCCTAAGCCCAGGTCACTGCCTAGAACTTCCTGTAACTTCAGGAGAGGGTAAATAACATTGAAAAAAACATGTGTAAGCAATCACATCATCAGGAACTCATCTGAACCCACCCATCCATGACATACATTTCATCAAACATGTCACAAACATAACATCTACAAGGATAAACAACAGATTAGACAAAGGGGTCTCTTTCTTATCTGAGAATAACTAAGAAGAATTTCTCCCCTACATTATAAGCTATCATTTAATCAATTTAACTATAGATATGGTGTGCATTCATTTACAATTAAAAACATGGACAGAGCCATACCTCATCACTATCACAATACATGCTTATAACCAACGTAATACCAACAGAAGTACCATGGATACATCAACAATAGAGTCCATATATATACCAATGCATATACACATCAAATACCAAGGAAATGAACCTTTCATTAATGAATGTAAAAACCAACTCGGAATGGGACTTCCTCGTTCCACCTGACCATAGACATGGCTGAGCCAAATCTCATTTCAACCAGTCACCCTCGTGCCATATACCAAGCATGAATTTGGGACTTTATCAAATACACCAATCAACACCAAACCAGGGCTCCAAAGACCACACTACCTCAACCCAAAACAAGTGATTCTACCTCACAGTCGGACATCACTAACCATCACAGATTGATCTCTATCCAAGTTGCTCCATGGCTCTAGAGTGTTTGTTCCAACTAGGGCTTCCAGGACTAATAACTCAACCCCAGCTGTTACAGGGCTTCCAAAGCGTTTTTCCAACTAGGGCTTCCAGGACTAGTAACTCAACCCACCTAGGGCTTCCAGAGCATTTTTCCAACCAAGGCTTCTAGGACTAGTAACTCAATCCACAGTTGTCCATCAGGCTTCCAGAGCGTTTGTCCAACCAAGGATACTAAAAACTAATAACTCAACCCAACAACTAAAGGAATCATAAGAACCAACCAGAAAACAATCAATGGAAATAAAACCACAACCACCATGGCTATCCAGGAAATGGAAACGCTAGGAAAATCCACATGCATACCCACACATTCCAAAACTAGTGAGAAAAACATACATGCAACTCGGTACTTACACTCAAAACCTACTGTAGATGATGATCCTGATGTCCTCTTCCGCTTTCCCGCTTTTCCTTTGCTTTCTTTATCCAAATCTCTATGTATGCCACACTCTCCAAGAGTGCTCCAAGAATACTTTGAGTGCTCAAGAGTATGAGAGAGAGAGAGAGAGAGAGAGAGAATAATGAGAGCTCCAAAATTGAACTGACCAAGTCTTCCCCATTGATCCTCAAAAGCCTTTTTATTAATGAGGCCTCTAATTTCTTCATTTTCCATTATCTTCCTTCAATTTCATCCTCACATGCAACCTGTGACCTTTCACCTTCCTTTTCTCCTAATTTCCATTATTTTCATAAATAAATGCCATTTAATGCCTCATGAATTTCCAACTCCTTTGCCTTTGCCTTTGCTAATTTCCTTAGCTATAATAACCGAAATGAACACCCACTAGGATGTTTTGCCCACCATTCAACTTGGAATGCGTGTCCCATCACCGTGTTCTTATATATATATATATATATATATATATATTTTTTTTTTTTACCAGGGTTGTTATAGCTGGGACATGTACTTCCTTATGTGTTGTTACACACACATAATTATCAATCAAATCTAACAACTAATAATGCTAACAAAGTATTCATTCATATTAATCATAATTGCAATTGCTAAGATATATTTAAATTTTATCCAAGAATATTCCTTTTTCAAGTCCCATTTAGTCCATGTGTTGAACCTAGGCTCTGATATGACTTTGTAACCCTACCTACCACACCCTTGAGAGAATATGTGATGTGGAAGGTGTTATTGGCGCTTTAACTAAAATTTATCAATGTTTAACAATGTAACGGGCCATAAAAATGTTGCTTTCTAAAAACTTGTGGAATTAGATATTAATGTAACCATCTTGCCCAACTCAGTGACAACTTTCTGATAATGTAAAACTATTGTTGATCATAATCCTAGGTGGAAAGTATCACTTAAAGGACAATATATCTTATAAATGTTGGCCGGGTTAACCCTAATATTCCACCTGGTTCTTGTATGGCTTCTCTTCTTAATTTAGTTGTATTGTGGCTAATGGTTTGATCACAAAATTTCGAGATTTATTATGTGCATGCATGCATACATACATACATATGTATTTATGTATATCCATCATTAGTATTATGATCACATCATACGAGTATACATTAAACATGTACACCAAATATAGGTATTTAATTTTCTACAAATAAATACATTATGACAGGTCCAATGATCCAGAAGGATCATATAGGTCCAAGTAAAAGTGTCTTAAGTACAAAGGCTCAAAAATTAAAGTGTCAGAAATGTGGCAAACTCAATGTCAAGTTGAAGATCTCGTCTTTCTGATTCCAACGATGCATATGACACTCAATTCTGAGTCCGTATGGAGGAGTTAGAAGAAGTCAAAGTTCTGGGTTGACTCGATGACAGTCTTACGGAGACAACATTTTTGCCAAGTCCGGTGGTTGGATTCCGACCAGCTCTGGTTGGAATTCGGGCGAAATTGTGGGACAGTTAAAAGCACTCAAGGCAAGGGCAGGCCATGACCCCCACCCTCGCTCCAACTACATAAAAAATTCATGTTAAATTAGTGGGGTCGGTGGCCATGACCCCACTGCCCCACACCATATTAAAACATCCATTATACATTAGGAGGGGCGCGGGTTGTCACCCCCGCCACCCCCCCACTCCACACTCCACATATATGACAACAATCAGTGCTAGATTTAGGGGCAGGCCGCCCGATGCGGGTTTGACCCCCCCAACCTTCTATTAGAATAATGCCGCGGGTATATAAAACAATATAACGCCTTTTTATGGAGTGGGTGGGGTTTGACCACCCGACCCCCTCCTTCAAACTTTGGATCTCAACCAACTCGACTAGCGGCTCCCTTGGGAAGTCTGCCCATCTTGTATTATATAAACTTTCATTTTAGAAGTGCGCCTAGGAAAACCTGGAGCAGCACGTTTACCGAGACAGAGTGGAACCTTGAGTGCCTTGCAGGAGGGAGGCAGAACCATGAACCAAGCTCATTTCCAGAGGGCCCAGATTTGTCCAGCATCAGAATCAAGAAAATTTTATATGGATTATGCACCTCTCGCCGACAAGAATCCAACGATGTTGTCCATTTCTTCATCAATGGTCTCCAATTTTCGGTCACTTTCAGTTATGGAGGTATAAGGGTGTAATTTTGCATTGATGCTTGTACTTTCATTTTATTTGCCACTTAATGAAAGAGGGCCTCCCCACTGATTGAGTAGGGCCCAGAGACGTAGTCCCTCCTAGACGAACATCGTTATCAAGCTCTGGTCTTCTTTGCTTGATTTTATGTGCTTCTCTCTTCTTATGTTCATGCCTTTAAGTTTCATGGTTAAGATGCAATTTTACATGTAATTATTTAATCCATCTCAAAGCTAAAGTTCTTGGATCATCCAAAGTCTAAGAGGTAAAAATTTATGGGCAATACACCAATTAAGTTGAGGTAGTAAAATCACTTGCAAGCAGTTTATCAGCAGTGTGGCAAGCATTGGTGGTTTCTCAATCGTAGTAAGCACCAATGGTTTCTTAACTAACTGCAAGCACTGGTGACTTGCTGTACAAGTGATTTCTAAATCAATGACAAGCACCAATGGTTTATCAACAGTAGTAAGCACCAATGGTTTATCACCCCCATCAAGCACCCAATACGTTTATTCAACCTCACTCCATGCTAAGGTTTGGCAATGCCAGATAAAAACTGAGAATTGTGCAGGAACAATCCATTGTGGTGAATTCTCTCTGTGAGTTGTTCCATCGCACTGGATTTTCCTCAGGGATTTTCTAGTAAGACCAAAAATCAAACCCCTGTTTTAATTTGATCGTATATTTATGGCAGTTTGAGTTGCCTCCCGAGTGTGGTCGAGAGGGCACTCTTTGCCCCTGTGCTGCCTTCTTGAACATGTTACCCTTTTGATTTACAAGAGGGGAACAAATTTGGAATGACACTGCCTTTGAATTAATGCCCAAATCATATTAGAATGACCTTTCTTGTCTTGGGGGTTCAACATTAATTTAGATGAGATGGGTATGGCAGTTCATATCAAATCCCATCCCCTCAAAAGTATGGCACGATGTCTATTGTCCTCAGATTTAATAATAATTAATTAACCAATTAATTATTAATATTATAATTACTAATTAATTATCAATTATAACATTAAGGCATGATTGATATCAAACACAACATTTATACACTTGACACCATGATTGGAATATGAATGAATTTCATAAGTAATAATTTTATTATATTAAAACAAAGTTACCGCCAACAATAAGGTATTACACTGAGATGCCCAATTATACATAAAATGTTTATGAAGGTCATAATGAATGCAAGGGCGTTAAGAACCAACCATGGTCATGATTGTATTTTTGTGGTTGTTGGTGGGTCTTATAAGATGAAGGTTTTGACACCTTGCATGACAATGTTGTAGCATAAGCCATTACTGAGCTCTTCTTCATTTTGGGTTGCTAAAAAGCATTATTTCTAATAGAGACAATGGCTTCCTCAATGTTTTCTAGTCTATTCTTTCGTACATGATGAACACCATGTTGACTATTCACTTCCTTCCACCCTCAAACTTGAAAAATAGAAATAATCACAATAACAAATTACAATAACAAACTACAAAGATAATTAAAAATGTTAATTTTACTGACATGTGTCAATCTAAATGCTATTTCTTGAGCTTGGGTTTTGTGATTAGACCAGCCTAGATCCATCTTAACTACGGATCTATCAAGCGCTGAGAGGGATCAAATATCTAGAGGTGCAAACCTCTTTTTTTAGTGAAAAACTGGAGGAAAGGTTTGCACCTTGAGAGATTTGATCCCTCTCGACGCTTGATAGATCCGTAGTTAAGATGGATCTAGGCTGGTTTCAGTCGTGTGCGACTAAGGAAAATCTATCGATAATATGAGGAACATATGATTAATTTTATCAATAATATGTAAATACATCTAATATTAATATAACTATTTTAAATATGTTTGAGATTTATCGAGTCATTTTAATTTTAAATTTTCTTAGTTACCTCAATTTGGTGAGATGATAGATATTGTAAAATAACTTTAATAATGGAAAATGATCAAATCAAATTTTTGAATGCAAAAGTGACAATGTAATAATATTGAATGATAGAAAATGTGAATAATTATAATGTAGTCAATTACAAATAGCCTTCATGGTGATCAATCACAAACTATTTTCTTCTACTATTCTTATTGTCACCCTTGTTAGTTTTGTCATCTTTTTGTATCAATTATATGAAAAAGAAAGTAAAAATTATAAATCATTAGGTTTAATTATTATAACACCAAAATTGTTCTACATTGTCAATAATTTTTTGCGCTTACACTGAAATCAATGCACACTATTAATCCAATGACTTTAAAACTAATGTACCATCATACATCCAATTACATCAAATCAGAAATCAACATATACACTGAAATCAATGCATCTAATGCAAGAAATCAAATAAGATTAGAAAACAAAATCTACATAGAAATCAATGCATCCAATGCAAGTAATCAAATAGGATTAGAAATCAACATCTACACTCAAATCAATGCATCTAGTGCAAGTAAGAAAATAGGATTAGAAACCAAAATATACACTAAAATCAATGCATCTAGTGCAAGAAATCAAATAGGATTATAAATCACCATCTACACTGAAATCAATGCATTTAGTGCAAGAAATCAAATAGGATTAGAAATCATTTATATTGAAATAAAGGCATATATAGTAAGAAATCAAATATAATTATAAATCAACATGTACATTGAAATTAATGCATCTAGTGCAAGCAATCAAATAGGATTAGAAATCACCATCTACACTGAAATAAATGCATTTAGTGCAAGCAATCAAATATAATTAGAAATAATCTACATTGAAATCAAAGCATCTAGTGCAAGTAATCAAATATCGTTAGAAATCAAAATCTACACTAAAATCAAGCATCTAGTGCAAGCAATTAAATAGGATTAGAAATCACCATCTACACTAAAATCAGTGCATCTATTGTAAGAAATATTCTTCCCTCTCTCCCCCCTCCATATGTATCTATATGTCCCTCCATCTCTCCTTCTTTGTCTCTTTATCTCAACCCCACAAACACACAAACACTCTCACTCCATATTTATCAATCTCTTTGTCCCTCCCTCCCTGTCTCCATCTATCTCTTCTTTCTCTTCACCTTCCATCTATATCTCTATCTCCCTTTGTCTCTCTATATCAACCCCAAAACATACACTTCCTTTCTCCAATCTATCTATCTATCACTCCCTCCTCCTCTCCCTCCCTCTCTCTCTCTTCCCCTTCCCTTCCTCTTCCCCACTTCTATCTCTCTTCCCTCCTGCTATCGTCTCTTGCTGTCCCTCCATCTTCCTTATCACTCCTTCTCTCTCTCTCTCTCTCTCCTACTTTTACTCTCTATGTATTTATTCTTACCTCCCTCTCTCTCCCCCTCCATCTCCATCTCTCTTTCCCTACCTCTATCCACTCTTTCCCTTCCTTTATCTCCCACCTCTCTCTCTCTTAACCTTCTAACTTTGTAACTATATGCCTCTCTCTTTCCTTCTCTCCCCCATTCTCTCAATCTCTTATTATTTGTCTCTTTATCTCACCCCCAAACATACACATTCTCTCTCCATCTCTCCTTGTCACTCCCTCACTCTCTCCACTTGTTACTCTCTATGTATTTCTTCTTCCCTCCCTCTCTCCCCATCCAACTCCATCTCTCTATCCATCCCTATCTCCCCCTCCAACTCCATCTCTCTATCCCTCAGTCTCTCCCCATTCAGCTCCATCTCTCAATCCATTTCTTTCCCCCCCTACAACTCCATCTCTCTATCCCTCCCTCTCTCCTCCTCTCTCTCAAGTCCCCTCTTTATTCCTTCCTCTCTCTCCCTTTCTCTCCGACCTCCCTCTCTCTTCCCCCATCACTCACTCTTTCCCCTACAATCCTCTATATTCCCCCATCACTCTCTTCCTCTCTCTCAAGTACTCTTTCCTTTCCTTCCCATCTCTCCCTTTATTTCCTCCCTCCCTCTATATTCACCCCCCTCGCTCTCTCTCTCTCTACCCTCAAATCCTCTCTCTTCCCCCATCACTCTATCTCTCTCTCTCCAACTATGTTAGTATATCCCTCTTTTTCTTCTTCTCTCTCCTTCTCTCCCCCCTTGTCTCCATCACTCCTTCTATGTCTCTTTATCTCACCCCTAAACATACACATTCTCTCTCCATCTCTCCCTTGTCACTCCCTCTCACTCCACTTCTCACTCTCTATGTCTTTCTTCTTATCTCCCCCTCCAACTTTGTCTCTCTATCCGTCCCTCTCTCCTCCTCTCATCCTTCCTCTCTCTCCCTTCCTCTCCTCGCTCCCCCCCCCCCTCTCTCTCTCTCTCTACCCTCCAATCCTTTCTCCTTCTCTCTCTCTCCCACCTCCATATTTATGTCTCCCTCTCCCTCTCTTACCCTTCTCTACCTCTCTCACTCCTCTCCCTCTCTCTCTCTCTTCATTCCTCCTCTCCGCTCTCCTTCAGTTTATCTTAATCTCTCCCTTGTCACTCCCTCTATTTCTCCACCTCTATCATGTGTCTTTTTTCTTCCCTCCCATATATATATATATATATATTAAATTTAATAATTTTAATATTATAATAACAATAATAATAATAATATTAATATTTTAATTTTAATGTTAGGGTTGATAATGTTTTTTTGCATGGTATTATTATTAATTTGGTCCATAGGATTCAAATATAATTAGATGTTGATTTCTACTCCTATTTGATAAATTTTTATTTATTTACTTACCTTTTTATATCTCCTTTATAAATATGGTATTTGGCCCATGGTATTAGGTCCATGGTATTAATAATAATTTGTCCCATGGTATTTGGCCCATAGGTTTCACCTAATTAAAACTTATTTTTGAGTTTTTGTAAATATAAAGAGCTTTATGGAGTAAATATAAAAAGAGGTTTTATTTATTTACCATACCTCTAGTTTATTTATATTTATATTTATATATTTATTTACCATACCTGTTGAGTATAAAAAGAGGTTTTATTTATTTACCATACCTCTGGTTTATTTCTATATATTTTTTATTTACCATATCTCTTTTTTGAGTGTTTATAAAACTCTTCATATTTTAAATTTATTTTTAATTGTTTATTTATATGGTTATGTAAATTATTTTTAAAGTCGACATTATATATATATATATTTTAAATAGTTTTTTTTTTTTAATTTTGGCTTCTAACATACTTACACATCCACATCGGGGTCATATTGGGCTGTAGAATGCTGCGCAATAATGTTTTTTTGCATGCTATTAATAATAATTTATTCCATGGTATTTGGGTGATAGACTTCATATATAATTAGACGTTGATTTCTAATTCTTTTGATATATTTTTATTTATCTACCTTACCTATTTATGCATCTTTTATATTTATTTATTTACCATACCTCTTTTATAAATATGGTATTTGGCCCATGGGCTTCACCTAAATAAAACCTCTTTTTTGAGTTTTGTGAATATAGAAGTTTATGGAGTAAATATAAAAAAAAAAGTTTTATTTATTTACAACACCTCTGGTTTATTTATTTACCATATCTTTTTTTAGTGTTCATGAACCTCTTCATATTTTGATAAATTTATTTTTAATGAATTTTTAATTGTTTATTTATATGGTTTTCTAAATTATTTTTTAAATTGACATTATTGAGATTTTATTTTTAAAATTTTCTTTACTTTTTGTTATTTTAGCTTCGGACATACTTACACATCGGGGTCATACTGGGTTGTACAATGCACCTCTCCGTGCAATAACTTGTTGACGCAACATGAAGTTACGCTATTATAACCCTATTAAGTTTGAGTGTTAAATGCATACCATATTTACTTGTATTTCATCTCCATCTATAATATAAATCAGTGAATATAATAAAACATATAAAAACCAAAATGAATCCTCCATCCTTTTTGACATTTCTCTTCCATTTAATAAAAACTTTTTAACAACAAAATTAGTTGTATAAAGATAATTACAATCACAATCAAACATCTCCACATAGAAAAGTTGTAAAGATAATTACAATGGCAATCAAACATCTTCCCCATAGAAATAGAAAAGTTGTAAAACATTCATTTAATTAGAACCCAACCAATCATACTGGACAGTAAGCTATGAACGAGTTAAAGTTTCTCTTTAATCATATTTTTTATCATACTCTCGGTTTGAGAGCCTTCTGACGAGATTCCATTTCTCGTCTTGTTCTGGATCTTCTCGAACAACTCATCCCCGAAAACAATATGTTATTAGTAGCTTACTGTCTATCTTACCAGGCATCACTTGACGATATATCATCTTCATCATTATAGGTATAGCTTTGAATTATCTAATCATTTTCCACTCGGTGATGGCATCTCTTCTCGCATGCAGATTTCTTTCAATCCCACACCAGTCGACCTCTACAATTCCACCCCAGTCTGCTGCCATAAAAAATCCCATTCGTCATACCTATGCCTGCTCAAGCCCTCTACCCAAATCAGCAAACCTAAAGGCTACCCACGCCCAAACTCCATCCATAAATTCGTTATCCACTGTAGTGACGGATGAATCTGTCCCAGAGGGCCATGCGGGCCTTCATGGCTTCCTCTACGGGGAAAAAGGCTCAGAAGTTCATGGCTCACAAACACAGCAAATCTCAGCGAAACCAGATGAAGACGATGGCTCTTCCATCATCCCCTTCCAAGACTATGTCAACAACAGGGGGAAATTTAAGTTTGCTGGTGTGTATGCAATCTACAATAATGAGGAACAAATTCAGTATGTGGGCTATTCCAGGAATGTGATCATGTCCTTAAAATCCCACAGGGGCGGGGTTGGCCCATCCAGGTGCTGTTCAGTGAGAGTGAAAATCTTCACAGATCCATCACTTCTATCCAAAGGAAGATTAGAACAAGAGAAAAACAAGTGGCTTGATGAATATGGTGTACCGCCAGGGAATTCAACTGATCAAGATTTGTGGGATAGTGGGCGGGTGCTGTCCGTTAAGGCCATGTCTGAAGAGGAGAGGCAGGACTACGAGGAGAAAAAATTGAAGTTGAGAAAGACAATGGGTGAGAATTTGTATGATGAAGTTGAGGGAGAGGATGAGGAGTCCAGCATTAGGAGGCTTAATCTTCTGAGGGCCACGGAAGGAGATGATTGGAGTGGTGTAATTGACTGGCAGACCAAAGAAACCATGGAAGAAAAATGTGAAGGAACCCAAATTAATAATAATAACGAACAAACAAACACAGGAACTGTGAGTCCATTCAGCGACAATGGCAGTGGCACATCAGGGCTTTATTCCGCTGTCACCCGTGATCTAACTCCAGAAAATGTGGATTTAGTTCTCAATGATGTTCGGCCTTATCTTGTAGCTGATGGTGGCAACGTTGAAGTGGCATTGTTGGAATTAATTTTCAACTGCCAAGATACGGCAGCGCAGCACACCATACAGCGGCAAAGACTGTCCGCGGGGGTCGTGAAAGTTTTGTGAGCGGAGGTTCTTACCCCCTCGGAACAGCTGGGGGCCCACATAAAATACGGCTCACATGTGACATGGTATATGTTAACAGATTATCGCCGGTTAAATGATTTAATACGGTATTTGTTTTAAAAGGGACACAAGTCTGTTTTTAATGTTTTATTTTTAATATATATGAATTATATATTAAAAAGCCCGTGAGGCATGTATGTTTTATTTTTGTATTACACAGCAGAGTAAATAAAAAAAAGACAGCAGAATGTTGTAATGATATTACATAGGAATTTTTTTTAAAAGCACAGCAGTGCGAGAAGATAAAATGAATAGCAGTGCGGGAAGCAAAAATCTGTCATCAATGCACTTATGAAGCGGTGCCAGCAGAAGTAATGAGACCATACAGATTTCTGAAGCGGTGAATTTAGTGGTTGTATGTCAGTTAATGGCATTAATTCAACCTGAGATCTTTTGGAATATTTTTCTGTTTTGTAATATGTAGAGACAGAGTCGTTCTGTTAGTTGTAATGTTTTATATACACAGCAGCGTATTTTAAAACAGAGACAGAGAACAGTTTTTATGCACAGCAGAGTGCATTTGTAAAGACAGAGGGCTGTAATTTATTTTATTACACACAGCAGAGTGTTTTAGAAAAATACAGAGCATACACAGCAGTGTTTATTTTTAGTGAAACAGAGTTTTATTTGTGCACTGTGACAGCAGCACTCACAATTGTAAATCCCTCTTTTGAGGAAGAATCTGTAACAGCAGTTTTTTTTATGGAATAGAATTTTTTTTATGTGAAACTCTGTCACTGTGGAAGAAATTCTGAATATTTCTCTGTGTTAAGGAAGGCAGTTTTTATTGTTTTGGAATTCTGAAAATTCCAACATGGTATCGGAGCCAATCCAGGCTATTTGAAGGTCAAATAAGCTGAAAGGAAGGAGTTCTTTATTTGCAGCAGCCTCTCCAGCAGTGTGAAGGTTCAGACAAGAAGAATTCAAAGGTAATTCTCTATATAGTTTTGTGTTACTGTTGCAGTACAGTTGATTAGTTTTAAACACATAGTCAAGTGTTTTTGAGATCATAGTTAAGAGTGCAGAATGGCTGGAGCCAGCACAGGTATGAGTTTGGGAAATATCCATCTCCCACAATTCAATGGAAAAAATTATGACTACTGGTCAATAACTATGAGAGCTTTATTTGTCTCCCAAGAGTTATGGGAATTAGTTGAGGATGGCTTTGAAGAGCCAACAAATGAAGTAGAGTTTATTCTTTTAACTCAGGCAGAAAGGGAGTCACTAAAGAACAATAAGAAGAGAGATGCCAAAGCTCTTTTCTTTTTGTATCAAGCAGTGCATGAGAGTGTGTTTCCAAGGATAGCAGCAGCCATGAAATCCAGTGAAGCATGGGAAACTCTCAAGACAGCTTATCAAGGCATGGAGAGAGTGAAGACAGCAAAACTTCAGTTGCTGAGGAGAGACTTTGAGACTCTCTGTATGAAGGAGTCAGATAATATTGACTCATTCTTCACTCATGTGATTGGAATGGTCACACAAATCAGATCTCATGGAGAGACTCTTGAGGACAAGAGGATTGTGGAGAAACTCTTGAGAAGTTTACCCTCAAGATTCGATGTAATTGTCACCACCATAGAAGAGACAAGGGATCTCACAAAGTTTTCAGTGGATGAATTACATGCATCACTGATTACCCATGAACAGAGATTGGGTAGGAGTGAAAAATCATCTCTAGAACATGCTTTTAAGTCCCAGATGTCTTTCGGAAGAGGAAGAGGGCAAGGCAAAGGAAGAGGAAGAGGCAGAAGCCAGAACAGAGGTGGAAGGAACAGTCCAGCAAATGCTCAAGGAAGGGGCAACAATCCAAATCAGCATCAAGGCCAAGGCAGCAGCCAGCAGAATGGTCAGCAGAATGCACAAGGACAAAGGTATGACAAATCCAATGTCCAATGTTATAATTGTAAAAAATATGGTCATTATGCTAATGAATGTAGAAAGAAGAAGCATAATGATATGAGAAGTGAAACTAGTGCAAATTTCACAAAAGAAAACAACAGTCAAAGTAATTTGTTTTTAGCTTGTAATATGGTTGAAGAAAAGAGTGAAGACTTATGGTTTCTAGACTCCGGTTGTAGTAACCATATGACAGGAAACTTAGCAATGTTTTCTATGTTAGATGAAAGTGTGCAGTCACAAGTCACACTAGGAACTGATAGCAAAGTTTCTGTTATGGGAAAAGGAGATGTAAATGTTTTAACAAGATTAGGTGCAAAGAAAACCATAGCAAATGTTTATTATGTTCCAGGAATGAAGTGTAATCTCTTAAGTGTTGGACAGCTTGTCCATAAGGGATATAATGTTTTCTTTGATAATGATGTTTGTACCATCATGGATAAACCACCCAGCAATCAGTGTATTGCTGAAGTGAAGATGACAAGGAACAGGATGTTCCCTCTCAGAATGAGAGCAGATTTGAAGAATGGTGAAGAGAAAGCAGCAGTTGCACAAGAGACTTACCAAAGCGAACCAAATGATGATAACTGGTTATGGCACTTGAGATTTGGACATCTCAACTTTGGAGGTCTTAATTTGTTGAACAGAAAAGGAATGGTAAGTGGTTTACCATTGATAGAGAAACCGGACAACCTTTGTGAAGGTTGTATTCTTGGGAAACAACACAGAGAAAGTTTTCATTCCGGGAAAAGCATAAGGGCGAAAGCACCCTTAGAGATTGTCCACTCAGATGTATGTGGACCGATGCAAACTCCATCACTTGCTAGCAACCACTATATCTTAACATTCATAGATGATTTTACAAGAAAAACTTGGGTTTACTTTTTGAAAAACAAAAGTGAAGTGTTTGAAAATTTTTGCAATTTCAAAGCACTTGTTGAGAACCAAAGTGGGCTGCATATCAAAGTCTTAAGGACTGATAGAGGAGGTGAGTATATATCTAAAAAATTTCTACGTTTTTGTAGAGAAAATGGTATTCAAAAGCAGTTTACAACTAGATATACTCCGCAGCAAAATGGAGTAGCCGAAAGGAAGAACCGAACCATAATGGACATGGCGAGGAGTATGCTTAAGGCAAAGCATTTGCCGAATGATTATTGGGCTGAAGCTGTACATTGTGCAGCGTATATTTTGAACAGGTGCCCTACAAAAGCAGTCATGAACAAAGTGCCGGAAGAGGCATGGAGTGGCACAAAGCAAAGTGTCACACACATGAAGGTTTTTGGATGTGTAGCTTATGCACACATTCCGGATTAGCTAAGAAAGAAGTTGGACAGCAAGGGGGAGAAATGTATTTTCATTGGATACAGTGAGGAATCCAAGGCATACAGGTTATACAACCCATCCAGCAAGAAGTTTCTTGTGAGCAGAGATGTTCAGTTCATTGAAGAGGAAGCTTGGGATGGAAGCATAGAGAAAACAGTGAATGTTAAACACTGTTTATCTCATGATGAGAATGATGATGAGTTGGCTGAAATACATCCCCAAACAACAACACCAACAAGAGAGCAGCAAAGCACACCCTTGAGGAGAAATGACAGTGCTTCTCCAAGCACACCACAAGGAGGAAATTCAAGTGCTTCTTCAAGTACTTGTACACCTACTGAAAGAGGTAAGAAATTCAGAAGTTTGAAAGACATTTATGAACAAGATTTAGCTAATGAAGGTATCAATTCTTTGTTTGCTTTATATTGTCATGTTGATGATCCTGTTCATTTCGAAGAAGCTATCAAGGATAAGAAATTGATAGAAGCTATGGATGAGGCAATAAATGCCATAGAGAGGAACAAAACTTGGGATTTGGTTGAACTCCCAAAAGGTAAAGATGTCATTGGTGTTAAATGGGTCTACAAGACCAAGAGTAATGCTGAAGGCAAGATAGAGAGACGCAAGGCAAGATTTGTTGTCAAAGGCTATAAGCAGAAGCATGGCATAGATTATGAGGAAACTTTCGCATCGGTTGTCAGATTGGAAACCGTGAGAGCAGTGCTGTCCATAGCAGCACAAAACAAATGGAAAGTTTACCAAATGGATGTGAAGTCAACATTTTTAAATGGAGTGTTAATGGAAGAGGTTTACATTGAACAACCTCTCGGCTATGAAAAGAAAGGCCAAAAGCACAAAGTATGCAAGTTGAAGAAAGCTCTTTATGGGCTGAAGCAAGCGCCAAGAGCGTGATACAGTAGGATAGATTCATATCTACTGGAAAATGGTTTTGAAAAGTGTGAGGGAGAACCCACCCTATACATCAAAGAACAAGATGGTAAAATTTTGATTGTAGTCTTGTATGTTGATGATGTTATTTTTACAGGTAATGATGATTGCCTTATAGAAAATTTTAAAACAGTCATGAAGGAAGAATTTGAAATGACTGACATGGGTTTGTTGAGATACTTCTTGGGAATAGAAGTAGAACAAGATGAAAATGGGATTTTTATCTCACAAGCAAAGTATGTTAATGAGGTACTTGAAAGATTTAACATGCAGGAGAGCAAAGCAGCAATCACTCCCACAGTGATGGGATTAAAACTCAGCAGAGAGGACAGCAACAAGGATTTTGATCCTAGTTTATACAAGAGCATAGTTGGCAGCCTTATGTATTTGACTGCAACTAGGCCGGACATAATGCATGCTGTTAGTTTGATTTCCAGGTTCATGGAAAAGCTAAAGGATGCACATTGGCAAGCAGCAAAAAATAATTTTGAGGTATGTTAAAGGTACTAAAAGGTTTGGTATTTTGTATACTACTTCAGAATGTTCAGATTTAGTTGGATACACTGACAGTGATTGGGCTGGAAGTGTTGATGATCGGAAGAGCACTTCCGGTTATGTTTTTCACATGGGTTCAGGAGCCATTTCATGGGCTTCTAAGAAACAACCCGTTGTAGCGTTGTCTACAGCAGAAGCGGAATATGTGGCAGCTACAGCAGCAGCGTGTCAAGCAGTTTGGATGAGAAAAATGTTGAGAAGCTTATGTCAAGAATAGGTAAAAGGGACAGTGATTTTTTGTGACAATAGCTCAGCTATTGCATTGTCTAAAAATTCTGTTTTTCATAAAAGAACAAAGCACATTGACACCAAGTTTCATTTCATACGGGAATTGGTTAGCAATGGCGAGATTATTTTGCAGCATTGCAGAACAGAGGATCAATTTGCAGACATCCTCACAAAGCCACTACAGCAGAAAAGCTTTGAACATTTTAGGAAATGCATGGGTATGCAGGAAAACCCAGCAGTTGAAATTAAGGGGGAGTGTTGGAATTAATTGTCAACTGCCAAGATACGGCAGCGCAACACACCATACAGCGGCAAAGACTGTCCGCGGGGGTCGTGAAAATTTTGTGAGCGGAGGTTCTTACCCCCTCGGAACAGCTGGGGGCCCACATAAAATACGGCCCACATGTTACATGGTATATGTTAACAGATTATCGCCGGTTAAATGATTTAATACGGTATTTGTTTTAAAAGGAACACAAGTCTGTTTTTAATGTTTTATTTGTTATTTGTTTTATTTTTAATAAATATGAATTATATATTAAAAAGCCCGTGAGGCATGTATGTTTTATTTTTGTATTACACAGCAGAGTAAATAAAAAAAAGACAGCAGAATGTTGTAATGATATTACACAGGATTTTTTTTTAAAAGCACAGCAGTGCGGGAAGATAAAATGAATAGCAGTGCCAGCAAGCAAAAATCTGTCATCAATGCACTTATGAAGCGGTGCCAGCAGAAGTAATGAGACCATAAAGATTTTTGAAGCGGTGAATTTAGTGGTTGTATGTCAGTTAATGGCATTAATTCAACCTGAGATCTTTTGGGATATTTTTCTGTTTTGTAATATGTAGAGACATAGTCGTTCTGTTAGTTGTAATGTTTTATATACACAGTAGCGTATTTTAAAACAGAGACAGAGAACAGTTTTTATGCACAGCAGAGTGCATTTGTAAAGATAGAGAGCTGTAATTTATTTTATTACACACAGCAGAGTGTTTTAGAAAAATATAGAGCATACAAAACAGTGTTTATTTTTAGTGAAACAGAGTTTTATTTGTGCACTGTGACAGCAGCAGTCACAATTGTAAATCCCTCTTTTGAGGAAGAATCTGTAACAACAGTTTTTTTTTATGGAATAGAATTTTTTTTATGTGAAACTCTGTCACTGTGGAAGAAATTCTGAATATTTCTCTGTGTTAAGGAAGGCAGTTTTTATTGTTTTGGAATTCTGAAAATTCCAACAAGGATGGCGTCATCTCCTTGAGGCTTCAAGGTTAGTATATCTTCGTTTCATTCCCTTTATCTTTTCTCAAGGGTCATTTAACATAAGAAGCCGAACTGGGAATTGTGTGTGTGCAGTTTCGTTTTGTTTGTTTACAAGTGTTTTGGAGGTGTAATCCATATTGAGGGGACTACCTTAAGTCTGAGGTTTAACTATTCCACCCAAGTCACCTAGGACTTGCCTCTAGTCTCATCTCTCGGACACTTATGCCATTTGAGTTGGGCAGACTACAACGAGAATGGAACCAATGTCCCAGTGAACCATCCCTGTGTTTTTTTGACCAGAGGAATTGGCAACTGGGTTGGGTTGGTTTCGTTTGAACCTCGAATGTCTTGGTACATAACACTTCATTTTCACTGCGCTTGCCAATTGAGCTGTCTCGGGCCTATGAGCCATCCCTGTTGGCCAAGAAGAGAAATTGAAATAAATTTAGGATCTTTCTCTCAGGGAAATCTGCTACTATAAAATTACAGTAGCTGAATTGTAGAGCACCTTAGGATCGACTTTGAATTTTTTTATTTTTAGTAACGATGATCAGCAAAACTATTTACTTTAATATACTCCAACTTGTCTGATAGTGCGAACTAACCCTTATTTACTAGCCTTCAGCTAGCTAAACATTAATTTTCAACTCCTCTAATTTGTGTTTTCAATGCATATATACATTACAAGCTATCGGTAAGAGGATATGTGTTGTAGGAGTTAAATGGTTTTATCCCTTCTCCTACCAAAAAAAGGGATTTTCTTTTCATCATATTGAAAATGTACTCCCTTATAGGTAAAATTCTGTAAGGAATTTATCCAACTTCTTGCTAATAGGTAAAATTCTGGAAGGTATCCTATCTGTGCCTCCCATTTTTTCTTCATCCAACTGCTCAAATTGATTCCTGAAAATTGTTGTCCAAAATATCTCCCTATGAGGGCTTTGCTGGCCATTTCCACGACATGATTGATATGGTTTTCTTCACCCAACACTAAATTTAATATGTTCTTTTTGATAAACTTCTTCCTTCAACTATCTTGGTTTGTGATTGGATTTCCTTTCCTCTCAAGTCTTGCACTTACTACCTCCTTTATACTAGGAGGAGGATTAGTATAACCCCTATTTACAAGGTCCTCAAAAGTACAAACATCTAGGGTTTGTTTGCCTCCTTGTTGTTGATCGAAATAATGAATGGAATTGACAAAGGCTAGGTCTTCTTGGATAGTTGAGTTTTGATCTCTTACTGTTGTCTCATTTATGTGTGGAGGAGGAAAAAGAGATAGAGCCAACCTTCTAGTCTCCTTAATTCCTAGCTTGTTGATATTTGATCCTTGTACGCTTTTGAATGATCCTTTATTGGATCTAAATTGGTCACCTGCAACTTCATTAACCCCTGTATTTTCCTTATCTAGAGTATCACCTTTCTAAAGTTCAAGTTACTTCCCTCCCATACTTTATGTGTTTAAGGATCCTAGTCATTGTCTTCCATGAGAGTGGATTTGAGATCCTTGACAAGTAATGAGCCGTCCTCCATATTGTCTTCATAGTAGTCAAGGGCTTCCTTTTACCAATCCATTTGGAAAACCTTAGGACTTGGTGGGAATCGGGATTTAGACCTATGAAAAGCCTAAAATATTCCATCTAGTGGCCACCTAGATCTTTAAACTTAAGTACCCTTTCTCCTTGAAAATATTGCCAAACACTTACCTATTCTATACCTTACATGCTTTTATCTTTTTTTTTGTCGAATAGAAACATTTTTGAATGTTCCATGCCAAGAGTATCCTTTACTAAAATTCAATCTGATCTGCAAAGTTTTGATGTTTATCCACATGAGCTCAAATGGAAAGGTTCATCCCAACATTTCCCTATTTTCAATAGTTTCAAGCCTCTCTGCCATGATATGAAAGGTCTCCTTTCTCCTTTGAAAATGGAGGAATTTGCCACAAATCTGTTATATATCCATCAATTAAAGATTAGGAATCTATCTAGTCTTCATGGAAAAAATCTTCACTGATACTCTTATTGTTCCAAGTGAAGTTCCATTTTTAGGTTCCGTAATTGAGAGGAGTACTTTTAAATAAAGTCCTCTAGTATTGGACTATCCTTTTCAGTGTGTCTTTCCTTTGAGGGGGAGTTCTTTCAAATAAATTCATCCAATATTGGATCATTCCCTGATCAATTTTATGTCTACACCCCATTATTAGGTGCCATGTTCTAGAGGGAATTCTTTTGAATAAAATCCTCCAATATTGGAATATCTTTGCCGATGAATCCCCCTTTTTTCTCATGACCTCCTTTGATCAAGTTTAGGGCCCTCCCTCTAAGGGTATATCATTGAGTCTTTCTCTTTCCTAAGTCAAGTAACTCTACTAATGAGGTTTTTGAAAGGCAAGGATTGACCCATAAACATCTGCAGTAGAAAAGGTTGCCTCCCACATATTCATTATTACTTTAGTTGCTACTTGAAAAGAACCTACTAAGATTAGACTTACGTCTAATGATTTTTGGTTTTCAAATTACAATGCCATTGTTCTTGCCTCTTCGGCCTTTGTACTCACCTACTTCTTGTTTCCAAATCAGTTCCTTGACCTTCATTTTGAAGACTATTTTAGTCTTTCTAAATTGATTCTTCAATGTAAATTCCTTTGCTTTTCCATTGACCCAGGTCCCAAACCTTTGACATTCCATATATATCTTCATAAGTAATACGACAAACACTCCCTTTAATAGGAGTAAACCCTAAGATTGAAACATCCTTTTCAAATTGTTATTTTGCAACAGGTTTCAACCCCCCTTAATGTAGTCAACCTTCCAAGTCTCATTGGCTATTTTTGTTTGGGTCTCTTCATGACATTTTTTTGCATTGGTCGTCCTTCCAACTATTTTTGGAATCCCTAAATCAGCCTTTGCCCTAGATTTGTTGTTAAGTGATCTCATCGACATTTTGTTTGTTGAACTTAGAGGGCGATGTTTAACCTTGAATGATAGGTGCTAAGGAAGACATATACGGAGAGGTTGGTTCCTTGACCAACTCCTCTTCCTCGGATTTTAGGGTTGTATCTTTAGTATTTACTCTTGTCTTCCTTAGTTGTAGGGTGGGTCTCTTCAAGGGCTACAAACCTTTTTGAAGACTTAGTTTGGTGACCTTGTCTCCACAATCTGTTAGGGATATCACGCTGGCCTTCTTCCCTCCTTTTACCCGTTGGAATTTGTTTTTGAATTCCCTCTTCATTTGTTTACTTAGTTGGTTTGCCATCTTCTCTATTATGCTAGAGCACTTTATTCCAAGAGTCCATATTCATGGAAATGTATACACTTAAATGGAATACTACGATAAACTAACTCTTGGACATACCTCCTTTCCCCATATATAGAACTATTTTATTTGGTATGGGAATGCACAAATTTAGCATTACAAACATTTGTGCATACAATCCTTGTTTCCTCTCCTCTATATCTTTATAAAGGGTCCTAATTTGTTGCCAATCAACTGGAATGTGTAATCATTCCAGGATTAGAAGAGTGGGAAGGGTAATATTATCTGCACTCTCATCTTCTCTAGTAGTCCAACCTAGGGTTGAATCATGGAATCCGATATCTAATAAATAATCTCAACCATTTGCGAAATCAAGGCTCAATGTCAAACTCTCTCTCTCTTCACTGACAACGGTAAGGATATGAAAAACTTGAAAGTATGCTCACCAAATAAGAGACAGATCAAATTTGCCCTTGGGGTTCTAGTTAGCCCTAATCTAGCCACTTAAACATTCTTTAGATGCTCATATGTCCATATATTTGCAAATGAGCTCGTTGTTCTTCAAAGGCATAATGGGCCCACTAGTGCTGACGTGGTCAATTGCAATCCATGGATTTGAGCTTCATTTCTCCAAAAAATCTTGTTTTGGAGGGGCAACATCTTTCCTTGAATTTGCCTCCAAAAAGGCTAATAGTTCCTCCTAGGTTGGGAGAAGCCCTTGGTAGATTTCCTTGATGTTGCTTGTTATTACATAGACGCACACTTTGAGATAAAGTCCTAAAGCTCAAGTGTAGTCTTGGTATAACTAAGAGGGGGCCATTGTGACCTCACCAACCCTCTTTTGCAATTTATGTTGGCTATCTTACAATTCAAGGGGGGCTTCCATAAGATAGGATTGCTGGGATATTAGGGAAATGAGTTCGAAGGTGATTTGAATAGTAAATCCAACAAAACAATTTTAAAGGATTAAGAGCATGAGGTTGATGGAAGGACCAGAGACTAGTGTCTTTCTAATGGGCTTATGGGATCAACTAAGGCCTTTACTTTAGAAATGACAAGTGAAACTAAAATGATAATTAGGGAAGTCCACTACAAACTCTAATAAATCACCCTAGTTACTACAAAATTTTCAAGAAGGTCAAGGGGAAAATTCTCCACTAGAATTCCTCCAATGACTTTGGAAAGTGATCTTATCAAAGAAAGAATAAGAGGGTGCACCACCACCACTAGAGCTGCATAACCACACTTGCTGTTGTTCATAAATAAAATCCACAAGGAAATGAAGAGAACCACTACTCATCAAAACACACATAAAACCATTCATCCATTACGAAGCATCCACAAGATAACATCTTCATGATGTTGATTTTGTAGTTTCAGAAGGTCTTCTGCATAGGCTAGTGTCTTGCATGCAGGTGAAGAACCTCTTTAGGTGGTTGTTCAAGAGGAGCAACTAATATGGTCTCCTTCCTAAGTTTTTACTTAGGAAAAATACATTTATTAATTATTTGATTAATGTAGACTTTGGGCCAATGTTTATCTAAGGATAAATATAGAATTATTTAAGGGACTTAGATCTAATTTCCATTTTTTATCTAAGAAGACTAAGATTTAATCCTAGCCCTTTTATCACTTTGGAGATTAGGGATTTGGCTTATGGAGAAATTTATAAAGAAAACCTAGGGGAGAGGATGTAGACACACACAAGAAAATTCAGAGAGATTTTCTGAAGAATTTGCACGAGTCATACTGCAAATTTGGTGAGTGAGAGATTCACAAGCTCAAGAAATCAAAAAAGTCTGCAGCTGGGAGTTCGAGTGAGCACAATTTTGTAGGTGGAGCGCACAAGAGGAGGGCCTAGATTCACTTGAGGGTGAAATTGAGGTGTGCCGCGAGTTTTGAGAGTTCGAGAGGGTTGATGCCACACTAGTGGAGGGGCTGAGTAGCTTCAGGAGGGTTGGATTTGTGAAGGACAACCAACAAAGTGCAGGACAAATTCCTAGGGGTTGATATTGCCAGGTTCCATTAGCTATATTTTTTGTGTATTTTTAGAGGGCGATTTTTTTTGGTAAGGGATCTCGTAATTTCTGTGAGGCTGGTTCAAGACCGTTCATCAATAATTACGAGCCTGGATAATGTTGCTCATGCACAACATTATTCAGGCTGAACCATGCACTTTTGATGAAGCAGTGAAAAATCAAGTATGGAAAGATGCAATGGCCGAAGAATAGGATTCCATCATACATAATGATGTATGGGAAGTAGTTCCAAGACCCAAAGGTAAGTCTATTGTGACTTCTAAATGGTTGTATAAAATTAAACATGGTGCAGATGGTAGTATTGAAAAATATAAAGCTAGATTTGTGGCCAGAGGTTTCTCTCAAAAAGAGGGAATAGACTATGATGAGATTTTTTCCCATGTTGCTCGATATATTACCATCCAATCTATTGTGGCTCTAGTTGCTAGCTAGAGATGGACTCTTCACCAAATGGATGTGCAAAATGCTTTTCTGCGTGGCTTCCTCAAGGAAGAAGTATTTGTGGAGCAACCACAAGGCTTTGAAGTACATGACTGGAAAACTCATGTGTGTAGACTAAAGAAATCTCGTTATGGATTGAAGCAAGCCCCAAGAGCTTGGTATGCCCACATTGATAACTTCTTGATGAAGCTTGGTTTTACCAGAAGCAATGCTGATCCAAATCTCTACTTCAAAAAGGTCCAAGGTATGCCTCTGATTTTGTTATTATATGTTAATGACTTATTTTTGACAGGTGGAGAACCTCTTATCCTCCAGTGTAAGAGGGAGTTAGCTTCTAAGTTTGAAATGAAAGATCTTCATTTGATGCACTACTTTTTAGGCCTAGAGGTATGGAAAAGATGGTGAGATTTTCCTTTCTCAAGGAAAATATGTTGTCAAGCTACTGGAAAGATTTGGTATGACAGAATGTACGTCGATGAATACACCAATGGAAATGAATTTCAAGAATTTATGTGGTGATGTTGCAGGTCTTGATTTGACAAATTCTTCTGAGTATCGACAACTCATTGGGGCACTGATGTTCTTCGTGAACAATAGACCGGACATATGTTTTGCAGTCAATATCTGAGCCAATATATGATTAAGCCATCACATGCACACTGGATTGCTGCAAAGCATGTGCTGAGATACGTGCATGGGACCATCAATCTTGGATTGAGATATATTGCCGGAGATGTGAGACTACATGGGTACTCTAATGCTGATTGTGCTGGTAACTCTGCTGACAGAAAAAACACATCTGGATGTTGCTTTAGCTTGGGATCTGCCATGATATCTTGGATGAGTAGAAAACAAAAGTCTGTAGCCCTTAGCAGAGCTAAAGCTGAGTACATTGCTGCTAGCATGGCTAGTTGTGAGGTAGTATGGTTGAGGAAGCTCTTTGGAGAGCTGTTTGAGCATGTACTAGATATAATGGTAATTTAATATGACAATAAGAGTGGGATTCCACTTGTAGAAATCCCGTGTTCCATGACAAGTCCAAGCACATTGCGATTAAATATCACTATATCTGGGATATGGTGTAGAGAGGAGAAATGAGACTCCATCATATTGCAACTGATGATCAGATAGCTGACATACTTACCAAGCCTTTGTCGAAAGGGAAGTTCTTGATATTCAGAGAGCAGCTTGGACTGACGGATGTGACCCTTCTTGGTCGAGGCGGTCATGGATGATCGAGAACACTGAGCTATTCTCTTCTCTCCTGTTTGAACTCACATGTTGGGAATGGATTCAGAAGAGCTCCTGGGGTTGAGGGAACTCTTGACTGTACCTTGTGCACAATCCTTGTCATGTGTTGACAAGTGGTAATCCCCCCTACCATCAAGTTTGGGACTTGCCAAGGGTATACCTCAGTATGCATCCTACCCACAAGCTGGGTTTGTTGGGATTGCCACCCATCTTGCCAATGGGTGTGGTAAATCTTGGTTGTGCGTGATCCTTGTCATGTGTTGACAAGTGGTAATCCCCCCAAGCAGAGATGAGACTTGTTTGCGCGCAATCTCTGTAATGTGTTGGCAAGTGGTAATCCCCCCAAAGTTTGTGAATGCAGGTGTTCTACCACTTGACTATTATGGTAAAGCTTGGTTGTGCATGATCCTTGTCATGTGTTGACAAGTGGTAATCCCCCCAAGCAGAGATGAGATTTGGTTGTGCGTGATCCTTGTCATGTGTTGACAAGTGGTAATCCCCCAAAGTCTGTGTCAAGGTGGAAATATCAATGGATATAGGGTGATAGATGGATCTCCCTATGATGATTCTTCTTCATTAGATTGAGACATCATTGTTCCAGAGCAGAGATGAGTAGAGATGAGCAGAGAAAGCAAAGATCTTTGTTGCAGAAAGAAATTCCTCCCTCGCTGAGAGGGAGTGTTGAAAATCGGTAGCTTAGGGATGAATTTCCTTAAATAAAATCTCATTTATGAAAATTCTGGAGTGACTTTCTAAGAATAGAAATTCATGTCTAGCATCTCAAGTATGTCTTTCCAAAAATAGTAAATCCCCTTGCATCAATTGGTAATCAAGTATAGTTGAAGGAAAATCACTTAACTTATTATTAATCAATCCTAATAGTTCAATTTCGACTTAATCATTATTATTGTTATTATCCTTTATGACACTATGATGTAATTATTAATAGAAATTACAAGTCACCTTACCTTCATCGCCTCAATCACTTCGCACCTCTCTCCTTGATGTCTCTCATGGCACTACGCAACTCTCTCTCTCTCTCTTAATGATACATTACACTCTCTCTTACGCACTCATTAAAGACATGGCATATTCCTCTTACACTCATTAAAGGCATTTCATAAAAGATTCGTGATATGCTCTCTTTAATGCATATATTACACTCTTCTTAACTAAGGCATGCATTCCTCTCTTAATGGCATAAGTTACTAAGGCATGTGTTTCTCTCCTTAATGTCATGAGTTACACTCCCCTAAATGGCATATGTTACTCTTCCTCAAGCCATGTGTATTGCTCCTCCTTTATGACAAGAATTCGTCGCTACTCCTATATATGTGTCTCATGTCTTCTCACCTGACTACTACTACTTGTGCATTGTGAAAGAAGAATTCGAATTTGAGAGAGAGAGTTGGAGAGACTTGAAGAAGATTGTGAGAGAGAGAGACTTGGAGAGTAAGAGTAGAATTTGATGAGCCAAGGTTAATTCAATGCTTCAGTGTTTTAGTGTTGATTCAGTTGAAGGGAGGGTTGATTCGGTGTTTGCATCTGCTGTTGCTACCAAGAATCTTCATGCTACAACTTGTTCAGTTTTGGGTGAACTTACTCATTCTCTTGATCTCTCATTGTACTCTGTATTTCTGCTGAACAATTGATATCTAATAGAAGAAGAATTTAGTTGGGTTTTCCCCTTATGGGTTTTGCCCTGGTCATTGGATCTAAATTCTCTATGTCTTATTTTGTTCTTGGCTGTCTTCTATTGTGCATTTGGTTTATGTTCTATCTACAATTGCTTGACTAATATTGCAACAAAAAGAAGTTTTTGGAATAAGTAATTGTTTTAGCACAGAACATCAAAGTTTCAACACTTGGAGGGTTAAAATAATGCTGTAGTCTAAAAAAGTAATAGAATGACCCAAAATCTGGCAGAGATTTTGAAAAAATCCGGCAAAGATTTTATCAAAATCTTGTTTACAGTTGTTAAACTTCAGTATTTTGGGTTTCCTATGGGTTTTTGGTAGTGTTGAATGCATTTCCACTCTCAGAAATGGATTCCAAACACTGCAACTACCTCATTTTTAAAATTTTACTGAACCAGATTTCGGCAAAAACCTGCCGTCTGGGCTATTTTGGTTCCTGGGTAGACAACTTCTAAAATAATTGTTGTTCTTGTCTGAATTTTTTCTGGGGTTATTTTTTTTGAAAAATTTTCTGCTGCTATTTGCTGAGTTAAAGTGCCAAAGAATTTTTTGTTTGTATTTTTTAGATTTTATTTACTGTGGAAAATTTCATTTACCGGGTAAAATCACTTTTGAGGGTAAAATAACTGCATGAGACATTAAATCTGAAATTGGCACTTGAAAAATTAACATGGTATTAGAGCAAGAGTAAGCTTTGTGAGAGAAAGATCAATGGACAAGGGTTTCAAACAACAACACTTCTTTAACAACAAATTTTTTTATGAAAGGTTTTGTGGTTGAAATCGATCTGGTAAAGATGGAATGGTCAAGTCTAAAATTTGAAGACAGGTTGGAAGGGGTGCAAACTTTAGTCCATGGAAGCACATTATTGTTGAATTTTTGTAGTTATGATCAGTCTTCATAATTATATTTTTTTTCTTGTAATGTAAAAAGAATTTGTAAGACATGTTCTTCATGTCATTTTGATTATTTAGCCCTTGAAATAATTTATATAAGACATGCTTTTCATGTCGAAATTAAAAGAGAAATTTTTGAAATTTGAAATTTGAATTTTTGGCGCCAAGATAGTCAAGTCGACCCTCCCTCAAGTCAAGTCAGCCTAGTGAAGAGACACACCCATTCTAGTCAGGCAGGCCACTATATAAAGGCATTCGACCTCCTCCACAAAACCACCATTCGACCTCATAACAAGAAGATGATTTATGGGCATTCAAGCGAAGGATAAGAAGAAGAAGAAGAAGGACAAAAAGAAGGATGAAGATCTCTCTCTCTAGCTTGCATTTCTTTGTCCAAGAACTCACATGTGTGATCTTTATGGGCAACAATTTCTGGATAGGCTGAATTTCTAAACAGTTTTCCGAGCAGGCCAAAATTATGGGCAGATCTGAGAAGCCCGAAATCTTGAAGAGTTGAAGTTTGACTTGGTTTGACTTGACTTGAGGTCTGGAGACTAGGCTTGACCATTAGCTTGTTGACATTTTTGACTAGCAACTTTAGATTTATCTCTTGTTGAACTGAAGAATTTCTCTAAGAAAAAGGTTGCTAGGTTTTTCCCCTAAGTGAATTTTCTCGGGGTAAATCTTGTGTTCTCTTTTGTGCATTGCGATCTCTATTGTCCTTATGGTTTATGGTTGAATTTCTGAAGTGTAATTGCTTAATATTAAATTGGAATTGTTAAAAGAAGAACTATATCATTAGACATAATTATCAAAATTTTCAAAAATCTGTGCTTGTATATATATTGCACTCGAAAAATCAACATGGGATCAGAGCTTTGGTGACAAAAAAGGATGTTGAGATCACTCTTGAAACCCTAATTTATTTGCTTGTCTAAAGACTATGGGTTCCCACATGAAGGCAAAGAACAAATTATAAGGAGCTACGAACTTTAGGGCTTGGAAGACAAGGATTGATCTTCTCCTTGCAAAAGGTCTCTTAGGTATTGTTAAAAGCAAGGTTATCGAACCCGAAAAAGATGAAGAGAAAGCAAAATTTGAGAAGGACGATATCACAACCATGAGCATCCTTGTGGACTTTACCAAGGATCACTTGATTCCCTATGTTTCAAGTCTTCAATATTCAAAGCAGATGTATGATGCCCTAACCGTTTTTTCACTATCAACAATATTGGTCAAGCCATGAGTTTGAAGAATGAAGTTTGTGATGTTAGAATGACAATGAATGATACTATAGCCTCATATTTTATGCAGATCAACTACAAGCAATTGATGAAGTCATTTGTGATAAGGAATTAGTAACTACAACACTCAATGGTTTACCTGAATCATGAGATGCTTTTATACCTGGAAATTGTGCTAGAAAAGATGCTCCAAAATTTGATGAACTATGGGCCAATTGCACTCAAGAAGAATCAAGGCTCATATCAAGAGGAAAGATTCAAAGATATGATGAAGGTGATGCTCCAAAATTTGATGAACTATGGGCCAATTGCACTCAAGAAGAATCAAGGCTCATATCAAGAGGAAAGATTCAAAGATCTGATGAAAGCAATTCCCAAGCACATGTAGCAATTTTCAAGAAAGGCAGAGGAAGAAAAAGTTTGGTTTTCAAAGCAAAAATGGATGAAGAAGAGATGAAGGAAGAAGATTGAAAGAAAGAAGATCTTCCCCTCAAGGAAAGAGAGATATGTCAAAAGTTCAATGCTATCAATCTCACAAATTTGGTCACTATAGAAGCGATTGTCCTGAAAGATCAGGCGATAGAAAGAGAAAATAAAAACAACATGCCTCCGCAGCAGATTTTCAAGAACTGGAAAAGAGACCAAAGAATGAAAATCTAGGTAATAAAAAAATCTTCTATTTCTCTGGTCTTACTGGTTCTATTCTAGATAGTGAAGACTTGTGGCTAGTAGATAGTGGTGCCTCAAGGCACATGACATGAGATCGTGACAACCTAATAAGTCTATTGGAAAGAAGATTAGCACAAAAGGTGGAACTTGGAGACAATAATAGTTATCCAATCAAAGGCATTGGAAAGACATCCATTGAACTAGAATCAGGTGATCATGTTCAGCTCAACAACATATTATATGTGTCATGTGTGAAGAAGAATTTGGTTTCTATTTCATGCTTGGAAGATAAAGGAGATAGAGTAGCTTTTGTTGATGGAAAATTTCTTGTTTGGCTCAAAGGCACTAGTATTGATTCAACAAGAGTAATTGGGTTCTATGAAGGAAGGTTGTATAGGCTTTTGAAACAACCTACTCAAGCACTTGTACATAACGATATTAATCATTGTGAGCTTTGGCATAGAAGATATGGTCATCTCCACTGTAGAGCTTTACATACTTTAAAACAAATGGTTTCAGGTGTTCCAAATTTGCAGGAAGAACATGAAGTAGTATGCAAAGGATGTGCACTTAGAAAGAATGTCAAAAAGGTTTTTCCAAGCAATGAAATTAGATCCAAGGAAGCTTTGGACTTAGTCCATTCTGATGTATGTGGTCCTATGAGAGTAAAGTCTCTTGGAGGCTCCTTGTACTATGTAACATTTATTGATGACTTCTCTTGCAAGATGTGGATCTATTTCATGAAGATGAAAGATGAAGCTTTTGACAAGTTCTAGGAATTCAAAACTGAAGTCGAAAACTTGAAGGGAAAGAATATAAAGATCTTGAGATCTGATAATGGAGGTGAATATATCTCCAAGGAGCTTGTTTCCTTTTGCAAAGAAGCTGGGATTAAGAGAGAGTCGATAGTCCTGTTGTCCCTCAAATTGTACATGCACGGCGTGACAATGACTCAGGGTAGGGGTTGTCACTCTGATCCCTACCCTCTCTGTTCTAGCTGTCTCCCAACAACAGGCTATGGGGTGTAGTCCCTATGGAATATGCAAATGCAAGACTTGTTGGCAACCAACAATTCTGGTAGACACAACTAAATGGCCTAGCCGCTTGGTTGATTTAGCAAGTTTTAAAGATTTGATTAAATTATTATGTGAGAGGAGTGCCTTATGGAGTCAATTACTTGCTTTGTATCAATTATATACCAAATGACTGGATGAACAGTTAGTGCTTGGACATGCTTTGCTATCCTATCTGATATGCAAATCCTACAATCTAGGTGAGATGCGAGATATTGGTTTATTTTAGTTATATGCCTAACTAAGTGAATTCCTAAATCCGTAGTTGTTTTGAGGCTAGTCTCTAAAGCAAGTTGTATAGAGAAGTCAAGGCAAAAAAAGCCTTGGTTAACGATACCTCACCTTGAAATCTAGCTACCCGACACCTCTGGTGATGTAGTGATTGTGGCTCTGACGACTGCAAGGTCACCGTGTTAACCACTAGAGAGGGTCTATCCTTCGCAAGCTAAAAAGAAGAAGGGTGGCCCTATCTCTCTATCAACCAAGCTTAGGCTTGGATGTTAGTTAATTAATGCAAGGAACTAATCCTAGTATGCAAGTGCAAAAGATGGATGAGTGCCCTTAAAGTGAGATTACTTAATGTTCTTAAGTACTTAGATGAACTTCAATTATGTCAATAATATATGAATGATAATCCCAACCACAAGAGAAAGTGCTCAAACTCAATAGTTCCAGAAGATATAGCCAATAGACAATTGCTTAAGTGATAAATGAGACAAGATCAATATAATTCACAAATAACCAATATGCCAATTAGATAAGGGATAGAATCAAATGTCTTTACCACAAGAGATATTCAATTAAATCATGAACCATAAATCCACATATCCAATAGCAATAGAGTATTTATCCACAATGTCACTTCGAACAATTAGCCAAGGTACTTATCAATTAATTAGAGCACTTATGTGAGACAATGCAAAAGTGAAAATAGGTGCCAATAGTGTAAAACAAAACTATAGATCAACCAATAATAATGAAATTGAAGCAGTATAAAAATGACCCAATCACACAATTAAATGCTTATCCAAGTTTTCATAAAATGTAAGGAACATAAACCAAGTGACATTAGATAAGCTTCAACACTTTTAATGCTGCTGCAAATTTTTATATCAGACCTTAAACTAATGATACAACTCTTGGAAATGATGAATTATGCCCAAAATATAAGCCCAATGAACACAAGTGATAGTTTAAATGCAAAATATGATTGTTAATGAGTTATTATGTCACTGTTATGAACTTAATCACTGCTGTAGCTCAAATATAGATGGTTGTAGCATACGGATCAGATCTGAAAAATTATTAAACAACTAACAAAATCCACTTGCATGTAATCAATATGATTCAAGATTTAATATTTAGTGACTTCAGAGTATTCTTCAATGTCTTGTATGATTAATTAGAGGATTTAGGCTTAGATTTAGAGTGTGTTAGTACTGAATACACTGCTGCAATAAAATGATTCTGATTTGCATAGCATAATAGCAAGGAAAATGTGGAGGACGAGAGCAAATCCTTGGGCCAAATGGCCTAGTTTGGTGACTAGATGTCCTCCAAGTGAATTGAGACTTGGACCAATGGCCTGCAACACAAATTTGTCAACTAAAAACCAATGGATTATCCCTTTTATGACTGCAACTAGGGCATCAATGGCTGGTTGAGCCCTTGATTGACAATTTTGGCACTTGAAACCCTAGTCCAAGAGGCTAGTAAATCTGCAAAACCAATTGTTAGTCGAATAAACTAAAATTTCTTGATTTAAATCACTAGAAACCAATGCCAAATATTTTTAAATGGTGCCACAAGCCTGCAATCACAAAAATTAGTTGGAGAAATGATAGCAAAACCCCCAGAAAACCCCACAACTTGGCTGAGATGACAACAAAACTCCCACAAAACCCCAACGATGAAAGGGAAATTCCCAAAAAGGCTAACGGCTAGGGCAAAATGCCCTCCTAGGCCTACGGCCTAGGGCTGCAAGGCCTCTAAGGCCCGTGAATGCCCAAGAAAAGGCCCCAAGGGCCTAGCGGCTAAGGGAAAGAGGCCTCTAAGGCCTTTCGCAAGCTCTCCAAGGGTTGCGGCTTAAGGGAAATGTCCCTTAGGGGCTACGACTAGGGCTGCCGCACAAGGGAACAATCCTTAATACACTGTGACAAGGGCTGAATGAGTGGGCCAAGGCCTCCAAAGGGCTGGACGACTTCCTTGGAGGGAGGCTGAGGCCTCTAAGAGTGCCAAAAGAGGGACAACTAAGGCCTCAAAAAAATTTCCAAGACCTGCAAACAAAAAATTCTCCACGAAAATGCTGCAAAAATGTTGAGTACTGAGCCTGCAAATTTAATAGAGACTAGATCTTACCCTCAAGGGCCTAGATCTAGCTCAAAACCCCAACAAAAATATTCTTGATCATCTTGAGGCTTACCTGCACAAATGAATCAAAGAATTCCCCAAACCCCAGATATGTACAAAAATAAAACCCCAAAAAAATAAAATCCCATTTGCTGCAAAACAAATAAGTTAGAAATAATTTACAAATATATTTACAAATATACAATGGTAGCAATTTTTTTTTTTTGAAGAAATATTTTGAGTGGTAGCTGTGGATAAATATATTTTTTTGAAAAATTTGAATATTGGCCAAAAACCCTTCTGCAAAATTAAAATACCATATAGAAATCTTAGAGCCTAAACATAGTTGGCTCTTCCCCACAGTTTGTGAACTTGGAGCCCAAGGGCTAGCATACTTGCAAATCTCTATAATTTTTCTCAAGTAGAATCGTTAGATCATATGGTTAATCAAATCACCTAAGATAAAATAAAATTTTACCAATAGAATGCTCTTATCACCGACAAATGAAATAACAATTTGTTAAAATTATTAGCACAATATAGGAAAACACATAACTAACACATACCACAAATCAATAGAAGATGAACACCATGAACTGAACCCCAAAGTCTTTCTATTATGATATAGAAATGTTTCTAGTAGAGCAATGGCTCAATACCAACTTTACAAAAATTTTACATCATCCAAAGATTATCTAAGATATCACATAGAAACAAAATGACTTCTATTTATAGAGAAATCCTTCCAAGTGGAAAATAACGGCTGGTTGGCTTGATCCTTGTCAAAATAATCTCGACCGTTGAAAATAGCTTGATGATCTTTTAGTCTTCACTGTTGAATTTTTAATTTTGAGGAAAAATTCG
This sequence comes from Pinus albicaulis, assembly GCA_034641835.2. Classification (NCBI taxonomy): domain Eukaryota; kingdom Viridiplantae; phylum Streptophyta; class Pinopsida; order Pinales; family Pinaceae; genus Pinus; species Pinus albicaulis. The sequence continues at coordinate 299,373 of JAXQQM020091360.1, forward strand.
AAATTTTCTTAAAACCCACTTTTAATTAATCCATAAATCAATATTTTGGATTAATTTCCTCAAAAATTTGAATTTGACTTAACCACCAAGGTCCAAGGGCTCAATTTTTCTTAAAATATCCATTTTTGCCTTGGTGGGGAACTTCGAAATTTGACTTTACCTTGACCCACGAATTTTTGATTATTTTCCACTTGGAGAATAATTAATTTCTCTATAATTATTTTAGACTCAAAATTAATTAATTTTCTGGTTTAGGATTCTTATTTATTTTAGTCAAAAAAATTAATTAATTGACACTAGAGGGGATTCATATTTTTTTTCACCCTCAAATATTTTAGCCTTGGTGTCTAAGTATGAGGGACCATGCTCTAAAATATTTTTACATCATATATTACAATTAATTCAACCCTCAAAGCGGGAATACACCTTTACATATAGACCCTCATGGCATTATCCAATTCTGCGACACAATATGATTTAGTATAGACCACATGATCTATAATAAAATAATTTATCCAAATAGTTTAAATTATTCCCAAACCACTTTTACAAAGACTTGATATAACACAAATTACTCACCTAAGACTTTGTCAATGAATTCCACCCTAGCTTTGGGGTTTAAGCTGGAAGAAAAACTTTGCCGATTATCCGTGTTTAGAAATACACATAATTCAGGGAGTTTAAGAACTTCATAGGATGAAATTCATCGCCAAAATCAGAGGCTTACCTAGGTGTTACATAATTAAAGTTTAAACGGTCATATTAGCATCATTTACATTACACCTTGCAGAAATTGGGTTTACAATGATAAAACGGTGCTGGCTGATGATTCTGTACTTTGAAAAATTTTCTTCATGTCTTCGCATTCTGCTTCCTTGGATTGTTGACAAAATGTGGTCAACAAGTCCCTTATAATCCGCAACAAAATGGAGTCGTTGAAAAAAAAGAGTAGAACCATTGAAGAATCCATCAAGGCAATGATGTATGACCAAGACCTACCTATGTTTCTATGGAGTGAAGCATCAAGGACCGTTGTGTACATTCAAAATAGAAGTCCTCATTGAATGTTGGAAGAAAAGACTCCTGAAGAAGCATTCACCAAACAAAAACCCTAGGTTGGTCATTTAAGAATATTTGGTTTTCTTTTTTATATTCATGTTCCTAAAGATAAGAGAAGGAAGTTATAACCTTTAGGAAAGAAAGGAATATTTGTTGGCTATAGTAAATCATAAAAGACATATAGAATATATATTCTAGGACAAAAACAAGTTGAAGTTAGCAAGGATCTAACTTTTGATGAAAATGTGGCTTATTGGAAGTCCAAAGAAGTGGACTTTGATGAGAGCGAAGAACATGAAACTCGTAAGGAAGAAGGATCTGGTTCATCAAATATTTTTGAACATCTCGTTGACCATCAAGAAGAGCCAAAAGGGCCAAGCGAACCAGTGGAACTCGTTGTTGTTCTTGAAATTAGAAAAGGCCAACTTTAAGATCCACTTCACAGGAAGCCGAAGGACATGCAACACCACGTGGCTCCTTCGGGGAAAGCAAGAGGCCAAAGAGGTATTATGGCTATGCAACGTTAATGACTAATCTTATAGATGCAGAACCTTCCACATATGAAGAAGCAACCAACCAGCAAGTTTGGAAGGATGCAATGTTGGAAGAATACCAATTAATTATGAAGGATGATGTATGGGAAATTGTGCCTAGACCTGAAGGAAAATCAGTGTTCCTCTAAATGGGTATACAAGATCAAGCATGCATCGGATGGGAGCATTGACAAATACAAGGCGAGATTTATGGCTAGAGGCTTCTCCTAGAAAGAGGGAGAAGACTATTATGAGACCTTTGCTCTGATTATCAAGTACACTACTATTAGATCCATTATTTCTATTGCTTCATCTTTAGGTTGGAATTTACATAAAATGGATATAAAAATTTCTTTTCTTAATGGCATGATTGAAGAAGAAGTGTACTTAGAGCAACCTCAAGGTTTTGAGGTCCATGTAGAGAGTCTCATGTTTGTAGGTTGAAGAAAGTCTTGTATGGACTTAAGCAAGCACCGAGAGCCTGATTTACATGAATTGATATTTATCTGATGAGACTTGGCTTCACCAAAAGTGACGCTGATCCATACCTGTTCTTTAAGGTTAAGAAGAATGAACTTGTGTTATTATATGTCGATGACTTATTTCTAACAGGGATGGAGCGTCTGATTATTTGGTGTAAGAGGGAGCTAGCTTCCAAATTTGATATGAAGGATCTTGGTTTGATGCACTATTATTTGGGGTTAGAAGTATGGCAAAAGCATGGTGAAATCTTTCTTGGTCAAGGAAAATATCTTATCAAGATCTTGCAGAAGTTGTTATGATGGATTGTAAATCGATGCCGACTCCCATGGTTACAAACTTAAAGAAGCTAAGAGACACTGAGTCTGATTTGGTGGATCCATCAATGTACTAGAAGCTGATTGGTTTATTGGTGTATTTGGTTAATACCAAGATATACATTTGCTTTGTAGTGAACATGTTGAGTTAGTTCCAAGTGGAACAGAGACACAATCATTGGACGGTAGTAAATCACATATTGAGATACTTGCGTGGTACAATGGACTATGGTTTGAGATTTGTCTCAAACGATGATATACAACTATAGGGATATACCGATGTAGATTGGGCAGGGAGTGTTGAAGAAAGGAAGAGTACCTTGGAAGGTTGCTTTAGTTTGGGCTTCACTATGATTTTGTGGATGAGAAGAAAGCAAACATCTGCCACACTCTGTATTGCTGAGGCAAAATATATTGCAACTAGCTTGGCGAGTTGTGAAGTAGTATGGATTCGAAAGTTACTCAAGGGACGATTTGATCATGCATCGAGCCGACCGTCATTTATTGTGATAATCAAAGTTGTGTGAAGCTAGCAGAGAATCCAGTGTTCCATGACATGTCGAAGCACATTGAGATCAAGTACCACTTCATCTGTGACATGGTGCAGAAGGGAGCAGTGAAGATCTAGTATGTCTCCACTGATGAGCAAATTGCAGATATTTTAGCGAAGCCTCTATTTCGTGCGAAATTTGTGTACTTTAGAGACAAGCTTGGACTTGTGGAGAATGCCTCTCTCATTGAGAGGGAGTGTTGATTAGATAACATCGTGGATTGACATTCTCCCCATGTCAAGTATTGTGACCAACATTAGGGAGATTATCCATGTGTCAAGTGCTTCGACCAGAATTAGGGGGAATGGTCCGACAGAGGATTGGCATTCTTCATGTGTCATGTATGACTAAAATTAGGAATAATGGTCCTAGAGGTCCAAAATTACTCTGATAGAGTGTGGCCTTTTCTAGCATCAATATCATTAACATCGGGTTGAGAATTACTCAGTTAGAGTGTGGCCTTTTGGGATTCACCATGTGCTAGGTATTGTCCACAATGATGGTGAACCGAGAGTAGTCTGTATACCATGTGTCAAGTAGATCAGAATTATGGTGACTAGTTGATGCTAATGATGTGCCATGTGTCAGGAGTACTGACCAGAATTATGGAAACTTGTTGATGATGTTGATCTACCATGTGTTATATATGCTTGATCAAAGTTATGGTAGTTTGTTGATGTTATTATCCTACCATGTGCCAAATTTATTTGGCCCGAATTATGGTAGTTGATTGATGATGATTTGTTATAACCTTTTCTTAGAGAACTTTGTTTACAAGAAGAACATTTGTTTACTCATTATGAATACCTTCCTAGCTAAGAGGGAGTGTTGAATTTTTGTAGCTATGGTTGGTCTTCATAATTATATTTTTTCTCTTGTAATGTAAAAAATAATTTGTAAGACATCTTCATGTCATTTTGATTATTTAGCCCTTGAAAGAATTTATATGAGACATGTTCTTCATGTTGAAATTAAAATAGAAATATTCAAAATTTAAAATTTGAATTTTTGGCTCAAAGATAGTCAAGTCAGCCTAGTGAAGAGACACATCTTTTCTTGACAGGGAGTCCACTATATAAAGGCATTTGAACTCCACCACAAAATCATCATTCAACCTCATAACAAGAAGACAGTTTATGGGAATTCAAGCGAAGGACAAGAAGAAGAAGAAGGACGAAAAGAAGGATGAAGATCTCTCTCTCTAGCTTGCATTTCTTTCTCCAAGAACTCGCACATGTGATATTTCTGGGAAGCAGTTTCTGGATAGGCCAAATTTCTGGACAATTTTCTCGGTAGGCCAAAATTCTGGGCAACATATTCTAAGCAGGCCAAAATTCTAGCAAATTTGAGAAGGTTGAAATTTTGAAGAGCAGAAGTTTGACTTGGTTTGACTTGACTTGAGGGCTCGACACCAGGTTTAACCATTAGCTTGTTGGCACAGTTGAATAACAACATTAGATGCATCTCTTGTTGAAATGAAGAATTCTTTAAAGAAAACTATTGCTCGGTTTCCCCTAAGTGGGTTTTCCTAGGGTAAATCTTGTGTTCTCTTTTGTGCATTATCTACTGTCCTTATGTTTTATGGTTGAATTTATGAAGTTTAATTGCTTAATGATAAATTGGAATTGTTAAAAGAAGAATTATATCATTAGAAGTAACTATCAGAATTTTTAGAAATTTGTGCTCTTACATATATTGCACTCGAAAAATCAACAATGATCACACTATTTTTGATGGGAAATAGCTTGTGGGAATTTGCTGATAAAGAGATCCAAGTTCCCTTGGATCCTACACAAGTCACCGAACACAATCTGAAAGATGTAAAGGCTAGAGAGATCATATTGGATGTTGTGAAGGATCGCATAATCCTTCACATCACAAGGAAGGAAATAGTTCATCGAATGTGGATAGGCTTAATAAAGCTATACCAAAGTGATGAAAAGCTAAGGAATATTAAAATGAATAGATCTGAAATTTTAGCCTCATATTTCAGAAGAATTCAACAGGTTTGTGATGAACAATCAACTGTTGGGGGAGTTGTGGATAGGATGGAACTTGTTAAAATAGCCCTAAGCATGTAATAGTCTACCTTTATAACGTGTATCCTTACTAGAGACAAGCTTTCTGATTGGACTAGGTTGTGGAATGACTTCATCCAAAAGGAAAAATTGGGAGAATTCAATATCCGATGGACAAAGTAGAGGTGGAGATGAGGAGAATCTTGCTCTTGCTGGACAAGCAAAGAAGGGAAGGGGTAAAGCTAAGTAGAACTAGGGTGGAGGAGCATCTTCACAAGAAGAGAAAAAGGACACGAGCAAAGTTGAGTGCTTTGCATGTCATATGAATGGTCGTTATGCATGACTGTGCCCAAACAAGAAGAAAGGCATGGGGAAGACATCAATGGATGCATTAACACAAGTGGATGAGCTAGCCAAGAAGTTTGAGAAGGAATTTCCATTGGTGTCTTGTCTTTCAGGCACCGTGACACGTGGTGTATGGTTTGTGGATAGTGGAGCTTCTCGTCATATGATGAGATCTCGTGATTACTTCACCCGTATGGCCAAAGAGCATTGTGAACCTCATGTGGAGCTTGGTGATAATGCTAGGTATACAACGAAGGGTGTTGGCAACATACCGTTTTAGTTGGACTTAGGGAGTTGTATGGAGGTGAAGGAAGTTCTATATGTACCTAGGTTGGAGAAGAACTTATTCTCTGTTTCGGCTATGGAGGACAGGGGACTTGAGGTCAGTTTCATAGGAGGATAGGTACTTGTCAAGGCGGAAAGGAGTTGATCTTGGCGTGAGGCGAGTTATAGGCAACAAAGAGAGTAACTTCTATATGTTGAGAGGACAACCAATGAAAGCCCTTGTATGTAACATTGATATCCCGAGCCAATTGTGGCATAGGAGGATGGGGCATCTACATTATAGGGCGCTACCATTGTTACGGGAGATGGTCACTGGTCTTCTAGAGCTCAGTGTAGAGTAGGATGGTGTGTGTAAAGGATGTGCACTTGGCAAGGACGCCAAAGAAACATTTCCTAACATTGAGCTAGGTCCAAGGGAGTTTTGGATTTGATTCATTGAACATTTCGATGTTTGAGGTCCTATGTTAGTGGAGTCTGTATTTGGGTTTAATGATTTTGTGACATTTATAGATGACTATTCCAGGAGGTCATGGATTTACTTCCTGAAGGCCAAGGATAAGGTCTTCGGTTGGTTCAAAGAGTTCAAAGCTCTTGTGGAGAACTAGATTAGGAAGAAGATTAAGGTCCTCAAATTAGACAATGGGGCGAGTACACCTCCAATGAGTTCAGAAGTTTTTGCAGGGAGGCAGGAATCAAGAAGGAATTGGTAGTGCCATACAATCCACAATAGAATGGAGTGGCAGAGAGGAAGAACAGGACTATAGTTGGAGCAACCAAGGCCATGATTCATGATTGGGATTTGCTTATGTTCTTATGGGCCGAGGTGTGTAACATGATTGTATATTTGCAGAATAGGAGTCCTCACAAGGCAGTGGAGGACGAGAATCCTGAGAAGGATTTTATAGGAGTGAGACCAAATATGAGCCATCTTCGTATCTTCGGTAGTCTAATCTATGTCTATATTCCTTTAGAGAATAGGGTTAACCTGGAGCCCTCATCAAAGAAGGGCATTTTTTTGGATATAGTGAGACCTCAAAGGCCTACAGGGTCAACATTCCAGGGCAGAGGAAGGTAGTGATCAGTTGAAATGTTAAATTTGAGCAGGGTAGGACCTTTAGGAGGTCACATAGGTTAGATGCAACAGTGGCAGAGGATCTGGATTGAGAGGCCTTGAAGCTTGAGCAAGAACCAACAACACCAACAATAGGCTCACAACCTATTAATCAGGACGAGTGAGATGTTCCTTCAAGTTATACCACAAGGAGATTGAGATGAGCTAAGTAGACCTTGAGGGATGCTAAGGAGCATGTGGAGGCTCCTAGTAGGACCTTCAGGGAACACATACCACTTGCCATATTTTCTAGTTATATGGCCTTGATGAGCAACGTTAGTGAGTTTGAGCCTTCTACCTTTGAGGGGGTAGTAGTCTAGTAGGTTTGGAGGAATGACATGATGGAAGAGTATAGTTCCATCATGAGGATAGATGTTTGTGAGATTGTATTGATGCCTGAGGGGAACTCAATGGTCACTTCTCAATGGATCTATAAGATCAAACATGAAATTGATGGTAGTGTTGAGAAGTATAAGGCAATGTTCGTGGCGAGAGGGTTCTCCCAGAAGAAGGGAGTAGATTAAGAGGAGACTTTTGCACCTGTTGCCAAATATGCATATATTAGGGCAGTCATAACTAATGCTTCAGAGATATATGGAGGATACAACATATGGATGCGAAGAGTCAAGACTGCCTTCCTCAATGGGGTATCTGAGGAGGAGGTGTACATTGAGCAGCCTCAGGGATTCGAGGTGCATGGGAGGGAGTTCCATGTATGTGATTGAAGAAAGCCTTGTATGGACTTAAGTAGGCAAGTCATGCATGGTACTCTAGGATTGATGGTTGCCTAGTTGGGTTGGGCTTCATCAAGAGTGAGGCAGATTAAAACTTGTACTATGTACTTGTTGATGGTGAGGCACTCATCTTTGTACCTGATGTTGATGATCTCTTTTTGACGGGATCAGAGAGGTTCATAGGGATATGTAAAGAGGACCTTGCTTCATCGTTTGAGATGAATGATATTGTATTGGTGCACTACTGTTTGGGATTAGAGGTGTGGCAGTAGCTAGGAGAGATATTCCTTGGGTAGGGAAAGTATGTAGTTAAGATCTCGAAGAGATTCAAGATGGAGGATTGCAAGCATATGTCTACACCTATGATCACTAACTTGAGGAAGATTGATGCTTTTGAGAGTGTGTTGGTGGATCCTGTTGACCTTGCCGCCTACAACTACCTATAGTTAGTGAGAAAAAACATTTAACCACTCAAGGTGTGGTTGGTGGTAAAGAACCTAGAGAAGGGGCTTTCACCTATTTCCAACTCTCTTCGTTTAAGCTATCTCCTACGTTAACTATGGGGGTGGTCCCTAAAGGTAAACTAAGTTAAAGATGTGAGGTTTCTAGGAGAATCTTAAAGTGAGATGGATTACGTTTTTTAAAGATTATAAACAAATGTGAAATGAGCAATAACCATTAACAATCATCAATACATAAGATAAACATAAGCATATGAACAACTAGTGCCTTCAAAGGATTGCTCTAAAATGAAATTATATTTACTTAAATTAAATGAAATGCTTTCAAATGGAAAGAAAAAGTAATCCTAAAAGTGAAACAAGAAAGTATTAGCACAAGATATAATCAATATAGGGTATAAGGATGCCTTTAAGATATATGAACAATTGATAAATCAAAGCATGCAAAGATATCTTGCCAAAATGAAATGATTAGTGATCTACTCGCGAAAATGTAAGTTGGATGATCCCTGTCAACGTCTATCAAAAGTAACTTGCCTTCAAGCATTAAACAAGCATATAAACAAACTTGAAATAGAGATTCAAAATGTAGGCTAGTGCCTTCAAGTAAACAATAGCTTGCCCAAAATGAGATTAAGACTCAAATGATAGAGAATTGAGATGTTAGACCAATATAATAACATGCAACATAAAATAAGTAGTACTTGAAAATGAAATACCCAAATAACAAGATACATCAATCATCCATGAGCATAATGACCATCAAAATAATAACATGAAATGAACCATATTCCAAGTACAAGAGAAATGAAATTGTTGCAAAAATTAAAGGGATCACAATACTTGCATTAAAGGTGCTTCTTGCATTGGGAAATACTATTTGCATGTGAAACTTTATTTATCAAGATAACAAAAAAAATTGAGAACTTGCAAGCAAAGTAAAATGTGATTTGAAAATGCTCTTGGTTTATTTTATTATTTATCAAGATAGCAAAAAAAATTGAGAACTTGCAAGCAAAGTAAAATGTGATTTGAAAATGCTCTTGGTTTATTTTATTAGTTAAACCCTAAAAACAAGATTGCAATTAAACTTTAATCCTCAGACCTCACCCTTGCCAAAATATTTGGAACTCACAGTGAGGAGTCAGTAGAGGTAGAGGGTCCCTAAAAGTCTATTCAACCAACTTAAGTTCGAGGTAAGTTGTAGTGATACTTGGGGCATGTAACATCTCTAGAAATAGATTAACAAAAGAAAGAAAGAAACTTCAACTTGAGATATTTGCTTGACATGAAATAAATGTTGCTTTGTAAAGTAGAATTTGCCCAAATACTTGATGCATTCAAACTTAAGATTGTAAAGTGTGCTCAATGGTGAAGCATAAGTGAACTTTGAACAATATTCAAGCTAAATAAAATCAAGTTGAAGGTGTTTGCAAAAAAAAAAAATCTGGATTTTCTATGAAAGTAAATGAACTTAAAACTTGTAGCAAATCAAAGTAAATAACAAGCAAAATGAGTGTAATGCATGGTTGTGTTAATTAGCCAATTAGATGAAATACATGCAAGTGAAAGGAGATCAACAAACCAAATCACAAGTCCTCTCCCAAAGGTGGAGAGATAGGGATGTAAATGTAGAAATTATATAACTCATGTGTTATATATCCAAGATTCTCTTGATCACACACTATTTTAATTTCATGCACAATACAAAATCTATTCCACCATTGATCATCACATGCGGAAATTAAGTCAATTGCAATGCACACATGAAACAATAAAAATTCACACACATTAACACAACTATTTAATGGGAAAGCCTGAAGCTGAAAACCCCAACTATCTATATATAATATATGTCATAGAGATTCGGTAACAATCCTCATACAAATTTGATCTTATCAAGCTCTCAGTACAATACAATTGCTACACACTAATCAGGCTCGATCTTGCAAATCCATGCACCGATCTTTTCCACCTGCTAGCCTGCCTCTACTGCGTAATCCCTACTGAAGAATGGCTCTTAATGAACTCGAATCCACCAAGCTTGCACCGCGCAATCCTCATTGGCATCTCCACTGAGTGTTGGATGCAATCAATGCATCACTATAGTCACAACTGATAGTCTATCTTGCCCTTTCACCTATCTCTCTACTGGTCTCCACTGAATGTGCCATGCACTGTAGTTAACTGATGTATTCTTTAGTTGATTAATGAGTTATTATTTAGTGAATTAATTAACTAATTAATTCACACCACTCTCACTAGTGTATCAATCAGTTAGACTAGATACAACTAGCTCAACTGAGTCTAACTGAGTTAAACTAAAGACAACTCCACCAACTACTTTTATAACTCCACCAAACTCTGTCACATGAGTTCTAACTGAAGTCCTCATGCATTAGCTCCAGTAAACCCTCAAGAATAGCGTAATTCCTTCTGTCAGTGGCTGTGCCACATCTGTGCACTTAACTGAAGTGCTGCAAGAGAATAAGATAATGTTTATAGTCCAAACATTATTAAGAGCTAATAATATTTGACATATCTATTTTTAGACTGGCAATCTAAAAATATATTTCGCCCAATATGTCTAAAAATAGAAGTCCATCTATTTTTTTCCAACTTGACCAACCATCCACAAATAGCATCCTGCAACTCATAGAATATGATCGACATGTCTAAAAATAGACATAGTCTAAAAATAAACTTTGCGCCAAAAATAGCCTGCGGGCCCACTTAGTGAAGGTGACTCTTTTCACTAAGCTCATCATCTTGTTGAATCTCAACACTCCCTCTCAACAAGATAGGGATTATCTGCCACCTCGATCCTGTCTCTATGGTATTCGAATTTTCTCCTGGTGAGCGCTTTCGTCAGAATATCTGCATCCTGATCCTCCGTAGGAATGTAAGAAAGTAACATGATCTTCCGCTGTACACAATCTCTGATATGATGGTATCGGATGTCAATATGTTCAGATCTATCATGAAATACTAGATTAACCGAGAGTTTAATGCAACTTTGATTATCACAATATATCACAATAGGATCTAAGTGTGAACCGAACAACCCGACTAGGATCTTCCTCATCCATATAGCCTCGCATGTAGCCAAACTTGCTGCCATGTACTCGGCCTCCGCTGAACTAAGTGCCACGGATCTCTGTTTCCTGCTGTACCAAGAAACTGCTGTAGACCCTATACTAAATATCCCTCCAGATGTGCTCTTTCTGTCCGTTGGGCTCCCTGCCCAATCCGCTTCCGTGAAGCCATGCAGCTTCTACTCATCTGACTGTCTGTACCACAATCCATATCCCGATGTGCCCGTGAGATACCTCAGGACATGCTTGCCTGCCTTCCAAAAGAGCTTGGTAGGCTTAACCATAGCTTGTGAAAGTTGGTTAACAACATAGCATATGTCCGATCGTGTATTGACCAATTACATGAGCGAACCAACCAACTGTCGATAAACAGTGGCATCCACTACCTCTGCCGATGTAGCATCCTTTTTCCTCCAACCACCAGGAAAAGGAGTGTCGATAGGCTTGCAGCCTTGCATGTGAAACTTCTCTAGTATCTCTTGGGCATACTTGCCTTGAGACACAAACAGTCCACCCTTCCGCTGCCAAATATCCAATCCCAGGAAATAATGAAGGAGGCCCAAGTCCTTCATCTCAAACTTCTTTGCAAGATCTGCCTTGCATGAGTGTATCAACAATTCATCACCTGTTAGTATTAAATCATCTACATAAAGTACAATGATCAACAACTTACTCTCCACCACAATCTGGTATAGGTTCGAATCCGCCTCACTCTTGGCGAAACCAAGTCTGGTGAAATACCTATCTTTCCGTGTGTACCAAGCACCAGGTGCTTGTTTCAGCCCATACAACGCTCTTTTGAGCCTGCACACATGCGACTCGCTGCTGAAGATTTCGAATCCTTCAGGCTGCTCTATGTACACCTCCTCCTCAATGACTCTGTTGAGGAACCACAGTCTTCACAACAATCGATGAATGTGCCAACCCATCTGCGCTGAGAGAGCAAGGATGGTCCGTATGGAAGAATACCTTGCGATAGGTGCAAAGGTTTCTTCATAGTCGATCCCCTCGATCTGTGAGAAGCCCCGAGCAACAAATCTTTCCTTGTACTTCTCGACGCTCCCGTCAGCAACTTGCTTCACTTTGTAGATCCATCTCGAACCTACCACTGATTTCCCTTCCGGCCTTGGGACAAACTCCCATGCACTTTTTCTGACATTCGAATCATACTCTTCCACCATGGCATCTACCCATGCGGGATCCTCCACAGCTTCCTCGAAAGAAGATGGTTTTGTCACGATACACTTGCTCATCAGAGCCATGTATCCAGTAAATCGGTCAGGTGACTATCTCTGTCTGCGCTGTGATGTAGGTGCTCCTACATTCTGCGCTGCATCAAGATTCATTCGCTCAGCTTCTGTAGTGCGCTTCCGCCCTCTGATGTTTGGCGTTGCATGAGTGGTTTCTTCCACTCCATGAACCTCCTCTTATGGCTGATCCACATCCTGAGGCTCATCTTTAGGAACAAGTAGCTCCTCATCTGCATGCAAGTGTAGCTCCCTCTCAAGCGACAACTTCATGGCTTTCTCCTCATGAAATTTGATATCCCGTTGTACAACAGTCATCCGACTGTCTATCAAATACACACGATAATTGTGGGGTGTTTCTGTGTACCCCACAAATATCCCAACCTCTGTCGTCAGCTCCAGCTTCTTCCTGGCATCCTTCGTCACATGAATGTAAACAGGTGAGCCAAAAATCTTCAAATGAGAAATATCAAGCTTCTTACCAGAAAATTCCTCTTCGGGTGTACTCATGCCAAGTACTCTATGAGGGCAACGGTTTTGCACATAAACCGCAGTGTTGCATGCTTCAGCCCACAAGTGTATGGGAAGGCCCTGGTCATGCAACATTGCCCATGCAGCACCCACGATCGTTTTGTTCTTTCACTCCCTGACTCCATTCTACTGTGGGTTATGAGGCGCTATGAGTTCTCTTCGAATTCCTTCTGCGTTGCAAAAGTATTTGAATTCGCCAGAGATGTATTCACCACCATTATCGCTCCTTAGAGCTTTCACCTACTTCCCCGACTCTTTCTCAACCAGTGCCTTGAACTCACAGAACTTTGGGTATGTCTCGCTCTTCTTCTGCATGAAGAAGATCCAACACTTACGAGAAAATTCATCAACAAATATCACATAATACCTGTGTTTTGCTGTCGAAGCTACTGAGAAAGGTCCACACACGTCTGTGTGAATTCTCTCGAGGATCGTTGTGGCGCGACTATCCTTCTCATGAAAAGTGGTCTTCACAAATTTTCCCAAAGGACATCCCTTGCACTGATTTGACTACGCAAGTGTACCCTTGGGAAGCCCGGTAGAAATCTGCTGCAAAATTTTCAAAGCGCCATGGTGAAGATGGACCAATCTCCTGTGCCACAATTCGCCCTCATCCCGGCTCACCACTGCTTCTGCTTTGCCTGCCATTGCTGCGCAGCCATTTACCTGCAATTGATAAATATTCTTAACTCCAATCCCTATCCTCTAGGTTTCACCAGTTGTTTTACTGCGTAGGAAGGCCTTTCCTTCGCTAAAAACAACATCATAACCCTTGTCTTCCAACATCGCCACAGAGATCAGATTCTTCTTCAATGCTGGAACATGCATGACATCCTTCAATATGAAAGGTTTACCAGACTCCCTCTCAAAGGAAATGGTCTCGATACCAGTCACACTGTATCTACCATCATTGCCCATCTCGATGTGCACTCCAAGATCCCTCTCATCCAGATCACTAAACAAATCTTTGTCTCCGGTCATATGGAAAGACGCACCACTGTCAAGAAACCACACTGATCCCATCACACTTGAGACCAAGCATGCGATCGGTGAAAAATCCAGCTCAAACTGCGAGGCTAAGGCCTCTCCAGCTGCAGATCCAGCAGCCTGTTTATTTTTCTTCTTCTGTGGACAATTAGTGGTGTAATGTCTGTGTTGGTGACAGTGAAAGCACTTCACCTTGGACAAGTCTTGCTTCTTGCCTTTCGCACCGGATTGAGAAGGATTTTTCTTTCCCTTCCCTTTCCTTGCTTTGGTAGCCAAAGCGCAATTTTCTTCATCTTCATTCTTCGATGAAGATCCATCCCTGGTGCCCCGCCTTATCTCCTCCTGCACAAGATACGACCAAAGTCGCTCCCATCCTGGCAGTTTCTCCCGACCATTGACAGAGTCCCCGTAGCTATGCCAACTCTTCGAAAGCCCAGGGAGAGCCAAGCTCACCAAGTCCTTTTCATCTACAGTAAACCCCACACTTCACAGCTCATCCTTGCACTGGAAAAAATTCGTGAGGTATTTCGGTATACTGTCGCCTTTCTCCATTTTTATTTTTCTGAGCTTGTCTTTAAGCGCCAACTTCCTCTAGTCGCTTCTGCTTTGGAACAAGTCTGTCAAAGCTTTCCACATTAAGAATGGAGTAGCTTTACGGGTAAGGCTGGACACAATGTGTAGTCCTTTAGCCTTCCAACGAGAATTCTTTGACACTTCGCTACCTTCTTTTTATATGCGTCGAGTACAGGTGTCAGCAGAACCGGGGCTTTGGAATATCAGCATCTATGAACTCCTTCAACCCATTATCCTCCAGCACCGCCTCCATCCTGTCCTTCCATGCAATATAATTTGAGCTGCCCTCAAGGGCATACTCCAATCGCAATCCGTTGAAATACATTTCAATGAATGCTCAACTTCGACACCAAGAAAACACTACAGCAAATTCAAATTCCACCAGCACAAAACTCACTGTTTCAATAATTGCAATTGCTCCAATGATCAACGCTCTGATACCATGTAGAAATTATATGCACTACGCATGAATATGTCCAAGATTCTCCTGATCACACACTATTTTAACTTCATGCACAATACAGAATCTATCCCACCATTGATCATCACATGTGGAAATTAACACAATTGCAATGCACACATGAAACCATAAAAATTCACACACTTTAACATAGTTGTTTTCACGGGAAAGCCTAAAGCTAAAAACCCCAACTATTTGTATATAATATATGTCATAGAGATCATGTAACAATCCTCATACAAAGCTGATCATATCAAGCTCTCAATACAATACAATCGCTACACACTAATCAGGCCCGATCTTGCAAATCCATGCACCGATATTTGCCACCTGCTAGTCTGCCTATACTGCGCAATCCTTGCTGAAGAATGGCTCTTAATGAACTCGAATCCACCAAGCTTGCACTGCGCAATCCTCATTGGCATCTCCACTGAGTGTTGGATGCAATCAATTCATCACTATAGTCACAACTGATACTCACACTTTCTCTTTCACCTAACTCTCCACTGGTCTCCACTGAAACTGTCTATGCACTGTAGTTAACTGATGTACTCTTGAGTTGATTAATGAGTTATTATTTGTGAATTAATTAACTAATTAATTCACTCCACTCTCACTAGTGTATCATTCAGTTAGACTAGATACAACCAGCTCAACTGAGTCTAACTGAGTTAAACTGAATACAACTCCATAACTACTTCTTCCAACTGTGTCATAACTCTGCCACTTGAGTTCTAACTGAGTCCTCCATGCATTAGCTCCAGTAAACCCTCGGGAATAGCGTAATTCCTCCTGTCAAGCTGTGTGCCAGAAGCAGTAACTTAACTGAAGTGCTCTGAGAGAATAAGATAATGTTTAGAGTCCAAATATTATTAAGAGCTAATAATATTCGACATATCTATTTTTAGACTGGCAATCTAAAAATAGATTCTGCCCAATATGTCTAAAAATAGAAGTCCATCTATTTTTTTCCAACTTGACCAACCATCCACAAATAGCATCCTGCAACTCATAGAATATGATCGACATGTCTAAAAATAGACTTTGCGCCAAAAATAGCCTGTGGGCCCACTTAGTGAAGGCGACTCTTTTCACTGAGCTCATCATCTTTGTTGAATCTCAATAGTCAATGGGTAAAACCGACACTTCCAAAATCAGAAATTTTATTAATTTTACAATAGGAAAAAGACCATGAAGCCTCATCTAACCCAAGGAAAGTCTTCACAATGAAGCTCTAGGCCATAAACTTTTCCTTGCTGAAATATTTCTGCAATTGAGGCCAAAGAAAGGCTAAAAAAAGTTCAGATTTTTACAAGAGGAGAAGAGAGGCTAAGTCTCTTCAATGCCCATGACCAAGAAATAGATAAGGCAACCCAAGTAGAACTCAACCTTGCCAAATGACGCGCTCTAATGCCCACGACCAAGAGAGGGAAATGATCTTGAAATTATAGCCCAAAGGTCTTGTTGATCCTGATGGATATTGGTGGCCACCCGCCTATTCCACGTAGTCAGTTTCATCAATTTTCTTATTTACTATTTTTAGCAGTTTTTCGGGTCCTGAACTTTCGGAGCTGTTTTGAGGCCTTAAACGTCGTAATCCTTGGAGATATCTTTCCAAGGAGGTATCATACGCGCCAAACAAAGATACTATGACCAAGTTACGACCCCGAGAAGTTGCCTGCCCAACTAACCTCACGGGGGCCCATAAAATCTTGGTGTTACATCTCCTCGGGTTAGGGTTTTGGTTGTTTAGGGTTTTCTCTTATTTTTCAATAATAAAAAGGCCCTTGAGCCTCATTGTAACATAGTTCAGAGGCATGTAGCCGCCACATTTCTTCTCAGAGATAAGCTACCATCGCCCTAGCTAGTTTATGTCCATTACGTCTGTAAGTTTTATTTCTGTTACATATCTATGTTTATGTTTATTTCTGTATTTTATTTTTTTCTTGCATAAATCCAGATTCAGGTTATGGCTCCATGAGGGTTTGAAATATATTCCAGTTTCAATGTTTTGCAGTAATTTTTAGCAAACTTCATGCAAGTGCCACGGTCTCCACAAATCATATTAGATAGTGCAAAATATCTCATTTAAAAGTATTTTTTATTATCTAAAATGGGTTTTTTATGGAATTTGATTTCGTTTCCCGGTTTGAGAGATATGAGCAATTGAAGTTACACCTATCTGGAACACTGCGCCACCACACATCCTATGAGTTTGTGGAATCATTTTCTCACCCCATAGGTCATCAAATTTCAAGTGTCTTATATCACTAGAAATATCTATTCAATACCTCAAATGGGTCTTTTACGAAATTTGATTCCATCACTTATAGCAGAAGTTATTAACAAAGTTGCAGCAAAAGGTCCATTTCAACCAAGATCCAGATCAATGGTATCAGAGCGGTCTGCTCTTTCTCGATCTTTCTTTGCATGTCCCCAACGAGGTCGGGGTATAAGGATTTAGGGCTTGATCTAGTTGAACCTTTGCAAGATCAGCCTCGCAAACCTCGACGACCTCCCATGGCGGAAGAAAAGAAAGAGGAGAGAGCAGGAGATCCTATCAAAAGATTGCTTGAGGAGGCCCTTGAGAAACAAAGGAACGCGATGATGGACAACTTTGCCGAGATCCTTCAACGAATACTCACCGTCAGTGCATCTGCATCCAGCAACCACTCTGGAGGCGCCACTACTTTCAAGGTACAAATCAACTTCAACATTCCTGTGTTTGAAGGCCAGATAGATGCAGACGATGTAGATAGATAGTTGAATTTGTTGGAAGGGTATTTTTCGATCCATGATTTCTCTGACCGAGAAAAGATTACTTTTGCACTCCTCAAAGCTGCCCCCATGTCAAAGACTGGTGGGAAACCTACTGTGAGCAAAAGGATGAGATGGAACTCTCTCTGTTCTTGGCAACACCCGCTTGGAATTTGTTTCGAGACGGTATCAAGGAAAAATATTACCCCGTGGGGAGCTATGAGGAAAAGTACATCCAATGGACCATGCTGCGACAGCAAAGGGATCAAGATGTGCATGAGTTGATGAATTTGTTTCATACCCTGCGCATAAAGTTGGGTATTAAAGATTTAGAGAGACATTTGGTGGTCAAGTACTGCAGCTGTTTGCACAGATACATTCAGGAGGAAATGGAGTTCCTCGACATTACCTCGCTTGGTGCGGCATATTGATATGTCGCCAAGATCGAGCAGAAATTTAAGTAGAAGAAGCAAGACTTTGGATCTACGAATCCGAAGCCAAGGAAAGGCGCCCTCGAACCACATAAAAAGGGGCAAAGCCAAAGCAGGGTGACTCAGAACAACACCACAAAGTCAAAGGACACTTGGAAGTGGTGTGAATTTCATAACAACTCCACTCACAACACAAACGAGTGTTGGACCAAACAATCGCTGGTGGCTGAATTGAAGGCATCGGAATCAGATGCATGTTTTGATTCTAAGTCAGAACAAGACAATGGGAATGACAAAGGGAAGCAGATCATTGATGTGGATCCCAGTGCCACTGTTGCCATCACCAAGCTCCAGAGGGAGAATCCTGAGGATCCAGAGGAGGGGGAGCGCCTCTTCCATTCGCAGATGTGGGTGAAGGGTTCTCCATTGCAATTCATTGTCGATAGCGGAAGTCAAAATAACCTCATTTCAGCAGAAGTCGTGAAGCGGCTCGACCTATCGACCACAATACAACCACAGCTGTATACCATCGGGTGGTTTCACCAAGGAAGGGATCTGCGCGTCAGCCAGCAGTGTCGCCTTTCGTACAACATCAAGCCCTTCACGGATAAGGTACTGTGTGTTGTTGCTCCTCTTGAGGTGTCTGATGTATTATTGGGCCAACCATACTTGTGGAAGCGACATGCTGTGTATGAGTCTAGACCTCGTTTTGTTATTATTACTCTGGGAAACAGGTTGTACAGGATACTAGAGGTAGTATTGCCTCCTGCCATCTCTTTGATTACTGCAAATTAACGCAGTAAGATTATTTCCCAAATTAGGAAATTTTTCTTCATTACAATTCGCCCACAGGGCAAGAAGAAGATTATGGCCACAACCTCCAAACAGGGCTTCCCTGCACGGCAACGAAAAACGGACAAAGTTGTGGAGGAATACAAGGACATTTTCTCCTCACTCACAGAGGTTCCTCTACACTATCAGGTCAAGCATTCCATTGATCTGACCCCAGGCGCATCGCTACCTGATGTTTCCATACCTCATGCGACCACAAAGAGAAAATCCACACGTGTAATGTCTGATGTTCGCCAATAGGTCCACGGCATCTTGGAGAAATCCAATGCCAAGTACAAGTAGCACCAGGATCAACATCGAGTGCCACACAAGTTCCAAGTGGGTGACACATTTTGGTTACATTTGCATAAGAGCGCCTCACTGCAGCCCATTGTAAGTTATGCTCACTTCAAAGCAGACCAACTCCTTCACCAGGGAAAGTGGTTCACCAGGGACCAGGTTCAATAGAAATTTCCCTACCTCATAGAGGCTTTGCATGGAATGGGGACCATTGCTTTCTAAGGGGGGAGGAATGATCCAGGTCGATACTGGTGGCCACCCGCCTATTCCGCGTAGTTAGTTTCATCAATTTTCTTATTTACTATTTTTAGCAGTTTTTCGGGTCCTAAACTTTCGGAGTTGTTTTGAGGTCCTAAACGGCGTAGTCCTCGGAGATATGTTTCCAAGGACTCAGGAGATATCATACGTGCCAAACGTAGATACTATGACCAAGTTACGACCCCGGGAAGTTGCTTGCCCAATTAACCCCAAGGCCCATAAACTCTTGGTGTTACATCTCCTCGGGTTAGGGTTTTGATTGTTTAGGGTTTTCTCTTATTGTTCAACAATAAAAATGCCCTTGAGCCTCATTGTAACATAGTTCAGAGGCATGTAGCCGCCACATTTCTTCTCAGAGATAAGCTACCATCGCCCTAGCTAGTTTATGTCCATTCTGTCTGTAAGCATATTTTAGCCATTTGATATTAATGAAATGAAGTTTTATTTCTGCTACATATCTATGTTTATGTTTATTTCTGTATTTTATTTCCTTCCTGCATAAATCCAGATTCAAGTTACGGCTCCATGAGGGTTTGAAACATATTTCAGTTTCAATGTTTTGCATAAATCTTTAGTAAAAGTCATGCAAGTGCCATGGTCTCCTCAAATCATATTAGATAGTGCAAAATATCTCATTTGAAGTTATTTTTTATTATCTCAAATGGGGTTTTTACGAAATTTGATTTCGTTTCTCGGTTTGAGAGATATGAGCAATTGAAGTTACACCTGTCTGGAACACTGCGCCGCCGCACGTCCTATGAGTTTGTGGAATCATTTTCTCACCTTACAGGTCATCAAATTTCAAGTGTCTTATATCACTGGAAAGATCTATTCATTACCTCAAATGGGTCTTTGACGAAATTTGATTCCATCACTTATAGCAGAAGTTATCAACAAAGTTGCAGCGAGATGTCCATTTCAACAAAGATCCGGATCACCTGCAAGCAAACTTATTAGTAGTTTCGAAGACGAATCTCGCAAGTTGCAAGTTAGATATGGGCTACAAAAGCACACCAAGTATTAGCTCAATAAATTACAAAATATGTTACAATATAATCTACAAAAGGCTAAGCCAAAGAGTATGAGTAAACTCTCCTATTTGACTAGCCATGATTTAGCTCTTTGAAATAGAAAGATAGTAACAAATGAAGCACAATACTTGAAAAATAAATATTGAATTGATTAAATGCAAGAGATAAGAGCCTAAAATTCGAAGGAACCCCTGCAAAACAAATGCGAATGGTGAGACTTTGGAAATTAACACATGCGGGTTCTTCTTGAATATTTCAAGAGTGGGTTGGTCCTCCGAGAACTTCCCCTCATGCTTGAAGCTTGATCAAAGAAATATTTTCTACACAACTTCACCAAAACCAATTAGATCCACATGGAATTAATCAAATGCAATGGAGAGAAAATTCTAGAGATATATTTGACATCAACTAAAATATTTCTCTACCTAGAGCAATTAAACAATCCTTATGCTAATATGAGATAGCTACACATCGACATCAATTGAAAAACATGATGGAATTAATAGCATGAGAAAGCAAATAGAAATATAAGAACAAGTACATCAAGAATTTACCATACACAAGGAGAAGAACACCTCACAAGTAACCCCAAAGTCCGTTGTATTATATTGTAAATGAGTGTACAATTTAGCAACGTATCCTTAAGCCCAATAGATCGTATTGAGTATGGTTTTGTGCTTAAGGAAGAATGTCTTGACCCTTCTCCAAATCATCATGATCAAGTGATTGATGCGTACCTTGAGGATAGTGCCAAAAAAGAGACTCATGAATTGGAAAGCATGTCCTCTAAGGATAATGATGACGAAGATCTAGACCCCGAGAGTCCCTCGGTGTTGGAAGAATGGATGATTGAGTATCAAAAGTCTTTCAAGAAGTTAATGGCTACATATAACTCCCAAGAGATTTTTTCCTACTATTTTGAGCAATCAGAAAGACTCTGTAACATGAAGTGTGAATATAAAAGGCGTCCTACCGATGACCTTCTTCTTGAAACATTCCGTCAGAATCATTTAGTAAATACCTTGGATCTCATTCTTCGAGAACAGATGAAGGAGGAAAAGTCTTCCATGTATAAAGAAGAGAATGAATGGCATCCTAACCAACACCAAATATGTAGTGAAGAATGGGATGATTCTAAGGAAGGTCATGATAAACAAATAAATGAAGAACCTATGAATGACTCTTGGGCTGTTGATTAGGGAGTTGGGTATGATTGCAATAATGAAAACCCCATAGTCTCTCAAATCCATGAGAATGAACTCAGGAAGGAAGAAGATAATCCTCCCCTTTGGAACAACAATGTTCGCCCTTACGAACACCACCCTAGTGATTGGAAGGGTCTCTTTTTTATGTTCCAAGATGATTCAATCAAAGAAGAGCCTTCTGAAATTGTGGGAAATTCTGATGACTCTAATATGAAGAAAATTGAGGAAGAAGCTTCATTAAGCCATGCCACCGATACATGGTTTTTCTTCATGTTTGAGCATTCATCCCCTCTTCATGTCCCTGCCCCTGAGATGGATGTTTGTGACAAGGTCTGTCCCCCTAGTTTTGATGAAGAGCTAGTTCCCCTCGCGAGAAAACAACAATCATGGTTTTTCCTCAAACACAATGACAAGCCCATTTCTTGTTTTCCCAATGACTAAAATAGTATCATCCTAAATATGCATGAGTTATTTACCCCTTCTTACCCTAAGGATGATAGGCCTGAGATAGTTCTTTATTGAAGATTCATATACTTGGTCATTGACATATCCATCTCCTGGTTAGAGAATCAAATTAAATCCTCTCAATTGATGTCAATTCCTTCTTCCAGTTTTCCTTTCTGTGACATATGGGTCTCTTGTTTTCCCACCTCTCGCCAACCCCTCATATCATCATTCCCACTTGTGTTGTTATGTTCATTGCAAAAATAATCATGGAAGCATGCGTTATTTTATTGATCAATTGACAGGTTGGTTGCATTGGGTCTATGATTATACCTAGTACTTGACACATTGTATGTTAGAGTAGGATGCATTGCATGATGATTTTTGCATTAGAAGTAATCGCATATGATATTTCTCATGATAGATTAGATGCATTTAGATTAAAATTTGCATATTTTATTGCTTGTTTTTATGGGCTGACATTAAGCATGGGTGATCATAAGACACCGTGAAAAACATGCTGCCTTGTGGCTTTGATCTTTGACATGTGCAGATAATAGGTCTACGGTGACCAAGAGATTGGTGGAGTTCTCGTGACCTCCCATTCGAGTAGCCTTGTCCACTTCTTCGAGAGATCACGTCCCAGTTGGAGCCAGATGTTACCACCACTTCGTGGGTGATATCCCTAGGAGAAATTTTTCTCCATGACGGACCTCAGTCGACAGCCAACAATCCCTTGCAACCTCCTACTAGCTCATTGTGCCATTTCTCCACCACCTGAGCCAACCATGTGGTCCCTCACCCATCTATATTGATCGTATGTTTGAAGGTGGGCCTCTCGAATCTAAAGGTATGTCTTTTCATTTGGTAATTGAGTATTGGGTTTACTTGTCATGGATACCTATAGGCATGGATTGATGGGGGGATTTGGCGGAAAGAGTGGGCTTAGTTTGTGCTCTTGTCCCCTTGATCTCTTTTGGGTGTTACCATTGCAGCTTAGTCCCGTGGGATCTCCTCTATTGACCATTTGGTTCTAGGGTGGTACTATTTGGGAAACCCCGACTTTGGTTGCGTGGTCTCGCTCCTTTATCTGTGAAAATTTCTAAATCGAAATCCAGATGCAGTGACTGATATTATTTCTTCTACTTATTATTCCAATAACAAGTTATTTACAAAAATTACTTTAGTAAATATCAAAATAAATTCTACTACAACCTTCACAATTAAAAATACTGAGACAAGATATAAAGAAATACAAGTACAAGAATGACATTTATTTTTAGACAATTGTCCCCTGAAAAATCCAATGTGGGAAAACTGGTGCAACAAATGAGGGTTTCTTTATTATTCTTCAGCAAAAATCTCTTGTACAAGGAACAATCAATAGTAATGAAGAGAATTCTTTGTTATAACACTAGAGAAAATTTTCTCACAAATATAGATGAGAACCTCATCCCTCAGAGGCCCTGCTGCCTCCTCTGCGTCTGCACTGCGTGAGAACTGTGCAATTATGCGTCACTGCATTGCACCATCCCTCTGCTGCTTCTATGTTGTCCCTTCTTTGCACCGCGTCACCAACTCTTGCAATCTCGACTGATTGTGATGCCCTCTCTCTCCTCTCCACCTGCAACTCTCCCTTTGAATCGATTTTCTCTTGCCGAACTTCAGCCACTGAAAAAATCGATCTGCTTGGGCAACTGAATATCTGCTCTGGTGTATTTTCCAAATGACCCTCAGGCTTCTTTAAATAATCTTCCCGTTGAC
This sequence comes from Pinus albicaulis, assembly GCA_034641835.2. NCBI lineage: Eukaryota > Viridiplantae > Streptophyta > Pinopsida > Pinales > Pinaceae > Pinus > Pinus albicaulis. Next base: position 323,181 of record JAXQQM020091360.1, read on the forward strand.
ATTCAACGACCTATATTAGAAGCTAATCAATGGCTAAGATCATTTTGACTTGATCCTCTTCTTCTTCTAGAAGTTACACACATAGTTTAGATTAATACCCATTAATTATTTTAATTTCCTAAGTTTAGACTTAGGGTCTCATTAAGAATAATTAATTTATCAAATAAAACTATCTCCAGGTGGAATTTCCCCAAACGATTTCTGAGTTATCTGGAATACATGTGTCTAAGCCTCCTTACAAAATTTGAGACTTAGAGGACTTCCGATGCTACCCAAAATAAACACTCCCTTTTAGCGAGGAATGTGCTCTAGCAATACACTCTACTACATACTGCTCTAACTCTAAAGCATCTCCCTCTGCGCTGTTAATGTCTGACATGCTGTCCACCAACTACTGTGCTGCTGCTGCAACTGCACTGCTGCTGACACTACCATTGTCAACACTGCATTTGTACTACAACTCCCTCTCAAAAGCTGCATCTGTGGCTTGAGACATCACCTGTTTCTACTACTGAAATGGATTCTCTACCATACCCATCAACTCCCTGAAGTGAACAAACTTGGCCCTTCCTAGAGCTTTAGTGAATATGTCTGCCACCTGATTTCCTGTGGGGACTTACTGCAAATGTACTGCCCCATGCTGAACACAGTCTCTAATGAAATAACACCTGATGTCGATGTGCTTTGACCGATCATGAAACATTGAATTCTCAGAGAATTTAATACAACTCTGATTATCACAGAATATATTGGTTGCTTCCATCCTTCTTCTGAACAAATTCACTAGCAGTTTTCTAAGCCATATGGCTTCGCACGTAGCTATGCTTGATGCCATATATTCTGCTTCTGCTGAGCTCAGTGCTACGAACTTCTGCTTCTTACTGCACCAGGAAGTCATTCCTGACCCAATACTGAAGCAATACCTAGTGGTAATTTTCCGATCTACTGAACTTCATGCCCAATCTGCATCTGTGAATCTGCTCAATTTGACATCATCTCCTTGGGTGTATTTCAACCCATATTCGATTGTTCCCCGCACATATTTGAGAATGTGCCTAGCTGCTACCCAGTGTATCCTCTTCGGTTCTACCATGAACTCACTAAGGGAGTTGACAACAAAGCAAATGTCTAGCTTGATCTTGACCAGATACACAAGTGACCCAATGAGTTGTCTGTACAAGGTGGGGTCCACTTCCTTGTCTCCTGATGTATATATCTTCTTCCAGTTGGTTATCATGGGCATTGCCATGGGCCGACAATCCTGCATCTTGAACCTCTTCAAAATTTCTGTGGCATACCTTCCTTGTCCTAGGAAGATCTCCCCATTCTTCTGCCATACCTCCAACCCTAGAAAATAATGCATCAACCCCAAATTCTTCATGTCGAATTCTGCGTCCAAGTTCTTGCAAACCGTTTATGAACCTAGATGATCCTGTAAGGAATAGAACATCTACATATAGTACCAGAACTAGTGGCTCATTCTCAACCATCAAATAGTAGAGATTGGGATTTGCATCACTCTTGACAAATCCCAACTGCTGCAAGTAACCGTCTATCTGACCATACCACCCTCTGGGTGCTTGTTTGAGCCCATGTGAAGGGTAATATATCAAAATGGCACAGAGTGCAATACATATCATCGAAAAAATACATAAGCAATGAGGCTCAAAATGGCCCATAAAGTCCAAAAACAATGCTACAAGCTATGAGGCAATTAGGCTATAGTCTACTACAAATCTACATATATGCTATTAGTGATCAACATTATCACTTGAAACTTCTCATCATGATCAAACTCAGTTGCTTGAGTCTCGACTGCCAAAATTTGCAACTACTCGAGTCACAAACTTCTCTATTGGTTCAGTGACTTGAGTCTCAAACTTCTGAAGGTATTCTGCCCTAATATGCCCTATTACTTCATTTGGTGCTCCACATGGCTTTACATGGCCTCCTATCCCAACCAAGTGCTGCTTGAACCTGTAAATACCCCCTCCTACAATAGATTTTTGGCAATATTTGCAGATCATTTTTCCATCAATCATATCACAATGAGACCATGCAATATCCTTGGCTTTTGGAGGCATGATGGTTGCTACTTAGCTCAAACTCTATGTTCCACTACTCCAACAAAAACTCAACACTCTCCAAGCTCTCAATCAAACTCACAAAAGCTCCAAATGAGATGGTGTGAGACAAATGAGAGGCTGCCTCGGCTTATAAAGGATTGGGGAGGGTGTTTTTGGAGGGAAACAACCCTCCTCTTCCCTCCAAAACAACCCTAAACCGGCCAAAACTCCATGTGTGGGTCCCTTTGCGGCCTTGCCAGCTAACCGGCCGGTTAAGGACGGAACCGACTGGTTTATCCCTAAACTAGACGGTTCCGTCCTTAACCGGCCGGTCAACACTGGTTTGACCAGGAAAAAGTGCGAAGGAGGGGTTCAAGCCGGGTTTTTTGACCGGTTTTGACCGGCTAGGCCCTTGACTGACTGGTTTGACCGGTTACCAGTTCAAACTGACCGATTTTGAATACTATGCTGTGAATACACTCTCGGGCGTTTTCTTGCCCAATGCTCTATGAGGAGTCCTATTCTGGATATACACTGTTGTGTTGCATGCTTCTGCCCATAAGAACTTAGGCAGATGCTGGTCATTCAACATTTCTTTTGCTGCCCCAACAATAGTTATTTATTCCGCTCTGCAACTCCATTTTGCTCTGGATTATATGGAGTCATCCATTCTCTTTTGATGCCTTCTCTTGTGCAAAACTCTGTGAAGTCCTTGTTCGTATATTCTCCACCATTATCTGATCGCAATACTTTAATCTTCGTCCCTGTCAGGTTTTCAACTGGAGCTTTGCATTCTTTGAACCGATCAAAGACCTCATCCTTGGTCTTTAAGAAGTAGATCTAAGTTTTCCTGGAGTGGTCATCAATAAAGGTGACAAAATATTGTCCACCACTAAGAGCTCTAGTAGACATCGGACCGTATATATCTAAGTGTATTAGTCCCAATACACCTTTCGACCTACTGTTGCTTCTGGAGTAAGCTGCTTTAGCGTACTTCCCTTGTATGCATCCTCTACATACATCATCGTGCTTGGTACTTAAGACTTGAACTTCCGTAACAGTTTCTCTGAGTATCCTTAGAGATCCATGGTGTAGATTTCCCATTCGTTTGTGCCATAGCTCATTCAGGTCCTTTTCACTATTGAGATCGCTACCTACCAGTGCCATTGGAGACTCGAGCTGCAACCTATATAGGCTGTTGCTTCGAGTTCCAATCTGAGCCTTTTTCTTCTAGCTTGGATGCTTGACGTATACTTTCCTTCCAATGAAGTACACGTCATATCCCTTGTCCTGCAACTAGGACACTGAAAGTAAATTCATCTCCATTCCTGGCATATGCAACACATTCATGGCTCAGAGGCTATCTCCTGCTTCTGTCTGAAATGCTATGGTCTATCTCCCTACTGAGGTACACTTCGTTTTGTTTCCCATAGTAATCTGGAAGTTCATTCATTATTCTTGATAGCTCAAGAAATATTCTCGTACTCCATTCATATGAGTTGAAGCCTCGCTATCAATGTACCAATCATCGATAGATGCAGAAGTTGACAAACAAGCAAATTCTTCTTCCAATCTGGAAGATAACTCGAAAATGTCATGATCTTCCATCATGTTATTTCATTTCTTTGACATCCTCTGCAGGAAAAACTGCGTAAGCCCTCTGGAGCTCGATTTGCTACTAGTGCAGCACCACGACTTCCCTTCAATGCAAATTCTTATGTAACCTTGCTCAATCAAGCTTTGATACCATGTGAAAATATCTGAATCGAAATCCAACTGCAGTGACTGGGATTATTTCTTCTACTTATCATTCTAGTAACAAGTTATTTACAAAAATTACTTCAGTAAATATCGAAATAAATTCTACTGCAACCTTCACAATTAAAATACCGACACAAGATATAAATAAATACAAGCACAAGAATGGCAATTATTTTTGGACAATTGTCCCCGGAAAAACCCAATGTGGGAAAACTAGTGCATCAAATAAGCGTTTCTTTATTATTCTTTAGCAAAAATCTCTTGTACAAGGAACAATCAGTGATAATGAAGAGAAATCTCTGTGATAACACTAGAAAAAATTTTCTCACAAATATAGATGAGAACTGGATCCCTTAGAGGCCCTGTTGCCTCCTCTGCATCAGCACTATGTGAGGACTGCACAGTTCTGTGTCACTGCACTGCGTTGTCCCTCTGCTGCTTCTCCGTTGCCCCTTCTCTGCACTGCGTCACCAGCTCTTGCACTCCCGACTGATGCTGATACCCTCTCTCTCCTCTCCACCTGCAACTCTCTGAATTTATTTTCTCTTGCCGAACTTCAGCCACTGAGAAAATCGATCTCCTTGGGCAACTAAGTATTTGCTCTGGTGTATTTTCCAATGACCCTCAGGCTTCCTTAAATAATCTTCTCGTTGACATTCAATGGCCCAGATTAGAAGCTAATCAATGACTAAGATCATTTTGACATGATCCTCATCTTCTTCTAGAAGTTACACCCATAGTTTAGATTAATATCCATTAATTATTTTAATTTCCTAAGTTTAGAGTCTAGATTTAGGGTATCATTAAAAATAATTAATTTATCAAATAAAACTGTCTCTGGGTGGAATTTCCAGAAACAATTTCTGGGTTATCTGGAATACATGTGTCTAAGCATATCCACAAAATTTGAGACTTAGAGCACATCTGATGCTACCCCAAATCAACATTAACTGCATGTATTAATCCCCTTCCGCTCATTATACTCCCATTCATCATTTCTCCCATTTGGGTCCACATAGGGTTAGCCTCCCTATCCCCTTGCCCCCGCCTTGGTTTAGGCTTGGAATGATGCCTCAGAGGTTGAAGCACCTAAAAGAAAAAGAAAAAGAAAAACATAATTGGCCACACTTAATAGGAAATTGTACCACAAAATGCAAAAGATGGTCAGGACAAAAAAATAATTAGCATGTGGGCAAAATCTAATGCATGAGCTTTGCCCCTTACCCATAGTCATCACCCTAGTTCCATAGGCCCTAGATGAGCCTCCTTTGTCATACAAAAACCCATGATTGTCCCAAATCCCTGGAGGGAAATGAACCGCCCTACCTTAAAAGGTGTAATCACTGCTATATCTGACACATCATGCTCTTATCATTGAGCCCCGAGCAGTTAATTAAAGAAAATTAATGAATGCAAAAGGCATATAAAGAAGGGTGGAAAAATTAAGGCCGGGACACCTCATGTACCATGATTTCTCCCTCCTACACATTATATACCCTAGTGTGGGCTTCCCCTTATCTTGTTGCCCCTATGTCCCGATATGTGGCCCAAGATTGCCCCTCTCATTCCCTACTCCTTTTCTCTTATTTATCACTTTCCACCCTCATTCAAAGGATGTAGCTTGGACCTACTATCCCCTTTAAGGGTTGAAACCACTTAATAAGGTACATGGCTAACCTCCTTTGGAGTATGAAGACACTAACACATGCCAAAGCCCACTACGGAAGGGCATGTCATTGTGAAATGCCCACTTTGTTATCCATGATTTGTAAGCTCTTACACCGTTATTCTCATGATTGATTGTACTAGAAGCCTAGGGGACGCATTGGATCTTATACAAGATTGTAGGTGGGTTCCATTTGGGTTTGGTCTCACTATTCGAGATCCTAACGCAAGAGAGCTACATTGGCAACCCTAGGGTGTGCGTAGAGAGCCATGGGCCTCCACAACAATGGACATCACTCCACAGATCCTCATCGATGTTCAGAGACTACTAGCGATCCACTTTTGGGATGGTGGTGATGTGCTTGGTACACTATGCCCAGCAGGGCCCACAGGAGCCCCACACTCTTGACAGGTGTCCCAGGACTTGTACGATGTTATGGCAGCATTCATTCCATCACTAGAGCCCTTGCAGAGGATCTACAGACATCTCTGATTCATATAGAGATCCATGGGGTCATTTGTGTGGCCCCACACTCACTAGGAGCACCACAGGTCTACTACTTGGAGAACAAGGGGCCACCCTTGTCCATCATATTCCGAGGAGTTTATTCTTCATTATGGCACTTCAGGATATTATTAAGCCTTTTGGAGGGCTCCACGACATGTACATATTATTATTTGGCCCCTTATGAGGCTTATTTTTTCCATTTATGAGCTAGTTTGGTGGGATTGTCACCAATAGGAGTTTTATTTGCACATTATTTTATCATTAGGGGCTAATGTAGGCTCATAGACTAATTAGAACTCCTTAGAGAGGTATATATTGATGTCAGCTACCTTCATTTGAATCTAGTCTTAGAGAATTTCACATTTCTTCTTGGAGGATCATTTTGGATAAATGGATGAATTTTGATGTATGGATTTGGGCCATTTTTATCTTGGAGCTTCAAGTTTTGCAAATGTGATGTTGGTTGGATATACTCTCTAACACTGTAAGTAAATTTTAATGATATATTCTTGCTGCTGCGTACTGTTGAACTTCGCTATAATTAGGGCTAGTTGCTGCATCATTGGAATGTGGAATTGAGTATCTATTTAGCTTGTTTAATGTATGGGCCATTGTTAGATGAATGAAATGTCCTAGAGATTGTTTTATCTCAATAAGCTTGCACTATTTGCATGAAGTATAAATGTTTGAAGGTCACTTTTATTTTTTTTCCCTTAACATTGGATGAAGTTGACTTTCCGAGTCTCCTTGATCAAGAAGTTGAGTTCTCAATCATTATCATCCTTGACTCCATTTCCCCAAGGGAAATAGGCACTGGTCCCTCAAAAGGGTGGTAATTTTCCCTTTCCCCCTGGTCTAGCCATGATAGATCACTTAGGGCATTAATTTCCCGAGAATCCACCAATTTTTGCCTAAGAATCCCCAAAGCTAGACCCTAGTAGGATCAATTTGGCCTTTTGAAGCAAAATATCCTGTATTTTCCTTTCCCCTCACCTTCTCCATGATAGGAACATCATTGGTTGCTATATTCCATCCTCAATCGTGGGCTTGGTCCACTTGGTCCCTTGTGGTCCCGTTTCCTAAATCATTAAGGGCTATTTGGGAAACCAAGTTCATATAGGATTTTAGGGATCGAGAAGTACCCCTTCAAGTTGTACCCCTCTCACTTATCCTCACCCCCTCAACTTTGGAAGGCAAGCCCCTTGCTTAAAAAGCAAGCAAGTACCATTCTTCACCTCCTCCTTGGGAAAGGGTTTTTGGGATCACTTCATATCTTTTCATTGACATATCCTTTATAAGTGGCTTCCCAAAGCATCAGGACTCCTCAGATTAGTGAAATTCTGTAAAGAGAAGGGAGTCTTAGCTGTGGTGAAAGTGGGCTAAGCCTCAACCGTTGCCCTTGGCTTAGCAGTTGCCCTATTAGGAACCCCTTTAGGTCCCTTGTTGGTTTGAGTGGTAACAGTCCCTCCAAGAGAAACTCATATTTCCCAAGTGGAGTGCTAAGTGTAGAAGAACTGGAGCTTAAGGTGAGACAAGCTCCCACAAAATCCTCCATCAAATATTCCTTTAGTGCATTAACTACTCCAAAGAATTCGATTTTCCATATTAGCAATTGCTGCATTGATTCCAGGAAATTCGATTTTCATGAGCTATTGGTGCATTTATTATGTAAGGTGCTCAGTCATCCTCCACATGTCCCTTGACTCAACTCTTTGACTTGGAATGATTCCAAGTCATTTTCATGTCATTCTGTCACATGGAATAATTTATCTCTCTATTTAATTTATTTCCACTTTTTGCACTAAGCTTAGGAAAAGTGGGTTTTGGGGGTCCTAAACACATTTTTGACCCCTCAAAGTGTGTCATAGTAGAAATTTGAGGGTGAAAGGTGCAAATTTTATTACTCATACCCCATACAACTTCTCTAGACATCACTTATTACATTACAAATACAATTTTTATTGCAATTTCTGCCCTGCGGGAAATTTAAAAAATAAAAAAATGACTACCTAGACCTAACCAAATTCCACAATTTTTTTGTGTGATCTAGTATGGTAATTTACATTGACCCTAGACACTAGGACTCACCCAAGGCCTCACTATCAAGCTATACTCCAGGTTTGGGGTATATTTGGAGGAAAAACTCAATTAATTATTAAGTCATGGTAGGGAGATGATAATTAACCAAGTAAAAAAAACCTTCCAGAGTAATACTCACTTGTTGGCAAGGTCCAAAACTACCTAGGCCTATTATATGAATCAAAACTCATCATACTAGCATCACTTATTACAATTCCCCGCAGGGTGTGGAATCTGGGTACAACATAAAATGATGAGAAGAAGAATTAGAGTTTAAAACTCTGGTAATCCGATGAGATCTGATGGTACAAATGTCCTTTGGTACATCCTTGGGCATGGAGTCTTTAGATAGTCATCAGGTGCCACTCCAGTGGTCAACAGATCCCACTCTGTACAAGTAGTTGATTGGGTCATTAATGTATCTGGTCAATACTAGACTAGATATATGTTTTGTTGTGAACACACTCAACCAATTTATGCTAGAGCCAAGGGTTCATTGGGTGGAAACAAAGCATGTGCTCAGGTATCTTCATGGTATCGTGGAGTATGGTCTGCAGTATGTCAAAGTTGGTGGACCACAGTTGTAGGGCTATACAAATTTGGATTGGGTTGGGAGTGTAGTGGACAAGAAGAGTACTTTTGGATGTTGTTTCAACTTGGGGTCAGTGCTTCTCGACACTGCCATTTGCTACATGTTTGATCTTGTAGATCCATCGAGAAGTGACCACTTACTTCCCCTCAGGCCTTCGTACAATCTCTCAAACATCATTCTTCTTGATGGAGTTGTGCTTCTCCACCATGGCATCCCTCCAAACTTGTTGGTCTTTTGCATCCTCAAAAGTAGAAGGCTCAGACTCACTAATGCTGCTCATCAAGACCATGTAGTTGGGAAATCTCCTTGGTGGTCGACACTACTTGATAAAACTGCTAGGAGCCTCCACTATCCCTCAAAGATTGTTTGGCCCATCTCAACCTCCTCTTGACATAGCTCGAAGGAATATCTTGATCCTCCTCCTAATCAAAAGTTTGTGTCCTTGTTGTTGGTGCTGCTGGTCCCTCCTTAGTTTTCGGATCCTCTCACTCCTGATCCTTTACCACTGCTGGATCTGACCCATATAACCTCCTAAAGATCCTACCCTCCTTGAGTCTGACATGTCTATTGACTACTGTCTTCCTCTGTGCTGGAATGTAGGCCCTGTAGGCCTTTGAAGTCTTGTGTTATCCAACAACGATGCCCTTTTTGCTGAGGGCTCCAACTTTGTCCTTTTCTTTGATGATATGTGGACATAAACTAGACTACCAAAGATGCAAAGTTGGCTCACCTTCGGTTTCACTCCTATGAAAGCCTCCTCAGGAGTCTTGTCCCCTAATGCCTTATGAGGACTCCTATTCTGCAAATACATAGTTGTATTACATGCCTCTACCCACAAGAACATTGGCAACCCCTAATCATGGATCATGTCCTTGGCTGCTCCGATGATAGCTTTTTTCTCGCTTTTCCACTCCACTTTGTTGCATATTATATGGTATTTTTAGCTCCTTTTTTATTTCTGCATCCTTGCAAAAATTCTTAGACTCGTTGGAGGTATACTTGTGTTGAGAATTTTTTAGGGCTTGAGATGAATACAAAAATTCTCTTCTTGATAATTACTTGTGAACTTGCTTATGTGTTCTCTTAGTTAATCTTTCATCAAGTCAATTATCAAAGTACTTAAAATGTAGAGACATAATTGATTTGTAACTGAATATCTTACAATTTGTTTAGGAAGGTAAATCTCTGATTCACCTTCCTAAATTTCTATCACCTTGAATTGATTCCGCAAACTGTAGCCTTCAATTAATTCCGTAGTTTATTCCTTCAATCCGCATTTTGTTCTTCTCCTTAGATCTGCTCCTTTCAATGCTGTACAATCTTTGACTTATCCACAATTCAGTTCCTTCTCCAACGCTGTCCACTTCAGATTTGACCGCAATCTTATACTCCTGTTCCTTCTGCAAATTATACTCCTGTACGTTTCTCAAATTATACTTCTGCTCCTTCCGCAATTTATCCCTTTCAATCTACATCAGGCTTCCATCCTTAGATCCGCACCTTATAACCGCTATGATGCCTTAGACAGATCCTCATTAGTTACCTTTCTTTCCATGCTGTCCACCGCAGAATTTACCGTTGTTTTCTCCTTGAAATGAACCATAGAAAAAGTCACACACACACACACACACACACACACACACACATATATGACTTGTCTAGCTATTAGGCTGACCATACTATAGGTAATTAGGCCGACTTGGTAGCTTGCAAATTAGGCCGACCTGTAGTTTATTTCTCCAGCATATTACTTCACATATATTCTCATATTGTTGTAGGTATTTCCGCTATAGTTTAAGCTTTACTTCTGGAGGGCTGATGAGAGCTTCTTTACAAGGTCTTCGAGCATATTCATTTGAACTGAATCCTTCATGACTTTGACCCGTAATCCTATTTATACTTTAGAAGACATGAACCTAGTAGACATCAAGAAGAATTCTATCTACATAAAATATTTCTCATGAAACCCATGAGACAAAAATACATTTTTATTATCAATGTCTTCTTCTCTACATAGTCATCATGAAGACCGACCTAGTTACATTTTACAACGACTTGCTCCCATTGTCTGATTTGAGAACTTTGATCTTCTTCCTCGTCTGGTTCTCCATGAGAGCTCATAACTCTTGAAATCGATTGAAGCCCTCATCCACCTTCGACATCAATACATGTATTGCTCATCTTATCTTTGACCTCGAACTCCCTGGCAAAGGGAAGTGGGAGTTGACTTATCATAAAGAACCATTACTATTGACCGCCTTCAAGAGGTATATCGATGTCCTCCTAGAGAAATCATCTACAAATGTCACATAATAGCAATATCCCGTCATAGACTCCGCTAACTTAGGACCATAGACATTGGAATGAATCAAGTTCAACACACCCTTGGACCTACTTTTGCTACTTAGAAAAGTGACCTTGGCATACTTTCCAAGTGCACATCCCTTTCACACTCCATCCTGCTATACACTGAACTCCGGAAGGCCAATGACCATCTCCTATAACAATGATAAGGCTCTATAGTGCAAGTGACCCATCCTCTTGTGCCATAGCTCACACAGGTTGTCACTATCGTGCATAGGGCTCGTATTGGTTGTCCTCTCAACAAGTACAAGTTACCTTCTCTGCCTCCAATTTCTCACCTCATGCTAGGATTAGATCCCTTTGGCCTGACAAGTACCTTCCCACCTATAAAGCTGACCTCAAAACCCTTGTCCTCCATAGTTGAGACTAAGAGTAAATTCTTCTCAAGCCTTGGTACATACATCACCTCATTCACCTCCATTGGACTCCTATAATCCATTTGAAACTGTATGGTTCCCACACCCTTTACTCCATACTTGACATTGTCACCAAGCTCAACATGTAGGTCTTTGTGCTCCTTTACTATATAGGTGAAGAGATCTCGAGATCCTGTCATGTGACGAGATGCTCCACTGTCCACGAACCACACCCCATGTGTAATGGCGCCAGAAAGAAAAGACATCAAGGAAAATTCTTTCTCAAACTTATTAGCTAACTTATCCATTTGTGCATATGTAGCCATAGGTGTCTTCTCCTTTCCCTTTTTCTTGTTTGGACATTGACTTGCATGGTGTCCATATTTTTGACATGCAAAGCACTTGACTTTTCTCATGCCCTTCTTGTTTGAAGATGCTCCTCCACTTGAGTTCTGCTTGGCCTTTGCCTTGCTCTTCTTTGCTTTCCCAACAAGAGCAAGGTTCTCCTCAAGGCTCATCCCCACCCTTACGCTGTCCATGAGTCAAAGACTCCTCCCAAATCTCCTTTTGGGTGAAATTGTCCCATAGAATATTCCAATCAGGAAGCTTGTCACGTGCAAGTATTCCTGTCACAAAGGTAGCCCATTTTTTAGAGAAACCACTGAAGGCTATATCAACAAGCTCATCCTCTTGCATAACTTCCCCAGCAACTGCAAGCTCATATCGAACTTGACGAATCCTAATGAGATATGATGCGACTATGTCTAATCTATTCATCTTGGTGTTTCTCAACTTCTCTCTCACAACCATCTTCCGGTTCTGGTTATTACTCTGGTACAACTTTGTTAAAGCTGCCCACATCTCATGGGTAGTGTTCTTTCTTGATATGTGAGGGATCACATGGTCCTTCATAATGTCCAAAATGATGTGCCTAGCTTCACATTCTTCAAATTGTGAGTGGCCTGTGCTATAGCATCCGAAGGAGGTTGTATATTTGTATCAACAATTGTCCCATAGGCCATTCTCCATGTGAATTAGCATGATCCTATCCTTCCATGGACTGAAATTAGACGCCCCTTCTAGCCGGTCTTCAAATCTCAACCCACTCAAGGTCATGTTGTCCAGATCAAACTTTTAGCCACAAAACCCTTACTGAAAATAAAAATCTTCTGAATAAACTTTGTTGTTATAACCCTTGTGCTATTGAGATTCTCTTCTTCTAAGTTTCGAGGGATCTGATACCATGTTAATTCGTAAGTACCATGTTCGTATTTTTGTTTCTTGCAACTATTTTATCCCCATAAAATATTTTTACTCAGCAAATTAATTTTTTGCTGTAAAATAAATTTTGAAAACAATAAAACATAATTACTCTGGTACACTTAACTCAAAATTTTTTGTAGCGAAATTATTCATAAAAAATCACATGCAGACAACAAATATTTTTCCCTCCAATTTTTTCTTCTTTAAATTATTCGCAGAAAATTAGGGGCTCTCTTACTAAGGAAAATGGTCCTCTAAAAATATACAGAAAATACTGCTAATGGAACTTTGCAAAATCAGCCCCCGGAAATTCATCTTGCACTTTGTTGCTGTCTCTCACAAGTTCAGCTCTCCTGAAGCAACTTGGCCCCTCAAATAGTGCGACCTCAACCCTCTCGGCCTCCCCATACTCGCCACACCACTCCACAAACTTGGCCTCGACCCTCGTGGCCTCTCGAAGCTCATGGCACACTTCAGCCTCAAATTAAAGCGAACCTCGACCCTCTTGTGCACTCCACATGCAACAAATCACAATTCAAAACCTATCTTAAATTTTAATTTGTTCCATGCAAAGTTGCGAATGTGAAATAGTAAGATTTAGGAACAAAGAGGAGTAGATATAAACTTGACAGAGAAAAAAAAAGATAAGAAAACATGGACAGAATTCAGATTAATTTTAAAAGAGGGAAACATAGCTAGGAATGATAATTTGGGTTGTAGGCTTGTAGCCTCCTCCCAAAGATGCAAAATCCACATATCCCAAGCACATATTTATTCTTGAAAATTGCAAAGCACATAGCCCAAGCCTCTAGGGTACACTAGTTAGTCTGCTCTAGTCCTTGTAGATAAAGCTACTCCAAACCTCTTTGAATCTCTCATCAATCTCTTTTTTTGATGGCCTTGGTTAAATTCTCTCCCTTATCCCATCTTTGAAGATTGAAAGATGCTAGGGTTGGAGGTCTACAAGACACAGGTATGTCTCTCTTGGTTCCTTGCACCCACATCCATCTCCATTTCTTTCCAATTGTTTGCTTCTTGACTCCATATGCCCCCCCCCCAAAAAAAACAAGTGGCATGCTAAGGCACTGATCTTCTATCCTCCATCACCCATTTTTCTTATAAAATTATCTAAACCATTTTGTTAGGGTTTTACTCTCCTAGTGATCCGTTGTTGTATGTTCGGGGAATTTTCCCTTTGAATTCAAAACTGGAAGTTATCTTAAAGCCCTAACAATCCTATCTATCCTAAAATCAAATTACTTTATCTATGGTTAGTGTAAGTACAAGTAGAAGCCTTCGGGGGCTCTTGACTTGTCTTGTCTGGGCCATTTGATCCCTAAGATCGACTAGGGAGAACTCCTCTTGAGTTGGAGGAGAGTTTAGCCAGAAGCAAGAGGGGGGTTGGTGAGGTGATAGTGGCTTCCTCTGAGGTGTTGTGAGTCTCACACTTGAGCTTTGGACTTTATCTCAAGAAGTGCAAGATTTTGTTGTAACAAGTCCGATGATGGACGATATCACCTACAACTAAAAAAATAACTAGGGGTTAGATGGACGATCTTGGCCTTTAAAATCCTTTTCGAGGATGATTTTATGATTGACTATTGAAGAGATCCCTCTTTATTGTAGTCGAACTTTTATTCATTGATGGGGGAGTTTGATACAAATTTCTCATTCAATGGGGTGGTTAAACATGTCGTTGTTGATTAAAGAAGAAGGTTTCCATTCTCCACCTTTAAAGAAGGATGCCCCTAGAGAAAGATCTATGTAAATGGTACGTTGAAAATTACGTACCCAAATGTTGGAAGGTGGAATCCTCTTGGGGGCTTTGGCAAGGGTTTTATTTTCATAGTGTTAGACAAAGAGGAAGTGACTCAAAAAAAAAAAATGGATGGAGTATGGATGATTATTGGTCCCCCTTATCCTATGTGCAACCTTGGACAAATACCTTCCACTTGGAGTTAGTGTCTCAACATAAATAGTCACTTTGGATGGAGATACCTTGTACACTTGAGCATTTTCAAGCACACATGGAGAAAATGTTATGGTAATTCCATCAATTGAATGTAAAAATAAGTGTGGTTTTCACACCCTTTGACATAATGATTGAGATTGTGTAGAGGTAGACATTTCACACCAACTTTCACTTCAGATGTTCTTGTTGTTCAACGGTACATCTCATATTCAAAAGGTCTTGTTGACCACTCCGTGTCAACTACCCTATAGAAGTACACATTTTTGCAAAGGAATTCCATCATATTTGAGCAGTCAGATATCCAGGATTCATCATCATCATTCATCAGTTTATTAGAGTTGTAAACCTAAATTCTGCTAGTTTATTGTAAATGATGCTAGTATGATTGTTTAATTATGTAACAACACCTAGGTAAGCTTTTGATTTTGGCAAAGGATTTCATCCTAGGAAGTTTTTTAACCTCACCAAATTATGTGTCTTTAAACACGGATA
Organism: Pinus albicaulis; assembly: GCA_034641835.2. NCBI lineage: Eukaryota > Viridiplantae > Streptophyta > Pinopsida > Pinales > Pinaceae > Pinus > Pinus albicaulis. The sequence goes on from JAXQQM020091360.1 coordinate 338,299, forward strand.
ATCGGCAGAGCTTATCTTCCAACTTAAACCCCAAAGCTAGGGTGGAATTCATTGACAAGGTCTTAAGTGAGTCTTAATGTTATATCGAATCTTTTGTAAAAGTGTGTTTGGGAATAATTTAAGCACATTTGGCTAAATTATTTATTAAAAACACACTTGGTCTATACTAGATCATATTGTGTCGCAAAATTGGGTAAATTATTAAGGGTCTATGTCTAAAGGTGTTTTCCCCTTTCAAGGGTTGAATTAATTGTAATATCTTGATATAAAAATATTTCGGTGCATTGTCCCCCATAATTAAACACCATGGCTAAAATATTTAAGGGTGGAAAATTTTATTAATACCCTTTAGTGTCAATTAATTAATTTTTCTGGCTGAATTAAATTAAAATCCGAAGCCAAAAAATTAAATGATTTTAAGTCAAAAAATAATTATTATTATTTTTGGTAAAAGCGGCAAAAATATTAGCCAAAAAATGGTCAAAATTTTAAAATTGAGAGAAATAAATTTATCTCCAAGTAGAAAAACAAATATTGGAGAAAGTGGTCATTTCCAAGGAAGAATTAAATTGACAAACCCAATTCCAAGGCGAAAAAATCACAAGAAATTCTTTGGGGCCAAAAAATAATTGCTTTTCAAGAAAATTATATTTTTTGGGTCCAGTTAGTTGAAGAAAATCGTGGGTCCAAAAGAAGTTCGATTTCCAAGGCCCTTTATCAAGGAAAAAATCAATTTTTTAATAAAAATTGAGTTTATGGACCATGATCATTAAGTCGAAAATGGTTTTTTGAGGAAAAAAGGTCAAAATAATATTTTTTAGACCTGGAAAAAAAGGGAATTATTATGGAATTCGAATTTCTTCATCAAGATCAAGGGACGATATTTATTTTTGGCATGGATAAAGCACCAAGTAGTTGTTATTATCCAAGATCTTGTCAAAAATGTGCAACTTCTTGGACCTAGCCGTTTTCTACTTGGAGGGGGATATATAAGGAAGCTATTTGCTCCTCATTTGATACCGAAAATTTTGTAAAGCTCTGAGTCAAGCTCTATCGTTGTAATATTTTTCTAGAAATAATAAAGAAGTCTTTGGGGTTTATTCATGGTGGTGTTCCTCTTCTGCTTCTTGTGGTAAAAAAAAGAATTGAATCGTGTTCTTAATGCTCCACTGAAATTAATTTTTAATAAGTTATTATTTCATTAGTGAGATGTTGGATTAACTATTTGCACAAGTATATTGCATTAGTTATTGGGCTTAGAGAAGCATTTTAAGTTAATTGATCTAGCAGGTATCTCTAGATCTTGAGATTTATTGTGTTATCTAGTCTCTAGTGATCTAATAACTTGATCTTAAGTGTATAGATAATTTTATGGTATTCAGATCTTGGGCGTGAGAGGAAGTCTTCGGTTGGACCAGCCAACTCCCAATATAAGAAAGCTTAAGAGCCTATTGTGTTAAGCTTCAAGACTTATCTAACAATTTGTTTTGCAGAGATTTGGCCATTGCTCACCATAAAAAATATTATTTCTCTTATTTATATGAATTTCTTTGTGCTCCAATTCATAGATCTACTAATTAGAGTTATTAATCACTAGACAAGGGAATGGAGTTGGACTCATGTTCCTCTTGATCTAGTCCATTGTTAATATTGTACATTAATTTTGTAAATATTTTTTATCTAACCCTGGTACATTTATTTTTTTCATTTTTTTGTATATAGCATTTGGGGTTTGTTTAATTCTTGCAGATCTGAAGAGGAGGATTAAATTGGTTTGGGGATTTCTCTACTAAAATTTTGCAGGTGGATTTGATCCATTGTTCCCTGAAGTATTCTAATTGTAAAGGGATCAATTTTGTAAGCTTGAGCAGAGAATTGCATCTAATATTCCTAGTCATTGTAATCTCTTTAAGTTTTGAGGAGTCCTTCCTTCTTGTCTTGAAGGGCTTCCTTCCCATGCAATTCTGACAATAAAAGATAATTTTTTCTCTTGGGGAGCTTGGGACTTAGATCCCTTGGCATTCTCCATCTCCTTATTTCGAAAGGAGAGCTAACATACTATCTTACTTCTGCCCATTAACTTGTATTTGCATTGCATAGTTTAATCTTTTTGTTGTATTTCATCATTTTGAAAATCACTGTTAACAATCTCTTTGTCTTATAGTTATTTGTGTTGATATCATTAAATTTCACTTGCTCCTATTCTCTCATAGTTTTAAAAATCGGAACCGGTGACCGGACCGGTGGACCTAATGAACCGGGTTTCTAACCGGAACCGGTCTAACCGGGAGCGGTCAGATGCCAATGAACCGGTTTAAAAAAAAATACATTAAATAATTATTTTTTTAATAAAAAAAACTATTTTTAAGATTTGCAACCATGATTCCAAGCCAATAGAGGCAACCAATGAACCGGTTTAAAAAAAAATACATTAAATAATTATTTTTTTAATAAAAAAAACTATTATTAAGATTTGCAACCATGATTCCAAGCCAATAGAGACAAAATATGCAAAGTTTGCTCATTTATATACCATGCAAAGGTGAATATATCAAAATGGCACCGAGTGCAATACATATCATCGAAAAATACATAAGAAATGAGGCTCCAAATGGCCCATAAAGTCCAAAAACAATGCTACAAGCTATGAGGCCATTAGCCTAATACAAGACTACACATGAATGATGATCAATCATCAAATTCATCACCGCTACTAGACACAGGATCAACATCGACTATTGCATAGACATCATCTGGATCAGAGTCTGAGGATGCCTCAGCCTCAGGCTCATCTGCAACCTCAGTACCCCTGCCACCAATAACAATAGAAGTGGACCTAATGGAAGCACGAGTTGCTCGAGGTGCATGACTAGTGTCGACCATTGGTTGTTTGCCTTTTCTTGATGCAGCTACCAATCCTGGGTCTGCGTCTGATGGTGCCACCAAATCTGCTTCAAATTCACCCCCCGCTATTGTTGCATCAAAATCAAAATCAACCTCAAACACTGGATCTTCAATCTCCTCCACCCATTTTGATGTTGGATCAATATCATCCAACACAATGGGATCTAGATCAGGTGTTTTGCGCATCAGTTGGTTCCGCCTCAAGCGAAGGTTGTATTGCACAAACACAAGATCATTTAACCGTTTCTGTTCCAAACGGTTTCTCTTCTTTGTGTGTATGCGCTCAAAAACAGACCAATTGCGCTCACAACCTGAAGCGCTGCAAGTTTGGCTGAGGATTCTACTTGCAAACCTTTGCAATTGAGGACATTGGCCGCCAAATGACTCCCACCAATGTGCTGCAAATAAAAAGACATTCATTAGTAACATAGTTCATTTCATTACTTATTTACAAACAATTTAACATGAAAAGAAAAACAAATTGGAATTGCTTACTTGGTTGAGCCACATCTCTTGCCATTTTTGCCAAGTTCTTTCCAAAGGTACCAGCTGCCATACTGAAAAGAGTAAGTTGTTTATGTGTTTCCAGAAGGTCTGCACGGTTAGGGATCATGCGCTCCAAGCAATCAATCAATCCAAATCTGACCTCCCCATCCTGCTGATCTCCTAGACGAGCTCTATAATGATACTTTGGGTTCAAAAAATACCCAGCTGCATGTATAGGACGATGGAGTTGATTGTTCCATCTGTTATCAATGATCTCCCATATCTGGCCATATTTAGCTAACCTGTCCCTGTAAGCTGCCCATATCTGCTCCTTGGCCTGATCCATAGCCTCATAAATGTATTCCATTGCCATCCTTTCCCCATCCACCATCCTAAGCACCTTAACAAGGGGCTCAGTAATTTTTACCAGCTCTGAAGACCTTTTCCAAAGATAACTGTCAAAGACTTTCTTTTTGGTGTCTTTTCCATCTTGTCTACGAGCCCACCGGGATTTAGTCCAATCATCAGAAGAAAACATTTTCTGCAGGTTTTTCTGTTGAGAATTGAGACATTGCAATGTGAGGAAGTGAGTTGCAAATCTCGTAATGGCAGGCCTAACAAGCTCTTTGCCCCCTGTGTTTTTCCTCATTAGGCTCAATACCCATGAGTGGTTGTAAATGTATTTTGTAATGCACTTGCCATGCTCTACAGTGCTTTTTACCCATTCCAGTTTGCCTATGTCCTCAAGCATGAGGTCTATGCAATGTGCAACACATGGAGTCCAAAATATGGTACTATACTTGGACTCAAGCATCTTTCCAGCAAGAACATAGTTTGAGGCATTATCTGTGATGACCTGCACAATGTTCTGCTCTCCCACTTCCTGAATAATCTCATCCAAAAGCTCAAATAGAAGGGCTGCATCCTTCACCTTATCAGATGCATCAACTGATCTCAAAAACATTGTTCCTCGAGGGCAAGCAACAAGGAAGTTAATGATAATGCGGTTCTTTCCATCAGTCCATCCATCTGACATGATGGAACAACCTGTTTTGAGCCATGACTCTTTATATTCAGCCAAATACTCATCAATACTAGAAATCTCTTGTTGCAAAAGAGCTCCCCTTAACTCATGTGCAGTAGGGCCTTTGAAGCCCTTTCCCGCAACAAAAACAGAGTCCCACATAGCTTGGTAATAAGGTGAGTTAGCAGCATTAAATGGGATATCTGAATCATACCACCATCTAGCAATGTACTGATGAGAAGCTTCTTTGCATTGTTTTTTCCAATGTTGATCCAAAGTGGGTTGAAGACTTGGAGTTGGCTGGGACATGGAGGCACTGGCAGTGGTTGTGGGATTAGCATTGGACGAGAAATAACTAATGAGGTTGGGTCTCTTTGTTGGGTTTGATCTTTTGCCAACATGAGGAACATACTGAAAGGGGTTATTGGTGGAGGGGATAGAAGAGGAGTCTTGAATATCATACTCCTCATTTTCATACCCACTCTCTCTCATCATTTCTACTATTTCCCTCTTCCTTGCAATTTCATCTTGGATGGCCTTCTCCCTAGCCTTAGTCTCCTCAAACTTTTCAAGCTTGGCAAGGTATTCTGCCTTAATCGGACCTAACACTGCATTAGGTGCATCACATGGCGTTACATTGCCTCTTATCCCAGCCAAGTTATGTTTCAATCTAAGAATACACCCACCTCCAATACATTTTCGACAAAGTTTGCATACCATCTTTCCTTCAATCACATCACAATGGACCCATGCACTGTCCTTGGCTTTTGGAGCCATCTTGACTTGAAATAATTGAAATTTGGAAATAAATCTGCCATTTAAAAAAAATTGCAGCTAAGATAAATGGACAACTAAGGCTAAATTTACAAAACAAAATGCACATTCAAATATACAAAATTTGATAGCATAGGACTAGAGATTTTAGAGCAATAAAATAGCTAAACACATGAGAAAATAAATACATGAACAGCAATGAAATGAAGGATTTTTCAAGTGCAAATTCTTACCTGGAAATGCAAACTAGCCTCCTTAGTGTCCTCCTGAAGATGCCAACGCTATTGACAGCTCCAAACTATCTCCAAGATAACTCCAACTCCAACTTCAAGTCTCCAAGATCACTGCTCCGGCAAACACTCAACACTCTCCAAGCTCTCAATCAAACTCACAAACAGCAAATGAGTTGGTGTGAGACAAAGGAGAGGCTGCTCCTCCTTATAAAAGATTGGGGAGGGTGTTTTTGGAGGGAAACAACCCTCCCCTTGGCTCCAAATCAGCCCTAAAACTTAACTGCCGCTGATAATGTGGGTCTGCGTAGGAGTTAGCACCTAACCGGCCGGTTAGGTCCAGTTTTTTCCAAAAATTGGCGAAATGCCCTAAGCAGCCGGGTTGCTGGGCCGGTTTCGACCGCTGGGCTATCTGACCGGCCGGTTTGGCCGGTTACCGGTTCAAACCGGCCGGTTTTTAAAACTATGTATTCTCTATATCTCATAAGTGAAGAACGCTCTAATAAACACTATATGTAAAGAATTTTGAAATTGTTATCCTTAACATTGTTTCATTAAGAGATATTAAGTTTACTTCATTGAGTTGCTATTTGGAATCTTGTAGACTTGTGAGCTAAATTGATATCTCAATAAAGTTTGGTTATAAGTGGTTTACATCTTTACATTGAAGCATACTGTCGACTCATTATATCATCTCTTTGAAGCTATCTAACTTGGTCATCATCTTACATTTGCATCCTATTTTAGATTGCATCCTTAAAATTTACCTCCAAGCCTGAGCTTGGTTGAAAGAAAAATTAGGACCATCTTTTTTTTGTAGCTTGTGAAGGATAGATCCTCTTTTGTGGTTAACACAGTGACATTGCAATTGTTAGAGCCACAATCTCTGCAACACCAGAGGCATCGCATGGTTGGAACACATGGGGAGGTATTGTTAATCAAGCCTCTGCTTGCTTCCCTTTGGCTTCCATCGCACAACCTACTCTAGAGACTAGCCTCAAAACAACTAGGAGGAATGATTCATCTAGATTAGTCATCTTAATTAAAATCAACCAAGATTTTGCATTTCACATTAGCTTGGATCTCACATTCATTCCTGGTTGATCATTGGTGATTGGAATTGTGGGCTAAATTTATAATTTGCAAGTTTTTTGTATCTGGAAATATCATCTTTTCATGCAATTGTCTTTCTTTAAGGTTCATTCCTCATATATCTTCTTATCCTGGTCTTTAAATTTCTGTGCTAACTCTTCTTGCAACATTGTTGTTATTGTAACTTTAAGTATCTATTTCTTGCTAGTTTCTAAATTTCCATTGAGCATTGTATAGGCACTGGTTTGTAACATTTATATCTTGTATTTGTCTTATTGATCCTAATTGCATTTATCTTAATATACATTGCTCATAATTTCTCACACTTGCTTTAATTAATAATCAAGTTACATTAATAATAATTGCCTTGCCCTTAATCTCCTAGAACTTGTTGTTCCAACAAGTTTTCTCTTTCATCATTACCTCTAGGGGACTAACCCCCTTGACTTAGCTAGGAGAAAGTCTAAATGGATTGAATAGGGATTTAGAGTGACAACCCTTGTTCTGAGCGTTGCGCCTTAGGTGTACACTTCAGGCGACAACATTTTTTGGTGCCATTGTCGGGGATAATTTTCTTGTTCTCAGCGTTTCAACATTTTATCCGGAACTATCATTAGTTTTGGACTAACTTTTTTGGTTAAATCTTCTTGACCTGACCATGCCACAACATTTTTTGGTGTTGTTTTTGGGATAGAGTTTTTTTTATTTCTGGTTTTTCTGACTAACTTTTCGGTTCTTGCATTTTGGATTTTGGAGTTTGATTCTTGTTCAAGTGGCGACTCCACTTATTTCATTTTAGGCAAGGATTTCTGCATGAAGCTTTCTTCTTGTAGACTTCTTGCTAATCTTGGACATGAGCCTTTGCCTTTCTCTAATATTCATTTTCTTTTTCAAGGTCAAGTGAGCAGGACATCATGGATGACATGTTTGCTCCTTGTGATTTTACTAACTTTCAGGGAGCTCCACACGATTTTCCGCCTTCAGTCGGCGTGGCCATCGATGAGGTGCCCCTTTTTCGAGGTAACAAATCAATTACTGTCTGAGACTCACCTTCAAAATGTCAATCTTTGCATAAGCAAGTCATTAGAGGAAATTTCAGCCTAAAAGTGTCCATGAAATTTTCACGTAATTTCCATGTCATAATATGTAAACCAATCAAAATCTTTTAAATTTAAAAAGAGGTACATGTAAATATTTTGGAGGGAAAAGAAGAAAAACCACTTTTTTTACTTGTATTTTTAGCTTATCTCCTTATAGGTTTATCCAAATTTCAAGTGTAGATACTTGTTGGATGCGGAATTGAATTCCACATCCAACAAGTACCCATTATGCATACTTTTGAGAAGACCCACATTGACAAAAATTGAAGATACATTAAAAAAACGTGTTCTAACCCTTGTACATTTTCTTTTTTTCATTTTTTTTTGTATATAGCATTTGGGGTTTGTTTAATTCTTGCATATCTGAATAGGAGGATTAAAATTGGTTTGTGGATTTCTCTAATAAAATTTTGTAGGTGGATCTGATCCATTGTTCCATTCTAATTGTAAAGGAATCAATTTTGTAAGTTTGAGGAGAGAATTGCATCTAAAATTCCTAGTCATTGTAATCTTTCCTTAAGTTTTGAGGAGTCCTTCCTTCTTGTCTTGAATGGCTTCCTTCCCATGCAATTCTGATAATAAAAGAGAAATTTTTCTCTTGGGGAGCTTGGGACTTAGATCCCTTGGCATCCTCCATCTCCTTATTTCAAAAGGAGAACATACTAACTTACTTTTGCCTATTCTCTTGCATTTGCAATCTAACTTCATTTGCATTGCATAGTTTAATCTTTTTGTTGCATTTCATCATTTTGAAAATCACTGTTAGCAATGTTTTTGTCTTTTAGTTATTTGTGTTGATATCATTAAATTTCAGTTGCTCCTATTCTCTATATCCCATAAGTGAACACTCTAATAAACACTATAACTAAAGACTTTTGAAATTATTATTGTTAACATTGTTTAATTAAGAGATCTTATGTTTTGTATCTGGAAATATCATCTTTTCTTGCAATTGTCTTTCTTTAAGGTCCATTGCTCATATATCTGGTTATCTTGGTCTTTAAATTTCTGTGCTAACTCTTCTTGCACCATTGTTGTTATTGTAACTTGAGTATCTATTTCGTGCAAGTTTCTAAATTTCCGTTGAGCATTGTATAGCCACTGGTCTGTTACATTTATATCTTTTATCTGTCTTATTGATCCTAATTGCATTTATCTTTATATACATTGCTCATAAACTCTCACACTTGCTTTAATTATTAATTAAGTTACATTAATAATAACTGCCTTGCCCTTAATCTCCTAGAACTTGTTGTTCCAACAAGTTTTCTCTTTCATCATTAGCTAGCTAGGAGAAACAGAGTGAATAGGGACTTAGAGTGACAGCCCCTGTTCTGAGCGTTGCGCCTTAGGTGTACACTTCACGTGATAACAGGTCCTATATCTCAACCTCCCAAAATGTTGCATTTCTTGCTTCTCTCCCTTCCATTTTGTTAAAGATTGTCCTTTACACAAACAAGAAACCTCCCATGCTTTTGTCTCTCAAAATTCCTTTGCTGAAACTCAAAATGCTACCAACTCTCCTTCCAAGCAATCTATTGATTCCTCTGGAGGTGAAAAGTTCAAAAATAGGTTGAAAAAGAAGGGGTCAACATATAATCTAACTCATGCGTTGGTTTGAAGCAAAAAAATGTTTTTCAGCAAGGTGGGTCATGGCTGTGCCTATTCAAATTAATTCATGTTGGGGTAAGCGTAATGAGCAGATTTGGGAGGCTTTAAATAAAGGTGATCTGAATGGCTTGTCCTAGCAAATTTCCAAAAGCACAGGGAAAAGTACCACAGGAAAAACATGCCCCTGTGCCCTGTTGCTGGGGTTAATGTGTCTTGTGTCAGATAGTCATATACACATGTCCTCTGTGTCATGTCAGATACTTGTATCCATGTCTCCTCCATGTCCTATGTCCCTGTGTCATGTGACTTAGCTTTATGAGAATTTCAGAAAGGTGGATCTCCTGGCCTCTGGAAACTTTGGTCTTTGGCTTTCCACTCACAATATATAGGATGATTATACATGAATCTGAAAAATAAATAAGAAAGAAATGGCATAACAATTCTCCTTTTCTGTCACTTGGAATTTTCAGTTTTCACATAGACAGAGTCTGCAAAAGCATATCTAAAGTACCAAGGAATGCATGGTTTTACATGTTATGGAGTTTATTATACTTTTGAAAATGGTTGATAGACCTAGAAAAATGGTTGATTGTTGTTGACTGTCATCATTCTGTTCTCTAATATTCTATTTGCTGGATTTTTCTTTTGTGATTATCCTTCACTGATGGCATCGAGATTACTAAGCATTTTTATTTATTTATAGACTGAAATTTTGCGATATTGATGTCTCGTTTTGTTAGCATATCTTCTGTTCTATTAGATATATGGTGGGTTGTTTTGATATCGGTTTTTAATAGAATCTTTAAATTTCTATTAGTATGGAATGTGTTTTGTCCCTTGCTTTTTGCCCATTATAGTAACAATTAAGATCAAAATTCATCGACATATTAGAAGATGCCCATCATCGTTTGTGCTAAAGCTTATATTCTACCTTGCTTTTGTTCCTTTAACTATTCTCATGAGTTGGATCATATTACAAATAAATTGTAGCTCTACCTGCCTTTCATCTTTATCTTTGATCCCATTTTGGATCAGTATTTTGTCTTTTTATTCAATTATGTTTTATCATAGCTTAAGATTACAGTTTTAAAATTTGTACTTTGGACAAAATAACAGGAGCATGTGGGACATGTCCTAGTTCTACCACTACAATGAAAATGGGAATTGAAAGGGTTCTGAAGGAGAAATTTGGAGATGCATTAAAAGAGATCCGTCAAGTTGATCAGCAAAACATCCATGCAACAGTAGTGGTATGAACTTCAAAGGCTTTTGCATATTTGTGAATTTCGAAGCAGGTTGTATTATTTTGTCAGAGAGTAGGGCGTCTTTCATTTTATATGTTTGTGGCTGTTATAATGATGACAACTTTAATTTTGTGATATTACTGTCTATATTGCAGTCTGTTAATTCTCACTTGGACATGCTGAGGCCAGCGATACATAATTATGGTGGTTCAGTAGAAGTGGATTCTATTGAAGGTGAAATTTGTCACGTGAAATACAATGGTCCAGATCAAATTGGTGTGGGTATTAAAGCAGCCATCAAAGATAAATTTCCTGAAATAACAGAAGTAGTTTTGTCCAATTCTTGAGAATTAAGTAATGATGTGATGGTAAATAAGCTTGAACAAATTTTAGCAAAGAAGCATGGGCCCCGTCCTCAATGCCTTGCAGCATTGCAAAAAGTAGAATGCTAGACTGCTATTTCAGTGTACATGATACATGGCTGTCAGTCTTCGACGTTGTTAGATATATCATCGGAGAAATGTGTACACTGTACCATGATATTGGAAGGACAATTTGTCCGAATAAAAGATTTTTGGATGTAGATATTATCTTGTCAATACATAATTCTATATACTGTCTGTAAGCTTGTAGCTATGATGAGATTCTGTGTTGCAATGTTAATGCATTGAGAGTAAACCTCAAATCCAGCTCCATGAATGTATATTGCAATTGTGGTATCCATGAGGTGTATATAAGTCGGTTTGTGTGGAGTTTAGTCTCCATCAAGTCACTGGCTCAAATCTTATGGGGAGGGGTTGAGAAAGGTAGCCAGCTGTGGGGGATAAAAACTAAAAGTTGTTCCAAGGGGTGTCCAGGCTTGACTGAGCTTTGCACAATCCTGGTGACAGCATCCCGCTCTTGGGTGGATCGTTCTTCCATCCAACATGTGGGCTGGTCCTGGCCTAGGCTTAAAAAGCTCAGCCTAGATCCGAGAAAAAAAAGTTGCAATTGTGGCAAACTCCTAGATTTTCACCGGACATTCTATGAAGGGGAAAGGTGGACAGTCAATGGAAATGGAAGTTACATGTGCTATCATGACTAAACTGGGCTTTTTGCAATCTTATTGACCACGCAAGTTTCTACAAAATGTTGGCTGTTGCATTCTTGTATATATTTTTGTTGGACAAGGAGTTCTATGTTATAAAGATGTATATAGTATACTACATGCTTTTGAGACATCTGATGTTCATGGCTAAGCCCTTCTGAAAATTGGAGGGTCTAGATTCGAATAAATATTATTGGGCATGGATTCGTGACCTGTAATTTGGTCATCAATCAGCACTAAGATGTGCATTAAGTAGGTGCAGCATGTTTTATTCCCATAGTGGAAATCCTTTGGTTTATGTGAGATGATGTGTAACAAGGAATTCACATACACGTACTGGATGGAGTCTGGAGACTTGACAATGAAGCATGGTTACCAAATTCAGGTGATTGACCTAAACAATACAAAATTGTGGAAAATTTGATTTGGTCTGCAAATAATTTCTATAATTTGATTTGTTTGGCACGTGTTGCATGGTGGATCATTTTTCAAGGAGCTTCGGTATTTTGAAATGGTAAAGAATGCATTGTCTAGGTGCTTGCATTGTTGAGATCAACCTATTCTCAGAGCAAGAGTATGATGCAGAGCTCTGTGATACAATGGCCTTGCTTATAACAATGATGCCGGACGCTACTTATATGAGATGATTGGTCACTGGAAATCTATCGATTCTCCAACATGCTGCTTGTCCCGGAAATGTAGTTTGTTGTTCCAGTTTCTTGTAATCTGATAGATAATATGGTGTTTATGTAATACTTTGCACTTGGCCTGTACATTCTGCTGCCTGCCTTATACATTATGGAAGGAAACTTATAAAGTCTTGCTTCTTGCTGCTTGGCTTATACATTCTAGAAGGCACTTGGTCTGTACATTCTGCTGGTTCTCTTATCAATTATGGAAGGAAACTTATAAAATATTTGCTTCTTGCTGCTTGGCTTGTACACTCTAGAAGGGAACTTACAGGATTTATAGTGCTTCTAAGGGTACACTCTCGAATTTTAACTGAAAAATTAAGTTTGAACTTGGTAACAACGCGATGAAGTGGTACTGAACAAGGTTGATGGGAAGCGTCCCCCCCGATCCTACTCCCAAAATGCGCTCCGCTTGGAAGCGCTTTGGGAGTGCGCTTCCGAGCTTGAAAAAGCACTCCCTGTTTTCTAGGGAGTGTTTCAGGGAGTGCTCGGGAGTGAACGCTCCTTGAGCACTCCCACCATTAAAAAAACGAATCGGGAGTGTTTTTTAAATGGCGGGAGCGCTCGGGGAGCATTCGCTCCCGAATGTTCCCTGGCAAAAAAATGCTCCCCAGAGTGGAAAAAAATTTGGCGGCGATTTTTTTTTGGGAGGGAGGGGGGTTGGGTAACAAAAAGCCCTCCCCTCGTTGTCATTGTTGGTTTGTGAATGAGCAAGGAGAGAAGGAGAGAGCTTGAGAGCAAGGAGAGGAGAGAGCAAGGAGAAAAGGAGAGAGCAAGGAGCAAGCTGCAAGAGAGCAAGAGGAGAGAGCAAGGAGCTTGAAGAATGCAACAAGGAGGATTGAGGGAGTCAGGACTCAGGACAAAGAGGTAGGATTCTCTAATCTAGTTTTTTTTTCTATGCTGCATTCTTAAGTTGTTCAAAAATGAAAACTTGAAATTTTTTCTTAATGTTGCATTTTAATGTGTTCAAAAGTGAAAAATTGAATTGTTTTTTTTCTATGTTGCATTTTTTCCTATTCCCATTTGGCATTTCCTCCATTTTTTCGCAGGCTAGAAACTTGAAACATCATGGTTATATGGCTTGGGGTTTTCTTCATGTTGGTTCCTTTCTTTGTAATAATGGTGTTGGAGAGTAGAAGAAAGACGCCCATTAGAGAAGAGGAGGATGAAGAAGTGGGTTATAGTGGATTTGATGAAAATCCTGAAGAGGAGTATTCTAAGGAGGAAGGGGAGAGTGGAGAACATGAGGCCACAGAGACTTCAACTAAACAAGACCAAAGTCAAACACCATAGTGGAAATATGTTTAGACACAGGAAGGAGGGAAAGGTGGTGGAACCAGTAAATTTCTTTGCCCCCATTGCAATAAAGAATACACAGGTTCATATACCCGTGCCAGAAGTCACCTTTGTGGGAAAATGCCAAGGGGTGGAGATAAAAATCTAGGAATCAAAATTTGTGTAAGTGTGCCAGCAACAGAGAGAGAAATACAGAAAGGAAGAGGAGGCTTCCCAACAGAGATCTAAAAGATCTAGGGGTTTCATTGATTCTTATGCACCATCAGGTCCATCACATCATGGACAAAGAAGTCCATCAACTTCCACCCATGGCAGTGGATATGGAGGCACACCTGGACCAAACATCTCCTTAAGGTGTAGAACCATATCTGATTTCCTTGACGAAGGGTCTAGGAGTGATGTGGGTTCAAAAATTTTCCGGTTTCTCTATGCATGTGGGGTACCATTCAATGTTCTTCGCTCACCTTATTGGCATGAAATGGTTTCCCATTAATGATGCCCCCAAAGGATACAGGAGCCCTGGGTATGACAAGGCCATGACCGTGGGACTTGATCATGAAAAAGCTAAAATAAGTCATTCTTCGAATAGAATGACAAGTTCTTGGAATGAGCATGGGGTGTCCATTGTATCTGATGGATGGACCATTGTAAAAGGAAAGCCATTGATAAGTGTTCTGGCTGTGTCTGTTAGTGGTGCAATATTCCTTTCAACATGTGATTATTCAGAAAAATTCGAGACCAACATTAACATTGCAGAACCATTACTTGAAACAATTGAAAGTATTGGGCCATACAATGTCGTCCAAGTCATCAATGGTAATGCTACTAATTGTAAGACAGCGGGAGCAATTATTGAGGATAAATACCCTAACATATTTTGGTCTCGGTGTTTGGTTCGCATAATGAACCATTTGATGCATGATGACAAATGGCTTGGTGATTTGTATAAGAGAGGTAAAAAAATGATAAAATTTATTACAAATCATAGCAATACCCATGGGCTTTTTCGTACTCACTCAAAATTGGAGTTGTTGAAGATAGCAAATACTAGATTTTCTAGCTATTATCTCACCTTCAGGCGCCTTTTGAAGGTAAGAGAGTCATTGGCAGCCATGGTATCAAGTCCACACTAGCAGGTATTAAAGGACAGGGTAGTGACAATAGTTGACACGCAAGGTTTTGAACAGGTGGAGGAGACTGCTCTTGATCCTTTGTTTTGGGCATGTGTGAGGGAAATTTTGAATTTCACCAAGCCGATTTATCACATGATTCTCTTTTCAGATACAGATAAACCAGTGATTGGGGAGGTGTATGAGCAGATGGATAACATGTTGGGGCAAATAAAAGATGTTGATAAGGAAAATGATCCCAAATTGTATGCAATGATTCACGACTGTGTGTATGCATGATGGAATAAAATTAATGTTCCACTGCATGCCTTGGCATCTATCCTTATGCCAAAATACTATTCTCCATCTTGGTTGGCCAACCTGCACCTGGAGGTGGGGTTAGGATCAAACCTCACATAGATCCAGAGGTACAAGAGGGATACATGAAAGCATTAGTCAAGTTGGTCCCGGACAGGGAGGAGTGTGTTAGATTGCGCCTTGAATTAGGCAGATACTTCAGTTGCACTAGTAACTTTGGTTCTTTCTATACAATGGAAGATAGAGATAGATTTGATGCTCTCACATGGTGGGAAGCATATGGTGGCATGGGACTTTTGCCAAAGTTGGCAAAAAAAGTTCTCTCACAAGTTGTAAATACTTCTTCTACAGAGAGGTGTTGGAGCACCTACAACTTCATACATAATGTGAGAAGAAACACGCTGAATGAAAACTCAGTAGAAAGCTTGGTTTATGTGCATTACAACTTGAGGTTGTTGAGTCATTATTGTGATTGGGCTTATGAGGACCAATCATATAAAGTTTGGAACAACAATCCAGAGGACGATAATTTGGAGGAAGATACTGTACATATGGAAGAATTGGAAGCAGAACTTGTAGAAATTTGCTGAATAATAATTAATCATCCACCGAGACTATCCTGATCACATACAATTCGAATTTATATGCAACACATAATCTCTTCCACTCAGATCATCAAACATGCGGAAATAAAATCAAGCGATAACACATCAAATCATCATACACATTAACACAGTATGTATGGGGAAAGCTTATAGCCGAAAACCCCGCAGCTATTGTGTATATTATAATGGAGAAATCAAGTAACAAACTCAGTACAATACTCCTCACAAGTACTCAGTACTTTCTCATACAGTTACCCACAATCTAGCTCAGTTTTGAACAGGTCACTGGTTCAAAACTCACTGCCAATTGCCTTGCCTCTATTGCGCAATCATGGCCTGTCTATATAGAGATCCAAGGTTCGAATCTCCTTGGCTTGAATGCGCAATTGTCATGGACAAATCCTCCAAGTGTGATGCAAATCTCATGCACAACTGATGTCGCCACTGATAGCTAACTCCACCCTTTCATCTACCTCTTTCACTGGTCTCCACTGAACTGATCATGCACTGTAGTGAACTGATGTGTTTTTGAGTTGAATAATGAGTTACTAATTAATGAATTAAATAATATTTAATTCACTCCACTCATAACTAATTGATTAGCTAGTTAAACTAATCTCAACTAGTTCAACTAAAATAAACAGAACACAACTCCACTATCTGTCTCATTAACTCCTCCAAACTTCTGTCACTGAAGTCCAACTGAAGTCAACCATGCATGAGCTCAATACCCCATAATAAAAGCGTATTTCCTTCTGGCAGTTGCATGTGCCACATCCGTAGTTCAAACTGAAGTGCTCCAAGAGAGTAAACTGCTGTTTATAGTCTAAATATTATTAAGGGTAAATAATATTTGACTTCCCTGTTTTAAGGAGAGGCAGTCTAAAAATAGACTTCGACCTCTTTGACCTCAAAAATAGAGTCTCATCTATTTTTGCCAACATGACCAATGCTCCAAGAATCTCAAACTGGAATCCTCGAACCATGCTCCATATGTCTAAAAATAGACATAGTCTAAAAATAGACTTTGCGCCAGAATTCGCCTGCGGGCCCGCTTGGTGAAGGCGACTTCATTTCACCAAGCTCCATCATCTTGCTGCATTCTCAACACTCCCTCTCATCAAGATATGGATTATCTGCAATCCCTATCCTCGCTTCCGTGGAATTCGAACTTGCTCCCGGCGAGCGCCTCAGATGTCGAGACTCGATCCTCCGTGGGAACATATGAAAGCATCATGATTCTCCGCTCTAACACACCCTCGATATGATGATACCAATCATGAAGCTGCTCCCGCCTTCGAATCGATCCTCTCGCATTCGTACCATGAACCATATCCCGATGTGCCTCTCGATATGGCGCAATACATGCTTGCCTGCCTTCCAAAAGAGCTTGGTAGGCTTAACCATAGCTTGCGAAAGCTGGTTAACTGCATAGCATATATCGGGTCGTGTATTGACCAGATACATAAGCGACCCCACCAACTGCCGATAGACAGTGGCATCCACTACCTCCGCTGAAGTAGCATCCTCCTTCCTCCAACCACCAGGAAGAGGAGTGTCAACAGGCTTGCAGCCTTGCATGTTGAACCTCTCCAGAATCTCCCGGGCATACTTGCCCTGAGAAACAAACAGTCCTCCGCTGCGCTGCCAAATCTCCAATCTCAGGAAATAATGAAGGATGCCCAAGTCCTTCATCTCAAACTCTCGTGCAAGATCCTCCTTGCATGAAAGTATCAACTGCTCATCGCCAGTCAAAATCAGATCATCTACATACAGTACGATGATCAACAGCTTCCCCTCCACCACAATCTGGTACAGGTTTGGATCCGCCTCACTCTTGGAGAATCCAAGCCCGGCGAAGTAGCTGTCTATCCGAGTGTACCAAGCACGAGGTGCTTGCTTCAGCCCGTACAGTGCTCTCTTGAGTCGGCACACATGCGACTCACTGCTGAAGATCTCAAAACCTTCAGGCTGCTCTATGTACACCTCCTCCTCAATAACTCCATTGAGGAACGCAGTCTTCACATCCATCCGATGAATGTGCCACCCCATCTGCGCTGAGAGAGCAAGGATCGTCCGTATGGAAGAGTACCTTGCGACAGGTGCAAAAGTCTCCTCATAGTCAATCCCCTCGATCTGTGAGAAGCCACGGGCGACAAATCTCGCCTTGTACTTCTCCACACCCCCGTCAGCCGCCTGCTTCACCTTGTAGATCCATCGCGAACCTACAACTGATTTCCCAACCGGTCTTGGGACAATCTCCCATGCACTGTTCCTGATGATCGAATCATATTCTTCGATCATGGCATCAACCCATGCGGGTTCCTCCACGGCTTCCTCAAAAGAGGATGGCTCCGTCACAATACATTGACTCACAAGAGCCATGTATCCAGTGTACCGATCCGGTGACTGTCTCTGTCTGCGCTGTGCTGTAGGTGGTCCTACAACCTTCTCTGCATCCCGAGCCAGTCGCTCAGCTTCTGTAGTGCGCATGCGCCCTCTGATGGTTGGCGCTGCCTGGGTGGTTTCTTCCACCTCCTGAACCTCCTCTTGTGGCCGATCCACATCCGGAAGCTCCTCCTTAGGAACTAACAGCTCCTCATCTGCATGCAAGTGTAGCTCCCTCTCAAGCGAACACTGCATGGCTTTCTCCTCCTGAAATTTTATATCCCGTCGCATAACAGTCTTGCGACTGTCTGACAAATACACCCGGTAGTTGTGAGGTGTATCAGTGTACCCCACAAATATTCCAACCTCAGCAGTTGGATCCAGCTTCCTTCTCGCATCCTTTGTCACATGCATGTAGACAGGAGAACCAAAAATCCGCAAATGGGAAATATTAGGCCTCTTGCCAGAATAAGCCTCCTCCGGTGTACTCATGCCAAGAACCTTGTGAGGATAACGGTTCTGCACATACACTGCTGTATTGCATGCCTCGGCCCACAAGTGAAGGGGTAGGCCCTGATCATGCAACATCGCCCGTGCAGCACCCACGATCGTTCTGTTCTTCCGCTCAGCCACCCCGTTCTGCTGTGGGTTATGGGGTGCGATGAGCCTCTCCGAATCCCTTCTGCGCTGCAGAACTCCTTGAATTCAGCCGAGATGAATTCACCACCGTTATCACTCCTTAGAGCAATCACCTTCTTCCCCGACTCCTTCTCGACCAGTGCTTTAAACTCATATAACTTCGCGAATGTATCGCTCTTCTTCTGCATGAAGAAGATCCAGCACTTTCGAGAGAAATCATCAACAAAGATCACATAATACCTGTGCTTTGTTGTCGAAGCAATTGAGAAAGGACCACACACGTCTGTGTGAACTCTCTCAAGGATCGTCGTGGCGCGACTATCCTTCTCGTGAAAGGTGGCTTTCACATACTTCCCTAAAGTACACCCCTTGCACTGATCTGACTGCGCAAGGGTGCCCTTAGGAAGCCCAGTAGAAATCTGATGCAGAATCTTCAAAGCTCCATGGTGAAGGTGGCCCAATCTCCTGTGCCACAGCTCGCCCTCATCATCCCGGCTCACCACTTCTCCCGCCTTGCATGCCATAGCTGCGCAGCCATATACCTGCAACTGATAAAGGTTCTTGGTTCGAACCCCTATCTTCCGGGTCTCTCCAGTAGTCTTACTGCGCAGGAAGGCTTTTCCTTCGCTGAAGACCACATCATACCCCTTATCTTCCAACATCGCCATAGAGATCAAGTTCTTATTCAATCCAGGTACATGCATGACATCCTTCAATACAAAGGGCTTACCAGACTCCCTCTGAAAGGATATGGTACCGATACCAGTCGCACTGTATCTACCGTCATCGCCCATCTCGATGTGCACACCCAAATCTTTGTCCTCCAGATCTGAGAACAAATCCCGATCTCCCGTCATATGAAATGACGCACCGCTGTCCAAGAACCATATCGATCCCATCACACTTGAAACCAAGCATGCGATCAGTGAAAATTCAAGCTCGAACTGTGAAGCCAAAGCTTCTCCATCTGCAGATCTTCCCGCTTGCTTGTTCTTCTTCTTCTTTGGAAAATTTGTAGCATAATGTTCGTGATCATGGCAGTGAAAACACTTCACTTTCGCCATATCCTGCTTCTTGCCCTTTGCACCAGAATGAGAGGTTTTCTTACCCTTCCCCTTCTTTGCTTTCGCAACCAAAGTGCAGTTTTCTTCATCAGCTCCCTTTGATGAAGATCCATCTCGAGTAGTCCTCCTTATCTCCTCCTGCATGAGATCCGCCCAAAGGCGCTCCCATCCTGGCAGCTTCTCCCGACCATTGACACTATCTTGATATGAGTGCCAAGCCTTCAAAAGACCAAGGAGAGCCAGGTCGACCATGTCCTCGTCTTCGACAGTCACCCCCACACTTCCCAGCTCATCTCTGCATTGAGTGAACTTCGTGAGGTATTTGGCGATACTGTCGCCTTTCTCCATCTTGATGTTCCCGAGCTTATCTTTGAGCGCCAGCTTCCTTTGGTCACTCTTACTCTGGAATAGATCCGTCAAAGCTTTCCACATTAGAAATGGAGAAGCCTTTCCATGCAGGCTGGATACAATATGATCCTTGACACCCTCCAACAGGATCCTTCGACATTTCGCCATCTTCTTTTGCCATGCTTCGACTTCAGCAGGATCAGTGGGCTTTTGGACATCCGTATCTACGAACTCCTTCAGACCATTATCTTCTAATACTGCCTCCATCCGATCCTTCCATGCAACATAATTCGAACTGCCTTCAAGAGCATATTCAAGTCGCAAACCGTTGAAAGACATTTTCAACACTGGCACCAAGAAAACAAAACTGCTGCAGCTTGACCACTGTAAGCTCTCAAATTTCAAGCCAAGATCCGTGAGAACAAATTATTTCTAGTACGTAGATTGACTGCGATGGGCATTTACTGCATCTTTCACTGTCCGAAGAAAGATGAATCCGGAGGCTACCTGCCCGCATGCAGACTCGCTTCACCGAAATAGTTTGTAATCACCGTGATGATCAATCTCTCGCTTCAATAGTTTGATACTACGTAGAAATTTGACAATAATAATTAATTATCTACCGAGACTATCCCGAGCACATACAATTTGAATTTATATGCAACACACAATCTCTTCCACCAACCCGATCATCACACATGTGCGGAAATAATAGAAGCGATCGCACATCAAATCAATCACACATTAACTCAGTATGTATGGGGAAAGCCTATAGCTAAAAACCCCGCAGCTATTGTGTATAATATAATGGAGAAATCATGTAACCAAACAAGTACAATACTCCTCACAAGTACTCAGTACTTTCTCATAAAGTCACACACAATCTAGCTCAGTTTTGAACAGGTTACTGGTTCAAAACTCACTGCTAATTGCCTTGCCTCTATTGCGCAATCATGGCCTTTTTATGTAGAGATCCAAGGTTCGAATCTCCTTGGCTTGAATGCGCAATTGTCATGGACAATTCCTCCAAGTGTGGTGCAAATCTCATGCACAATTGATCCTCCAACTGATAGCTATACTCACCCTTTCATCTACCTCTTTCATCGGTTCCACTGAACCGACTCATTGCACCGTAGTGAACCGATGTGTTCTTGAGTTGAATAATGAGTTACTAATTAATGAATTAAATAATATTTAATTCACTCCACTATAATTCACTGATTAGCTAGTTAAACTAATCTCAACTAGTTCAACTAAAATAAATGTAACACAACTTACAAGAGGGGTACATGAAGGCATTAGACAAGTTGGTCCCCGACAGGGAGGAGTGTGCTAAATTGTGCCTTGAATTAGGCAGATACTTCAATTGTACTGGTAACTTTGGTTCTTTCCATGCAATGGAAGATAGAGACAGATTTGATGCTCTCACATGGTGGGAAGCATATGGCGGCATGGGACTTTTGCCAAAGTTGGCAAAAAAAGTTCTCTCACAAGTTGTGAATACTTCTTCTGTAGAGAGGTGTTGGAGCACCTACAACTTCATACATAATGTGAGAAGAAATAGGTTGAATGAAAACCGAGCTAGAAGCTTGGTTTATGAGCATTACAACTTCAGGTTGTTGAGTCATTACTGTGATCGGGCATATGAGGATCAATCATATAAAGTCTGGAACAACAACCCAGAGGATGATAATCTGGAGGACGGCACTGTACATACGGAAGAATTGGAAGAAGAACTTTTGAGGGATGATGATGAAGCATCAGCAGCCATGCCACCACCACACACAGGGCCAGTCCCACCATCCAGTAGCAGTGCGGGTGCCAGTGCCAGTGCTCGATATCCAACTATTATTCCTTTGCAGATTCAGCCTCCACCTACATCCTGATGTTGCCCTCCGCCTTCTAGTCATGGTCGTGGACGTGGTACTCCTGAGAGTACTAGAAGACCACCATTGCCTCGTGGTTCTCACAAATTAGACATTTCTCGTGGGCGTGGCAAGGGGCCAGCCAATAGATAAAATAGATTTGTTGTTTACTATTCTTTTATATTTTCTAGTAGTTTTTAACTTTTATAACTGTTGAACAATTGAAACTTGACTCTCTCATATTTATTATGATAATTTTTATAAACAATATATGACAATTTAAGTTTGAAGTTTGAATTTGAAAGGTGAAACTTTGAAGTTGGTATTTATTAGTTTATAAGTCATTATGAATTATGAATATGATGTTTCATGAAAGTTGAAAGGTGTTTCATTTCGTTTCATTTTATAACATTTCATTTCATGTTAAATATTCTTTGTTGTAATGGTTATTGGTTACACTTAGCTTACAAGTACAAGTTACAACTATGGTGATCAATGAATCAATGATGATAAATGTTATATATCAATGATGATAAATGTTATATATTGAATTTTGAAATCAATGAATCAATGATGATAAATGATATATTTCAATGATGATAAATGTTATTTATCGAAATTTGAAATCAATGAATCAATGATGATAAATGTTATATATCAATGATGATAAATGTTATATATTGAATTTTGAAAACTTAAAACTTTAAGATTGATGAATCATGAGACTCAAGAGTCAATATGTTGTATGTTTCCAACTTGTGGGCGTGGTTAATAAAGATTATAACTTCCAGATGATTAATGTTATATGGTTCAATCTATGTTTTTTATGTCTAATCCATCATTCTACATGCTTTTGTTGACATATATGCATCAATATATATATATATATATATATATATATATATATATATATATATTTAAAAAAAATGCTCCCCGAAACGCTCCGGACTAGGAGCTTTTGAAAATGGTGCTCCCGCTCCCGCTCTCAAGTAACCATGATTTTGATGAAAAATCCCACCCTAGCTTTGGTGTGAGGCTGGAGGGAAAAAACTTTGTCAATCATTTGTGTCTAGAGACACAGATGAATCAGTGAGACGAAAAACCTCCTAGGATAGAAATCATCACCAAAATACTAGGCTTACCTAGGTTGTTACATACATGATGGTCTTACTAAGATCATTTACATTATAAATATGCGGAATGGGTTTACATCTTTTACAAAATTGTCGACTGAATGATGAAAATTGAACGACACGAACACTCGAACATGATAGATCTCTTTTGCGAAAAAGGGGTGTATTGTTATGGGGTCGTTGACAAAGAGTGGTCAACAGGCACAAACTTAAGAAAAACCCTGCAAATAAAATATTCCATAAGACGGCTTCAGAAATTAAGAAACAATGGGATTTTTTAGATTTTGTGATCTTAGAGTCAGTTGATCCAGCTGAGGATTTCCCCAAATGCTCAAATCCTAGATGATAACTTCTGCACACTCATATATGATTGTTAGATTAATAGAGATTCAAAAATAACCATGAGATCATCAAGAAATATAGATACTTGATAGTTCTATCAAACCAAAATGATATTTAAAAAACCTAGAAATCTATATAAGATACCTGCGCAAAGATCAATTCTCAAAGGCTATTAACCAGCAAATGCAAATAAAAGCAGTAGAGCATTAGGATAAATATTACCACATAAGTCTGAAAAAAGAACACCACATTTTGAAACCCCAAATTCTTTGTGTTTTATTAATCAGCAAAAGTTACAAGAGTTTTTCAAAGCAAGTGCATGATTCAATGATCGGATGAAAATGATGGAGAGTGACCTATAATTTATAGATTAATTATCTAACATCTAATTGGCGTGATCCTCGTCAAAGTAATCTTGACTGTAAAAAAAGATTTAATTATCTTTTATTCTCGTCCAAGGGTCCAAAATTTCTTGAAATTTTCAATATTCCCTTGGCTGGGGACCTCCAAAAATTAAAACTTCTAGAATCGACGAATTTTTAATTTGGAGAATTAATTTTTCCTAGGACCA
The DNA here is from genome assembly GCA_034641835.2 of Pinus albicaulis. Taxonomy (NCBI): domain Eukaryota; kingdom Viridiplantae; phylum Streptophyta; class Pinopsida; order Pinales; family Pinaceae; genus Pinus; species Pinus albicaulis. The sequence continues at coordinate 362,221 of JAXQQM020091360.1, forward strand.
AAAATTAATTAAATTTATGGCTTATAATTTTAATTTGATTTTGTCAAAAAAAATTAATTAATTGACTCATGAGGGGAATAATTATTTTTCCAACCCTCTAATACTTTAGCCATGGTGTCTAACTATGAGGGACTATGCATTAAAATATTTTACATAAATATATTACAATTTGACACATAAAGGGAGAAAACCCATTTGTAATAGACCCTCAAAAAACTACCCAATTCTACAACTCAAAATATGATCTAGTAGACCAAGTAACCTGTAATAAAATAATCTAGCCAATTAGCTAGGATTATTCCCAAATTACTTTTACAAAGACTCGATAGAAAACAATACGACTGACTTAGTATCTTGACAACAATATCCACCCTAGCTTTGGGATGAGGTTGGAGGGAAAAACTCTGCCAATTATTTGTGTCTAAAAACACAGATGAATCAGTGAGACGAAAAACATCCTAGGATAGAAATCGTCACCAAAATGCTAGACTTACCTAGGTTGTTACATACATGATGGTCTTACTAAGATCATTTACATTATAAACATGCAGAATGGGTTTACATCTTTTACAAAATTGTCGACTAGTTTTGAAATTTGAATGGCGTGAACACCTCGAACATGATAAATCCCATTTGCAAAAATGGGGGTGTACTGCTATGGGGTTGTTGACACAGAGTGGTCAACAGTGTTGATTTTTGGGTAGCATCGAATGTACTCTAGCTCCGAAACTTTATGGAGGGTCTAGAACACGAGATCTCCAAGACCCAGAAATCGTTTGGAAAAATTCCACTCGGAGCTTAAGTTATTCAACTAATTAATTATTTTAATGGAGATCCTAAGTCTAACTTAGGGAAATTAAATAATTAAAGTGAATTAATTTAAACATGTGGGTGAGAATGTTCTAAGTGACGAGGATCAAGTCTTTTCTAATCTCAATCGTTGATTAGAGATTAGATCACGGTCGTTGAATGTTCAACAGGAAAAGTATTAAAAGAAGGTTTGGGGTCAGTTGGAGAACACACACAGAGTGGCAACACTTGAGCTAAGTCGAAATTCTGGGGCGTGGTTTGTTGAGAATTTTTGAGTGAGCTTGCAGTGCAGCGAGGGGCATATCGACAAAGGGATTTCAGATCCGAGGCCGAGAATACATTGGCAGAGAGGTAGATCCGTACCAGAGGAGCAGCGCAAGCCTAGGAGGAGTGACGCAAGCCCAGCCAGGCTCAAGTAGAGTCAGCGCAAAGGCTCACGTAGGCCTAGAGGGGTGACGCAGAGCAAGAGGAGCTAACGCAGAGCCATCAGAGGCAGCGCTAGGGTTTCAGTGGGCCAGATAGGGCTCATATTCCGCAGATCCAGAAGGAGTGACGTAGTGATTGCGTAGGCACCTGTGGGGTTCTTCATCCTCGGCTGAATCAATCATATTATCTGTCTCCGGAGATAGAGGTACTTCTGCCGAGATTTTCTCTATTGGGTAAATCACTATTGGTAGCCTAGTTTGTATTAAGAATTTTGCATAATAATAAAACCCTCAAGAGCTGCTGCACCGGTTTTCCCACATTGGATTTTTCTGGGGACATTTGTCCAAAAAATCTTGTGTCCTTTGTCGAATGTGCTTAATTCTTCAATACTTGATTTGTATGTATGTGTAGGCTGCAGTGTGTTTACTTCAATGTTTTCTGAATATTTTTGAAAATAACTTGTTAAATTAAAAACACAAGTAGGAGAAGTAAACCAGATTTCTGCAGTAGGATTTCTGTAATAACGACTCAGAAATTTTCACATGGTATCAGAGCTATTGCAAATCAGGGAGAGCTGAAGCCATTAGTGAAGAGGCAAAGCTTTTGCTGCAGGAAGACGGTTGTGACAACACAGACCCAGGAAGAGGCAGTGCAGCACCAGAGGGACAGCGCAGGCCCAGGAGGGGTGACGCAGAGCCTGTCTAGCTCATGCAGAGCTAACGTAGAAGCTCACGCAGACCCAGAAGGGTGACGCAGAGGCTCGCACAAACCCATAAGGGTGACGTAGAGCCAGTATCGCTGATGCAGGGGCTCACGCAGGCCCAAAAGGGTGACATAGTCCTAGAAGAGGTCACGATGTGTCGTTTGTCATGGCTGGAAGTGCAGTTTTGTTCTTCAGAAGTTGCTGGTGGGGCATTGTTCTGTCGGTGCAGAATAGTGTCTAGCAAGGTTGACAAAGTAAGAGGAAGCGGTTCCTCTACAGAATTTCTCATCAAGAAGTCTGAAATTTGATCAGCAGAGTGATTGGAGAGGGTTGATTCGACAACAGTTGTTGGAGGATTTTCGGGAGGGAAATCACTTGTCAAAGGGAGCATATTTTCTAGAGGGTTTCTAGCGCAAAGAAACCCAGATCCGGTCTTTTGCTGAGGGTAGCAGCGGAAGAAGGGAGAAGAGTATTCACTTCGATAACTTTTGAGCAGAGATGACCGCACATCGATTAAGAGATCAGGATAGGTTGGATGGAGTGTCCAACTTCATCGTCTGGAAGGCCAGAAGTCAGTCCTTGATGAGTATCGCATCAAATATCATGCCGAGAAGGTTGTAGTTGTTCCTGTTGATGCTAATCCATTGAAGAAGTATGAGGAAGCGCAAGCAAGGGCCTAGTGCTTGATTATGGATGGGGTCAAGGATCATGTGGTCCCACACATTGCTAAAAAGAACACAGCAAATGAGATGTGGACGACGTTGACGTCAATGTATCAAGGGACTTTTGTCCAAAGGAGAATGCTTCTAGAGAATCAACTTCGACTATTTCAGATGCATAAGGGAGAGGAAATAGACCCCTTCCTCATTAGATTGAAGGCAATTCAAGATCAGCTGGTTGCTATGGGGGCCACTCTTGATGAGGGTCTTATGGTGAGGATTGCCCTGAATGAAGTCACTGATGATTAGGAGACCTTTGTCTAAAGCATTTTGGGCAGAGCACAACTTCCAAATTGGGAGGACATGTGAGCATCTCTTCGTCAAGAAGAGATCAGGAGAATGTCCAAGATGGGAAGCAGCAGCGGAGGAGCCAAGATCACGAAGGAGGAGGAAGATGCGGCTCTCGCATCTAAGGGACAACAGCAGCAGCGAGGGAAGAAGAATAAAGACCTTTCTAAGGTCCGATGCTTCAGATGTGGTGAATTGGGACATTTCGTCACTATTTGTCCTTTGAAGAAGAAAGGCAAGGAAGATTCAGATTCTAAAGGCTGCGACAGCAAAGGGTGATGATGGGAGTGATAACGATGTGGCTATGAGTGCTCATGTGCCTCGAGAAAAGAGGTGGGGCGACATAGATCTATAGATTGAACTACAGATGGTGGAGAGGGGCAGGATCCTTGAGGTGCCCAAACTCTTGGATCACATACAAGCTACAGGAGCCCTTAATGACAGTAGCAGGATGACTGGAGTTAGTTGGTGTAGAGGACTATGGAGGCACATAGGCAAAGCTAGGACACTGAAGACTTGAGCAGTGCAAAGCAGAGGCAGCAGCAGCGCAGAGGAAATGCTTACACAAAGGCAGAGTAGCAACAGTGCAGAGCTCTAGAGGGTCAGTGTAGAGGTAGTGCTTACGCAAAGGCAGAGCAGCAGCAGCACAGAGCACTAGAGGGTCAGCGTAGATTAGCAGCAGAGGATGTTTTAGTATCGAGATGCAGCCATACTGACTTGTCTGTCAGTATTTTGGGTGATGTCCTTCAGTTGCTCACTTCTCAACAACTGAGTTGCAATGCAGTAGTTAGCAGTGGCAGTGCTATGGGCAGCATGATGCATCATTTGAGAGGGAGTTGCAGTACAGCTGAAGCAGTGACTGTGGCAGAGTCATGGGCAGCAGTACAGAAGGGGCAACGCAGTGGATGAAGGGCAGCAGGCCAAGCATTAGCAGCGCAAGGGATCGATGCCATGGATCAGGTTATGCTTTAGGTTGAAGTGTTGCTAGAGCACATTCCTCGCTAAAAGGGAGTGTTTATTTTTGGGTAGCATCAGATGTGCTCTAGCTTCGAAACTTTGTGGAGGGGCTAGAACACGAGATCTCCAAGACCCAGAAATCGTTTGGAGAAATTCCACCCGGAGCTAAAGTTATTCAAATAATTAATTATTTTAATGGAGACCCTAAGTCTAACTTAGGGAAATTAAATAATTAAAGTGAATTAATTTAAACATGTGGGTGAAAATGTTCTAAGTGACGAGGATCAAGTCTTTTCTAATCTTAGCCATTGATTAGAGATTAGATCACGATCGTTGAATGTTTAACAGGAAAAGTATTAAATTTGAAAATTTCTAAACATAGAAATCCTACTCTAGTGTCTTGATTTACTTTTCCTACTTGATTTACATTACAAATTAATTTTCTGAATTATTCAGTAAAATCAGCAAAGTAAACACAACTGCAGCCTACACATTAACACATCATTTACTGAACATAACGCACATATGACAAAGTGACACAATTTTTTTGGACAAATGTCCCCGAAAAAACCCAATGCGAGAAAACTGATGCAGCTAGCTCTGGAGGGTTTTATTATTATGCAGAATCTGAATACAACAATATCTGGGCACCAAACATGGTTGGCCCTACAAAGAAATTACACGGCAGTATTACCTCTTTCACTCGGAGACAGAAAATATGGCTGATTGACACCCTCAAATGGGATTTACAGAACTTGAGCCCTTTCTGGCCCACCGGAAACCCCAACATTGTCCCTCAATCCTTTGTGTCAGCCTTTGTGCTGCTCTGGAAGGACCTGCGTCACCCTCTCTCGGCTTATGTTGCCCTGACTGGGCCTGCGTCACCCCTGAAAGGTTCCTGCTGCCCTCTGCGTGGCTCTGGCTGAACTGCGTGGCTTTGGCTGAGCTGCGTAGCTCTCGCTGGCCTCTGCGCTGCCTGGTATGCTGCCTCTCTGTCGCTGTTATATTCTTGGCCTCAGATCAGAATCCCTTGCCAATCTCTACCCCTCACCGCATCGCAAACTCATCGAAATTCTTAGCAAACCACGCCCTAGAATTTCGACTTAGCTTTGGTGCTCTGCGAATGTGTGTGTTCTCTCCAACTGACCCCAAGCCCTTCTCTTATAATTTTCTCCTTGGCAAACCAATGGTCGTGATCTAATTTCTAATCAACGGCTAAGATTAGAAGTTACTTGATCCACGTCACTTGGAACATTCTCATCACATGTTTAATTTAATTCACTTTAATCTTTTAATTTTCCTAAGTTAGACTTAGGGTCCTTAATTAAAAAGATTAATTATTTGAATAATTATCAAACTAGATGGAATTTCCCCAAACACTTTCTAGGTCTTGGAGATCTCATGTACTCTAGCTCCTCCACAAAATTTCGGAGCTAAAGTACATCCGATGCTACCACAAAATCTCAACACTCCCTCTTAGCGAGGAGTGTGCTCTAGCAATACTTCCACACCAAAGCATTACCCTGATCTCTCGCATCGGTCCTCGCGCTAATGCTTGGCCTTCTGCCTTCCATCACTACGTTGTTGCTACTCTCTATATTGCTGCCCATGACTCTAAAACTGTCACTGCCACATCTGTACTACAACTCCCTCTCAAATTGTTGCATCATATTGCCTATGGCACTGCCATTGTTAACTGTTACACTGCAACTCTGTTGCTGAAAAGTAAGCAACTGAAGGACCACTACCCAATCAGTGACAGACAAGTCAGTCAGGCTGCATCTTATCATTGAAGCTCCCTCGGCTGTTGCGTTGCGCTGTCTCTTTAGAGCCTCTGCGTTGCTGCTGCTCTGCAGTGCGTAAGCACTCCTGAAGTCCCATCAACCTCAATATATCCCTCTTCTTCTTCCCTTGCTGCTTCTTGGATGCAAGGGATGCATCTTCATCTTCCTCCTTCACTTTGTTGGAGCCGGAGTTGGCTTGTCTCTTGGTCATCTGGTGAATTTCCTCTTGTGGGAGGATAGCCCACATGTCGTCCCAGCTTGGAAAGTCCTGTCTCCCCAAGATGCTTTGGACAAATGCTTCCCATTCATCTGTGATTGCATTTAGAGCAGTCCTCACCATGACATCATCCTCCACTTTAAACCCCATGGAAAACAGTTGATCCCGAATTGACTGCAACTTGAGGAGGAAAGGATCGATTTCCTCACCCTTATCCATCACAAACAACCTCATCTAGTTCTCCAAAAGCATCTTCTTCTGGACAAATTTCCCTTGATACATTGTAGTCAAAGTTGTCCACATATCATTAGCCGTCTTCTTCTCGGCAATGTGTGGGACCACATAATCCTTGACCCCGTCCATGATGAAGCGCTTAGTATGCATCTTCGCTTCATTATGCTTCACGAGAAGAGCAACATCGGTTGGTGTAGCTAAGACGTTCTCTGGATGCTCCCGTAGTGCGTATGCCTCCAGGACTGTCAGGTTTCTGGCCTTCTAGATAGAAAAGTTGGACAAGCTGTCCAACCTATCCTGATCACGCAGTCCGTATGGCGCCATCAACCTCAGAACAATTTGTCGAAACATGTACTCCTCTTCCTGTTGTTGTTGCTACTCTCAACAGAAGCCCGGATCTAGGCTCCTTGGTGAAAAGGCACCCTCTATAGTAACTGCTCCCTCTATAGTAACTGATCCCTCTGACAACTGATTCCCATCCTTAGAAATCTGCCAAATCCTCTGAATCATCCCTCTTCGATCACCCTCCTGATCGATCCCTCTCTTTGTCAACTTAGCTAGGCACGATTCTGCACCGACAGAATCTCCACCACACCAGCAACCTCTGAAGATCTAAAGCTCTGCTTCTAGACTGCTGCAGATCTGTACAACACCCTCAAAACTGGACTGCATCCCTCTGGCGGGCCTCTGCGTGAGTAGACTGGCTCAGCGCAGGCTGCTCCTACATCACTCTGGAAGGCTTTGAGCTGCTTCTGTGTCACTCAGTTGGGACTACGTCAGCCCCTGCATGGCCTTTGCTGGGACTGCGTCCTCCAGGTGCTGCACTGCCCTCTCTGGAACTCTGCTGCTTCAGCAGCCTTCTCTGCAGCAAAAATTCTCCAGTCATCTTGCTGGTGATTTCAGCTTGATCTGCAATGCTTTGATACCATGTGAAAATTTCTAAACATAGAAATCCTACTGCAATGTCTTGATTTACATTACAAGTTAGTTTTCTGAATTATTCAGTAAAATCAACAAAGTAAACACAACTGCAGCCTACACATTAACACATCATTTACTGAACATAACGCACATATGACAAAGTGACACAGATTTTTCGGACAAATGTCCCTAGAAAAACCCAATGCTGGAAAATTGGTGCAGCTAGCTCTGGAGGGTTTTATTATTATGCAGAATCTGAATACAACAATATCTGGGCACTAGACATGATTGGCCCTATAGAGAAATCACATGGCAGTATTACCTCTTTCACTCGGAGACGGAAAATATGGTTGATTCACACCCTCAAACGGGATTTAAAAAACTCGAGCCCTTTCTGGCCCACCAGAAACCCCAACATTGTCCCATAGCCCTCTGCATCAGCCTTTGCACTGTTCTGGAAGGGCTTGCGTCACCCTCTCTCGGCATACGCTGCCCTGACTGGGCCTGCGTCACCCCTGAAGGGTTCCTGCTGCCTCTGTGCTGCCCTCTGCGTGGCTCTGGTTGAACTGTGTAGCTCTGGCTGGCCTCTACGCTGCTTGGTATGCTGCCTCTCTGTCGTTGTTGTATTCTTGGTCTCGAATCAGAATCCCTTTCCAATCTCTGCCCCTCACCGCACTGCAAATTCACTTCGAAATTCTTAGCAAACCACACCCTAGAATTTCGACTTCGCTTTAGTGCTCTGCCAATGTGTGTGTTCTCTCCAACTGACCCCAAGCCCTTCTCTTATACTTTTCTCGTTGGCAAACCAACGGTCGTGATCTAATTTCTAATCAACGGCTAAGATTAGAAGTTACTTGATCCACATCACTTGGAATATTCTCATCACATGTTTAATTTAATTCACTTTAATCTTTTAATTTTCCTAAGTTAGACTTAGGGTCCTTAATTAAAAGGATTAATTATTTGAATAACTATCAAACCAGATGGAATTTCCCCAAATGCTTTCTGGATCTTGGAGATCTCATGTACTCCAGCTCCACAAAATTTTGGAGCTAGAGCACATCCGATGCTACCCCAAAATCTCAACACTTTCTCTTAGTGAAGAGTGTGCTCTAGCAATACTTCCACACCGAAGCATTACCCTGATCTCTGGCATCAGTCCCAACGCTGATGCTTGGCCTGCTGCCCTCCATCACTGCGCTGCTTCTGCTATCTATACTGCTTCCCATGACTCTGCCATAGTCACTGCCACATCTGTACTGCAGCTCCCTATCAAATTGTTGCATCATGCTGCTTATAACACTACCACAGCTAACTGTTGCACTGCAACTTAGTTGCTGAGAAGTAAGCAACTAAAGGACCATTACCCAATCACTGACAGTCAAGTCAGTCGGGCTGCATCTTATCACTGAAGCTCCCTCGGCTGCTGCGCTACGTTGTCTCTCTAGAGCCTCTACGTTGCTGCTGCTCTGCACTGCGTAAGCACGACCACTCTGTGCTGCTGAAGTCCCATCAACCTCTGCGCTGTTCCAATCTACAACGTCCCAGCTCTGCCTCTCACTGCTCCGGTCATCCTGCTACTATCTTAAGGCTTCCGTAGCTCGTATGTGATCCAAGATTCTGGGCACCTCAAGGATCCTGCCTCCCATGTGTAGCTTCTCTACATATCAATATCGCCCCACATATTCTCTCGGGGTACATGAGCACTCATGGCCACATCATCATCAGAGCCATTGTCTTCTTTAGCTGCCGTAGCCTTGGAATCAGCTTCCTTGTCCTTCTTCCTTAGAGGACAAGTAGTGGCGAAGTGTCCAAGTTCACCACACCTAAAGCATCGGATCTTCGATAGATCCCTCTTCTTCTTACATTGTTGCTTCTTGGATGCCAGGGCTGCATCTTCATCTTCGTCCTTCTTCACTTTGCTAGATCCGGTGTTAGCTTGTCTCTTGGACATTCGGCGAATTTCCTCTTGTCAGAGGATAGCCCACATGTCGTCCCAGCTTGGAAGGTCTTTCTAACCAAGATGCTTTGGACAAACGTTTCCAATTCATCTATGACTGGATTTAGAGCAGTCCTAACCATGACATCATCCTCCACTTTAACCCCCATGGAAATCAACTGATCCCAGATCGACTGCAACCTGAAGAGGAAAGGATCGATTTCCTCACCCCTATTCATCACAGACAACCTCACCTGGTTCTCCAGAAGCATCGTCTTCTCGACATATTTCCTTTGATACATTGTAGTCAAAGTTGTCCACATAGCATTAGCCGTCTTCTTCTCGGCAATGTGTGGGATCACATGATCCTTGACCCCGTCCATGATGAAGCGCTTAGCATGCGCCTCCACTTCATTATTCTTTGTGAGAAAAGCATCATCATTTGGTGTAGCCAAGTCGTTCTCTGCATGCTCCCGTAGTGCGTATGCCTCCAAGACCGTCAGGATTCTCGCCTTCCAGATAGCAAAGTTGGACAAGCCCTCCAACCTATCCTGATCATGCAGTCCGTACGATGCCATCTAGCTCAGAACAATCTGTCGAAACAGATACTCCTCTCCCTACTGCTGTGTCTACTCTCAAAAGAAGCCCGGATCTAGGGTCCTTAGCGAAAAGGCACCCTCAATAGTAACTGCTCCCTCTGACAACTGATTTCCCTCCTTGGAAATCTGCCAAATCCTCTGAATCAGCCCACTTTGATCACCCTCCTGATCGATCCTCAGATTTCTTTGGCAAAAATCTACTGAGCGGCTATTCTCCTCCCGCTCTTTGTCAACTTAGCTAGGCATGATTCTGCACCGACAGAATCTCCACCACACTAGCAACCTCTGAAGATCCGAAGCTTTGCTTCCAGACTGTTGCAGATTCGTACAACACCCTCAAAACTGGACTGCGTCCCTCTGGCTAGCCTCTGCGTGAGCACACTGGCTCAGTGCAGGCTGCTCCCACGTCACTCTGGAAGGCTCTGCGTCGCTTTTGCATCACTCAGTTGGGACTGCATCAGCCCTTGCATGGCCTCTACTGGGACTGCGTCCTCCTAGTGCTGCGCTGCCCTCTCTGGAACTCTACTGCTTCAGCTGCCATCTCTGCAGCAAAAAATCTTCAGTCGTTTTGCTGGTGATTTCAGCTTGATCTGCAATGCTCTGATACCATGTGAAAATTTCTAAACATAGAAATCCTATTGTAGTGTCTTTATTTACTTTTCCTACTTGATTTACATTACAAGTTAATTTTCTGAATTATTTAGTAAAATCAGCAAAGTAAACACAGTTGCAGCCTACACATTAACACATCATTTACTGAACATAACGCACACATGACAAAGTGACAGATTTTTCAGACAAATGTCCCCGGAAAAACCCAATGCGGGAAAACTGGTGCAGCTAGCTCTGGAGGGTTTTATTATTATGCAGAATCTGAATTCAACAATATCTGGGCATTAGACATGGTTGGCCCTGGTTGGGGTTTCTTGCCCATTGAAAACCCCAGCATTGTCCCTTAGCCATCTGCGTCAGCCTTTCTGGCCTGCGTTAGCCTCTGTGTTGCTTTGGAAGGGCCTGTGTCACCATCTCTGGGCTTACGCTGCCCCTACACTGCCTTGACTAGTCCTACGTCACCCTTGAAGGGTTCCTGTTGCCTTTGCATTACCCTCTGCGTGGCTCTGGCTGGCCTCTGTGCTGCCTCTCTGCCGATGTTGTATTCTTGGCCTCGGATCAGAATCCCTTGACAATCTTTGCCCCTCACCGCACTGCAAACTCATTTCGAAATTCTTAGCAAACCACGCCCTAGAATTTTGACTTAGCTTTAATGCTCTGCCAATGTGTGCTCTCTCCAACTGACCCTAAGCCTTTCTCTTATACTTTTCTCGTTGGCAAACCAACGGCCGTGATCTAATTTCTAATCAATGGCTAAGATTAGAAATTATTTGATCCACGTCACTTGGAACATTCTCATCACATGTTTAATTTAATTCACTTTAATCTTTTAATTTTCGTAAGTTAGACTTAGGGTCCTTAATTAAAAAGATTAATTATTTGAATAACTATCAAACCAGATGGAATTTTCCCAAATGCTTTCTGGGTCTTGGAGATCTCATGTACTCCAGCTTCTCCACAAAATTTCGGATCTAGAACACATCCGATGCTACCCCAAAATCTCAATATTAAAGGAAGGCTTGGGGTCAATTGGAGAAGACACACAGAGTGGCAGCACTTGAGCTAAGTCGAAATTCTAGGGCATGGTTTTCTGAGAATTTTTTAGTGAGCTTGCAGTGTAGCGAGGGGAAGATCGGCAGAGGGATTTCAGATCCGAGGCTGAGAATATATTGGCAGAGAAGCAGGTTTGTACCAGAGGAGAAGCGCAGGCCTAAGAGGGGTGACGCAGGCCTAGCCAAGCTCACGCAGAGCCAAGCGCAGAGGCTCACGTAGGCTCAAAGGGGTGACGCAGAGCAAGAGGAGCTGACGCAAAGCCATCAGAGACAATGTTGGGGTTTCAGTGGGCCAAATAGGGCTCGTATTCAGTAAATCCAAAAGAGGTGACGCAACCACACTAAAGGGTGATGCAATGACTGCGTAGGCATCTGTGGGGTTCTTCATCCTTAGCTGAATCAACCATATTATCTGTCTCCAGAGATAGAGGTACTTCTGAAGGGATTTTCTCTGTTGGGTAAACCATTACTGGTACCCTAGTTTGTATTCAAAATTCTGAATAATAATAAAACCCTCAAGAGTTGATGCATCAGTTTTCTCGCATTGGGTTTTTCCGGGGACATTTGTCCGAAAAATCTTGTGTATCCCTTGTCGAATGCGATTAATTCTTCAGTACTTGATCTGTATGTATGTGTACGCTGCAATGTGTTTACTTCAATGTTTTCTGAATATTTCTGGAAATAACTTGTTAAATTAGAAACACAGGTAGATGAAGTAAACCAGATGTTTGCAGTAGGATTTCTGTAATAATGATTCAGAAATTTTCACAAACAGTATGAAAGGATTAGAGAAAGAAGATAAGGAAGGAAATGTTAAAAATATAATGGGTACAAGAACATGGCAAGAGGGGGTAAATTAAAGGATGATAATATTAAATTAAACTATAATCTAAAAGTTAAAATTTTTATAAAAAGTAAAACGTTTTGATATTAGGAAAAGTAAGGACAAGGGAAGAATTTGATAAAAAGGAAAAGGACAAGATATAAAGGAAGGGGAATTACAATCAAAATGGGGGGAAAGCAAGAGAAAAGGGGAAAGGGTGAGGGGGAAGACTAGGATCTAAATGAGAGAAGATGAATCATGGGTTTCCATGACTCGCTAAGCTTGTAGCCATCATCTCGGTTGAAGTTGTTAGGATTTTTCTCGATTTCAAGGGCTTCCCTAATGACTCTGGTGGAGCAGAAGGGGTTAGAGGACAGAATTGTGGCTTTGTTAAAGCAAATTAAATGCTTGGTATTGTGATAGTAGACTTAGATATACGATTGTGGAAGTTAAGGACCTCCCGGTTTGGCCTATGTAAGCCTTGCCACAAGAGGAAAGGATTTGATAGACTCTTGGGCCAAGCATAGGGTCAACCTTGTCTTTGGCAAATATAAAGAGTTGGCTTAGGGTTTTATGAGGTTTGAATAAGGTTTAAAATACTTTTATGTCACTTTGTGAATAATTTGTTTGGGAAAAGATATTTCGTAGATACTTTACTCTTTTCCTTAGCACTTTCCTAGTGTTTAGGCTCTACTCATCTATGAAATTTGAAAATATTGTTATACATCATTACTAGAAAGAATATATTTGACGAAGTCCTTTTTTCTCCCTCATTACAATCCTATTCAGGTAATCCTGTATTGTGCTATTATTAGATATTTTGCTAAGTCTTTATTTCTATCTTTTTTATAATAAGTGAAACATTTTTAGTGGCATAATTTATATGCTTCATTTACTCTACATGTATGATAGATGGATAAGTAGTTTTTTGTTGCATCGTATCAACATATGAAACATTACCTTATTTATTAGAGAGGAGCAATGGTACACAATAGTACAAGTTGGTCTAGCATGGGTACTTGCCATATCAATCCAACCTCCTCTCAAGGGAAGTCCTTTCCCAACTCTAGTTCATACCCACTTTGCCTCTCCCTCCACTTGCAATAAGGATAGAGAGGAAAAAAGGGAAACGAGCATTTTTCAAAGTATAATCAACCCTTTGAAAAGAAGTGAAACCACTAAATGTAGAAATGGCGTTAAAGCGTGATTTGTCTCTCTAATTCACAAATGGAACCTACAAAGTGATCTTCCATACTTGTATTGTACGAGAAGTGGAACAAACAGATGCAAAGAACAATGTTATAACAAACAATTTTCAATGTACATCTCTAAAAGTAAAATGTTTATGTTGAGGAATATACCAGATGGAATTAGTATTTGCCTTATCCATTATAGTCAAGTTTTTTTTTTTTTTGTTAATGTATAACATTGCCACTCCCAATCTAAAATTTCTTGCAAATTTGGGTGAATCCTCTAGCCATTTTGAACATTCTTACCCTTGTTTCCAACGTTCTTGTGTTCCAAAAACTTACGCACACAGGGTAAAACCGATGTTGGACAAGTTTCTAGAACACAGGAACATTGGGAATGTGGATATGAAGTTTCACCTTAATGTGCAGGAAACACCAAGTTGGGAGCCATTATATTATGCATTATATATATATATATTTGATAATAATGTATCAAATTAATGATACATTTCAAATTTTATATCAAACGAGTTAGAGGCCAATTCAAGTTAGCTTTGCTTATAAGGTGTCTTAGAATTGCTATATAGTAGAAATACTATATTATATTAGAATTTACTGTTAATCTGTGAACCTAGCACCCTAGTAATTCATCAACCTAGAAGATTACAGATCTATTGAATGAAACTATAGCTAAGTTCTTAAATTAGCTAGCAGAAGCAAAAATAATCAATCTCAATCACAATGACACAAACAGATTTTTCCCAATCAATAACACTTCATTAACCTTCAGAACTTGCTTGAGCTCTCGTCCTAGGATAATTGCCCAATTGAGAAAATTAGAGATTGCAATGCTTTTAATCTGATCCAACAGATCAGGCCCTAGATAGGTCCTTGATCCCCTTGGTTAATTTGGATCTCCAATGCTCCCGTTCTACACTTCCTCGAACAAGGCACAATAGAGTAGCAAACTCCTCACTTAAATGCCTCTCTCAATCTTGTGTTGTTGTATGGTGTGTATTCTCCTATCCTTGGCCTTTCTTTAATAACTTTACATTGAGCTAAATCCTTAACCCTAATCTCCAAAGTGATTGACAGTTGAGATTAGCTCTGACCTCACTTGCGATCAAGGGTTGAGATTAAAACCTAATTATTAAATTTATTATTTTACTTTTCCTAAATTTACTTTAGCTCAATTAGCCAACATAATAAATTATGTGTTTTTCCTAAGTTGAAATTAGGCTAAGTTACATTAGCAACTTGCTCACACTTTAAGAAGTGTCCAAGGGAGAGTATGGGCAACTTCTGCAAACACCTAGGCATGTGCAAAAGTACTTGCCAGCTAAAAACATCAACAGACCCTCTCAATGAGGGAGGTACTTCTATCCCCTAAAACTGACTTTGATCCTAGAACTACATCCACTGCTATGGCTACTTCCTTTGAACTGGAAGCCTTCATTGCCACATCATCTGGAAACACCCTTGAAGTCCTGCTCTCCTTGGTCTAGTTCCTAGAAGCCTCCAGCTCCTGAACAACCTATAAGGTCATCTCAAACCAACATACCTTCTTGACATATTTCAAGGAATCTACTGATTGTTCCTCTCCACTTGAACCTAAAGGTTGACTCCCTTTGAGCTGCTCAACATTTGAAGCTTCCTGCTCCTTGTTCTTTGTCACTGCTCTGCTTCTTGCCATCACTCGAATAGGTTGGCTCTTTAGCCTATGCAAGTTTCTCTCTAACTCCTATGACATGTCCCTCATTAGAGCTAGATCCCCTAAGTCTAATCAACACCTGTTCATCTTGAAACGTTACATTGAGTCCCTTCTTCTTTATAATAGAAACTGAGAGCAAACTCCACCTGAGTTTTGGCACGCATAGCAAGTCTTTCACTTCTATCCTGCCTCTTGACTCAAGCTAGGATATCACTATTTCAACCCCCTTCACTGCATGTTTGGAATCATCACCAAACACTACATGCAATTTTGAGTCCCACTCAGTCAAACTATCAAACAACTCACGTGGCCCTATCATATGTCGTGTGGCTCCACTATCTAGCAGCCACACACCCACTGGTAATGTGCCTAAGGCAAATAGTGAACTCGGTTTCAAACCTTCTAGAAAACTCCTCCTGATCTTTTTTCAATGCAACTATAGTTGGTTGTGTGCCCTTTCCACCCTTCTTCCTCTGTTGACATTGTGAAGCATAGTGTTTTGTCTTATGATAAGAAAAACACTTGGCCTTAGTCAAGCTCTTCTTATTCTTGGGTTGTGAGATTGACTCCTCACTTCTAGTGCTTGAATCTTTGCTCCTTGTTTCTCAACTAGCAAGAGAAAAAATTTCATCATCCTCACTCTTTTATTGTCCTCCAAACAATGATTTATCCTGGATCAACTTCTTAGTGAACTCATCCTACAATCTGCTCCAATATGGTAGTTTCTCTCATGGTAGAACACTTGTCACAAAGGTAGCCCATGGGTTTGTGAACCTGTTCAAGGCTATCCTTACAAACCTCTCACCTAGCACGCCTACTCCAACAACTTCAAGCTCGTCTCAAACTTGTTGAATCCTAATGAGGCATGATGCCACTGTGTCTGATTCAGTCATCTTAGTGTTCCTAAGCTTTTCCCTCAACACCATTTTTCGATTTTGATTATCACTCTAATATAGACTCATTAGAGCAGTCTACATCTCATGGGAACTATTCTTTCCTAATATGTGAGGGATCCTATTATACTTCACCCCGTCCATGATGATATGTCTGATTTTCACATCTTTCAAATTATGTGCGATCGATATTGTAGCATCTAAAAGAGTTGTAAATTGAGTTTTTACATAATCCCATAGGTCATTCTCCATGAGAACTAACGACATTCTCTCCTTCCATGGAATGAAATTTGATGCTCCTTCCAACTAGTCTTCATAACTCAACATGGTTGTTTCCATCTTGAAAGAAAAAAATCAACTGAAACACCTTGATTGGTATAGTCTCCTTCTCTCCCTTTGAGGGTTCACCTCTGCTAATCACCAGTATTGCTATCAAATTCTTCCAGGCCCTAACCACACGTCTGTCCTATTGCTCAGATCTATAGCTACTACTATTGTTCAACTACCTAGTAGCTTTTTTTGCGTCCCTTGGCTACTTAGCCAACCCCTGACCTATGCGTTATTCTTGGAACTCCTCTATTGCTTCCTCACCCAATGCCCTATCCAACCGTTGGCAGCTGTCATTTCGATCTGCCAGTGCATAGTTTCTATCCAGCTTCATCGCAACTGATTTCTACTGATCTTCCTGTGCGTTTGTCTGTAGCAATTGCCGCATGTTCTATCCGCCTTCGTCAACTATGTCAGCCCTCAATTTCACCTATCACAGCCACAGGATTGCCTTGTTGTTATGGATGGAGGTGTCCACTCAGCGACCTACTTTCCAACCACGAGCAATCTCTCTCCCCATGCCTGGAACGTCACGTCTGACAGCTTCGCTCTGCTCCTTGACATTATCCTTTACGCTGACTCCCGGCTGCTGGTTGTTGCATCTTCCATAGCCTTGGAACCATCCCAAACCCATGCTCTACCGCCACCTTACTTTCTCCTGTTGTAGCCATGTGACATTTTTTCCTTTCATGCCCCTTCTTTGCCGCACATACCAACGTTGTTTCCTATTTGTTATTGTCCCAACATATTGTTGTTAGCTACGTTGTGTAGTGGGCTATTAGCAGAGTGCAAGTGCTCCAACCCCCCATGACTTGCAACGATCGATCCTTGACTTAGCATCGTCACTTTTTGGTCAATTCTTCTCTGCCTCAAATTGTCACATCTGCCTACACTCATAGTCTTTTGGCCTAGTTTGTACTCTTTTGGGGATTGGCAGCTGAGTGGGTCTAACAACTTACTCGAGTTGTTAGCCCTTC
The DNA here is from genome assembly GCA_034641835.2 of Pinus albicaulis. Classification (NCBI taxonomy): domain Eukaryota; kingdom Viridiplantae; phylum Streptophyta; class Pinopsida; order Pinales; family Pinaceae; genus Pinus; species Pinus albicaulis. Next base: position 379,403 of record JAXQQM020091360.1, read on the forward strand.
CCTTTTTTTACTTTATTTATTTTCCTTAATAAATACTTAGCCAAAAAAAAATTATTCGTCCCCCATGCAACAACGATTAATTTATCGTTCGTACCACTGTATGGATTCCATATAGTTGATTTGTTCAACCCTAGAAATTTTTTTGCCTCAAAAGATCATGGTCAAACCTGGCCCTAGTGATCCTATATGAACCTGGCTTCTTCATGATTCAGATATTTGTTTTTAAAGTTTCTTGCTCTTATACCATGTTAATTTTTCTATGAACGTAGCACGTGACAATTCATTGACTTAGTAGATTACAGATCTATTGAATGAAAGCACAACTAGGTTCTTAACTTAATTAGCTAGAAGCAAAAATAACCAATCTTAATCATAATGACACAAACAAATTATGCCCAATCAACAACTCTTCATTAACATTCATAACTTACTTGGGTTCTTGTATTGGGGTAATGGCCCAAATGAAAAAATTACAAATTATAATGCTTTGGATTTGATCCGGCAAATCAAGCCCTAGATTAGTCCTTGACCCCCTTCGTTGATCTAGATCTTTGATGCTCCTCTTCTACACTTCCTCGGACTCAGCATACTAGAGTATCACACTCCTCACTGAGATGCCTCTCTCAATCTTGTGATGTTGTATGGTGTATGTTCTCCTCTCCTTAACCTTTCTTTATAACTTTACATTGAGCTAAATCCCTAACCCTACTCTCCAAACTAATTAACGGTTGAGATTAGATCATACCTCACATGAGATCAAGGGTTGAGATCAAAACATAATAATTAAAGTAATTATTTCACTTTTCCTAAGTTTACTTTAGCTCAATTAGCCTACATAATAAATTATGTGCTTATCCTAAGTTGAAATTAGGCTATAAGTTATATTAGCAACTTGCTCACACTTGAAAAAGTGTCTTGTTGTAGCTCCTAGAGACAGCCTTGAGTTGCAAAAGGCCAGTGCCTAGGACATCTTAAAATCAGAAGTTAAATGAAAACAATTATAAGGATGCCTCTGACAGAATATGGATCAAGAGAAATAATGGTTTTGGTGGTTTAGGAATGGAGAAGACCTTGGAGTCTGATTCATGTGAATTACCCTACACTGCAAGAGGGCTCAAGAGGTTGTCTGGCTTGGTGGCTTTTCAAATGGGCCAAGTCTGAAACAATGAGCAGAGGCTTTCAAAATATGTAGAGGTGTTGAGAAGGAACTGAGGAGGAATCCGCGAGGGACAGGCTTAGAAGTCTTAAGAATCTGTCTCCCGTGAACTCAGAGGAAGCGGATGTAAGTGGAATATGACCAATAGTAGAGATTCGTGGAGCATAAATTAAGGAAGCACAGCAAGTTTAATACATGAGTGTTATACATAAACGAATTCATGAATAAAAATGCATACCACTGGTAGCGACATCACACAAATCATCAAAACAGCAGAACATGAAAGATGATTATACATAAACAAGAGATTGCAAATAAACAAGAGAACACAGACACATACTACTCATTGCTCCATCTGGAATCCAAATAAAAAACTTTGTATATCATATTTATTCAAAACAACTCTCCCAAATATGTATCTCAGAGCATAAAGATCACAGTCGCACAGAACTACAATAAAACTTCTCCAAAATTCAAAACCCTTGTTTCCTCTCTGAACTCTCTACATATAGAGTTCCTCTGAGGGTTTACGATCGAATCAAATTCCCGCGATCGACCCACACATGTGAAATCAAAATATCCTAACTAACTTACTGAGCGTGCATCAAGCAATCACTCCTACAAACAGAAAATCAAAACAGAATCGAATGAAATCGAGATTTCACCAACAAAACATCATAATCAAACAGTAAAAGAAAACAACTTAGTTGGCCACGGAGGCCAAATCCGAGAATCTTCAAAATGGTGCGACGAGGAGTGGCTGTGAACAGGTGGGAAGTCTGACTTCCATTATTTGATTCCACTTGCTATTGAAAACCTCCACTCCCTGTTCTCATAGCTTCCACTAACCATTACGGAACAGCCGGTCATGCTGCATGTGCCTTGCTCTTTGACAGGATGTTCTTGGACAAACTGAAAGCGCCATAACTACGTTTGCCCCGCCAAAACCCATGCTGTGTTTGAATTACAAAACCGGAGACCGGATTTCGGAGGGGCGCCTATCCGATTTGTGGTATTGGATGGGGGGGGTGTGAAATCGCTGCAGGCTGACACGTAGCACCGGAGGCGGTTTCCAAAACCAGCCATTTTGGACCCCCCTGGTATTAACCTTCAAAAGGTGGAGGGGGTGCGAAATAGATTGTGAGCCGTCGGATGTGTGATAGGGAGCAAAGATGAGGGAATGATGACGAAGGTTTAGCGGTGATAAAATGCATGGATTATGGATGGGGATGGCGAAAGTGATGGTGGAGTTAGCGAGATGGCTAATCACTGAAGAGAGCGGGACCAAGGCCGTGGAAGGGCTATTGATGAGGTGGCAGGGAGGTGGGGCCCAAACGGATATCGCAAATCGCAATTGGGAGTTGGGGAGCTTTGTTATGAGGAGGTGGGAGTAAAGGTTATGGTTAGCGAAGTGCGATGTGTGATGGCGGGAAGGCGATGTGGCAGGATGGGGGTGGGACCCAACTAACATCGCAAATCGCAAGTTGGGGAGCTTTGTTATGAGGAATGGAGGGTAAATGCTAGAATCTGTGATGTGCAATTTACGGTGGTGAAAAGGTGATGTGGCAAGGAGGTGGGGTCGCCCGTAGATCGCAGTCGGAATTTCTTTGTTATAAGCAGCGAAGGGTAAATGTTAAAATCTGCGGAGTGTAAAGTGAGATTGCGGTGAGTGGGAGATGACGTGGTCTGACAGACGTGGGGTCGCTCGCACATCGTAAATCGCAAGGTTTATATATGAGCAACGAAGGGTAAGCGTTAAGATTTGCGATGGGCGAAGTGCGATGAGTGGAGGAGTGATGTGGCAGGACGGAGGTGGGGCCGCTCGCACATCGCAAATCGCAAGGTTTAACATATGAGCGGTAGAGGGTAAATGGTTGTGATCTGCGAAATGCGATGCGCGATGCGAAAAGGTATATGGGTGCCGATAAAGGTTTAGAGCGGAGAGGAGTGAATTATTGATGATAAAGGTTCATGCGGAAAGGTGAAAAGGGTTAAGGTTTAAGCGCATTAGGAGTTTTGCGAAGGAGTGCAATGGTAAATGTATGGAGTTTTGCAATATGCGATCAGTGATTAAAGAAGGGGCCCACTTATCCACCTTGTGTTCGGTCACAGGCACACAAGGCCAACATTGGCTCCATCTGGGGACAACATGTTGTTCTAAGTGCGTTTAGAACCTGCAGACCTGAATGCTTGTGCTTTATTGGGCGCATGAAGTCGCAAATGCATACTGTAAGCCTGAATTGAAACTACAACTGAGCTATGCACTGCCAACTATCAAAACGGAAATCACTGCCGCACCTTGAAAATCTTGAATGTTGAAATCTGAAATATGCTGAAACTTGAAACTGAAACACACTTGAACTGAAAACTGCAAATCAATCCAAAACTAAACTGGAAAGATGCTCATAGCACTGAGCTTATTTGCACACCTAGCTACCCTAATCTGCTGGAATTACTGCTATTCTAAATGATACAATAATGCCAGTGTAACCAAGCAATCAACTGCTCTAATAACTTTGCTCTTTCATTGTTTTTCACCAAACTCAGGAACAAACCTATTAATGGTATTTGATAGGAATTCCCAGCCTGATCTTCTTTACAAGGAGCTTGGTAAACCTAAACAACAACAAAAATGCTGGAAAGGTACGGTGGCCTTGTGATGAATAATTTCTCAATATAGATAGCCACTGGATCAAGATACACTTGACCTATTTCTGAATATGCTGACCCAATTGATCAAACCTCACAACTTGGTACTGCACATGTGTTCTCCATGTCTTCAAACAACTCGGAACATGTTTGCATTTTATCTGATGAGTTAAGACATAAAGGTAAAGAATCAAACTGGATCAATTCTTCCTTTGTTTTAAACTTTGCCTCTCTGTTCAGCAGGTTTACTTCCACATCAACTACAACATTTTGCATTTTTTCAAGGGTTGCAGTGTCCCTTTCTCTTATTTGGAATGCCATCCCTGGATTAAATGCATTTGGGTAGTGACAGAGAGCTACTCCTGGGGGTGGCCTTATATCAGCAGGTATTGAATGATACACCTTATTGAACATGGCTGAAAAATATTGTACTGTCTCCCCAGGCTGCCTTTTTAAATGTCCATATTCTTCTATGATAAGGAAGACATTTCCCATGATTACCCATTAACCTAGGAAAACTTGCATGAATTGATGAAAATTGCTCATGCTATCTACTGGAAGATTCTCAAACCAATTTTTTACTTTACCTTGCCATGGTAGGACAAACATCCTAATACATACATCATCTTCTTCCTTTACTGATGACTGCAATACACTAACTAAAGGATCATGGTAAACATGCAACATAAGATCTTCTAGAATATTTGTAACAGTTCCAAACTGCTGCTTTGCTTGTGTGTTGAAAGTGGTTCTCTTCAAGCAACAAGGGAACCAATTGTCTTTCTTCACTATCCACGGTAGTCAAGTGATCTGAGTGTTTTTTATTTTTCTCTTTGTCACACAGAAGCTTGCAAGGGAGCTGCAAACTCTCGTTAATTTCGGGTGGAGGAACATGATTTGTAACAATCTATTGTACTACTTCATTAACATCCAAGAAAGAAAATAATGATTGAGAATTCTTATGACTTTCTTCAAGGGCTATAAATGGAGATAAGGTGCAACCTGAAACTTGAAAGAGAATTAGAGGGATGGTCTTCATCATGCAACTCTGATTGGTCTTTAATCTCTGAAGGAAACACTACTTGCTGAGGATGTTCTTGTGGATCTAGGAAATTAAGCTTTGCTGCTTCTGTTTCCAGATCACCAAACTGTTGTTGATTTTTAGCACTGTCCTCTGGGAACACTCTAGCTCTTCCCCTTCTTCATGGAGGGTAACCTCACCTCCCTCTTCTTCAGAATAGGCTAGGAACTGGTTTTCTTCATTGTTAATTTTTGGACATGTTCTATGCCATTTCAGATTAGGGCACAATACTGAAGAAGATAGAACATATTAATAGATCGATAGAAGACAAGCCAAAACAGAGATAGAAGATGGTGACGTTACGGCGATCAGCAGGATGCTTCTACCAGCAAAGTCTTCAATAGGTCATTCAACCAAGCGTGTCACACATAACCCCAGAACAACCCAAATGCAGCTCCAACGCTATTCAGAGAGAGAATTCCTCCACATCGATGTGTGTCAAATGAACGACACGTCCTTTAAGACATTAAAGTCAATATTTTATTCCAGGCCGACCCAGCGCATTCAAAGTACATGTTCTGCTCATCCGATCGAGATGATCTTTAGATCAATCTTACACCTCTCCGAAAGAGGAATCCAATAAAAATATTGGGATCATCATCTGAGCAGCACAACCCGGAGTTTGGACCTAGTTGTCCAATTTTAACACCCCCTCTCAACTAGGGAGAACTCCGTCCACAAGTGCAATCCAAACATCGTGCGTCATCCCGCCGTAACTTGCTTTGCTGGCCTCTTTATTTCAAAACAGAAGTGGGTCAGTCACAAAGACATCATACCCGGCTGACAGATTCAGCCCAGAGGTCCGAAACCTCTATCAGACTCACAAAGAGTCTCCATCCAACCCGAAGTTGGTTCATCTGACCCGAAGTCAGGCAGAGGTCCCAGACCTCACTATCAGACTCTCAAAGAGTCTCCAACCAACCCGAAGTTGGTTCATCTGACCCGAAGTCAGGCAGAGGTCCCAGACCTCACTATCAGACTCACAAAGAGTCTCCAACCAACCCGAAGTTGGTTCATCTGACCCGAAGTCAGGCAGAGGTCCCAGACCTCACTATCAGACTCACAAAGAGTCTCCAACCAACCCGAAGTTGGTTCATTTGACCCGAAGTCAGGCAGAGGTCCCAGACCTCACTATACTTGATCCCAGATCAAGCGGTTGGACTGTGCCATCCTAGATAGAGAGTACGGCAAATTCTGATGCGTCCATCAGTCTTTGCTACTAGTCTCTAGCCTTTCCCATCTCATTGGCCAAATGAGAGGTACTTCCCATGAGCCCTGAACTCAATGGGTAGGATGCATACGGGGCACAGATAAATGAGAGTCGAACCAACTCAATAATCACAACGGTGGGGCAGAAGCACCATAAGTGCTTATAGCTCTGAG